>JAJJWW010011766.1:0-570683 GCA_023531295.1 Papaver armeniacum | reverse complement strand
ATGTATGATTTAGAATTATTTTGTTTGATTTGCTCGAGGACTAGCAAAGTCTAAGTGTGGGGGAATTTGATAGGTGTGATAAACACCTACATTTATATATATATTGTTTATGCTTTCTTTAGTTTTCATGTAAATTATGTATCTTATGTTTTTTTTGAGTTATATATATGCAATGGAGTCATTCGGAGCAAAAGAAGATGAAATCACCATTCGGAGCTCACCAAGGAAAATGGGATGTCTACATCATCAATACAAGTTAGAAATAGGCACCTCGCCTTTGGCAAATTTATCCGGAGAATGGGTGCAATAGCGTTTCAGCCATTACATACCCCTAAAAACGAGATCGGGGTTTCAGTTTTCTTCATTACACTCCATCCATATTTCAAAGCCGAGTGAGAGAGGTGAAGAATTAGGGGCAAGGATCAAAATGGGTTTCGTCTGATTTTGATTTTGAAGAGGGATTTAGAACTCATGCTCAAAGGCAAGAAATGGATTAAATGAATGTATAGAGGTTGAGAGAACAATGGGTAAAGGTTGAATGATCTGTGTGCGTAAATGGAAATTCATGGCAGGGAAGTATGGATGAAAACAGGGTTTGAGGTGAATTCAGAATGGTGGATCCGAGATGTTGTTCTCGAAGATGAATTATGAAGGCCTTCTTTGAAGACCCGAATAAGAAAGAAAATTGAGATCGATGAGTCTATAAAGCTTCGAGAGACCAAAAATGGAGATTCAATGTAAACTTGGTGGAATTGAGATGGGGTTGGTCGAATTGTAGTTGTAAGTATTACAAAGAAGCTAGGGTTTGTGGTGGATTGAATTACAGGCGAATGGCTAGGTCAATGGGCGTGTTGCGGTTTGTATTTTGTAGTGTGCGGGGATGTTGGTCACTCGTAGCTTATAGTTGAAGGCCAGTCTTCTTTGGGATTAGTGATGTAGTGGTGGATTGAACTCATGGTGAGAATTCTGGTGATCTTGCAAAAGGAGCATACATTTGGGTTAGCGGACAAAAGAATTGGGTGAAGAGTGAAACTGCAGGAAGAGCAGTGATTGTTAGGTTTACATGAAACTGGTGTTGTGGGTTTCAAGAGATGAACTGGTAGTGGATGAAATGAGTTGAGTCGCTGCTGTTGGTTCTAGGAAGAAGATTGATTTGTGGTGCGGGGGTGAGCGAGCATGAGAAGGGAATGATTCAAGTCTGCATTTGAGTTATGGTGGCTGCTGACAATTTATTGAAGCTCTTTTGAAAGTGCAGTTGTGAAGAGAAGGATGAAGTGTGACTGCACGGGGTGATATGTGGTTGTGCAATGGCAGGGTTGCAGCTGGTTGTGAAGTTATTGCGGGAGATGCAGGGTGCCATAGTGACTTATTAGATGGTGCGGTGAAGGCGTAAGGCATGGGAGGATTAGTGATCACAAGGAAGTGGCATTTTCTTTGAGGTTGAGCAACATGAATCGAGAGTGGTGGATGTAGCTCAAGTTGCAAATGTTTGTGTGCTGCCTCAAGGAGCCGAGAAATGTGGTGGAAGTGGTCAAGGGTAGTGATGAGTTTTTTTTTCAAGCCAAGGATGAACTCGGGGAGTGATTGAGATGCAAAGAACTCAAGGAATGGCTTGGTTTTGGCGAATGAGATGAAGGGCTTGAGGTAGAGCTTATGTTGCAAGATAGGAGATGGAAGTTTGGTTCGATTGTTGCCGCCAAAGACAAGATGGTGATGCTTTCATTACAAGAATTGCAAAGATTGATCAAGTACAATCAAGTTGTGAGAAACATATGGAAAAGGTGCTCAGTTTATGGTGAATAATGCAGTCAACAGAGGGATCTTGTGATATTAAAATGGGTTAAGTTCCAATGCTGAAAAGTGCTATGACAGTGTACAGGTCTGTGATGTTTGCAAGAGTTACAGGCATGAATTGAAATGAGTTGCAGTTGTTTCAAATTGGTGGTGCAAGAGGCGGCATTGAAGCTCAAGTCTTTGAGCTAAGATAGAAAACCGAGATGCTCTAACAAATGGCTAAATGGCTCCGGCATCTGGTGTTGATGTTGTTCAATGGTGGAAACTCAGTGCGGGTGCAATGTTGCTAAAAGGAGATGACCCGGTGCGCTTAAGTGTGAATCGAAGTGAGAAGAAATTGGTTCAAATATGGATGGTGAGTGCAATGGAACTTATGGAGCAGAGATGGGTTTATGGAGCAATTGTATATCAAGTAATGAGTTGGATGGAGCTTTGAAGCACAATCATTGTGCAAAGATAACTCGAAGCCGATTACAAAATGGCTTATGCCATGGAAACTCAACCAAGTCAGCCCAGTTAGCTCTCATGAATAGCTGACTCGGGTCTGACTCATGATCCTGACTCACCTGTTGACCCGATATGACTCAGTGTCCTGACTCAGTTGACCCGACCGAGCTGACTCGTTGATCGGTGACCGGGTGGACTTTGCCAAGTCACCCGAGCCCGTTCCGATCACTTCTCCCCGATTTCCCTACATAATACCGCTTTCCGGCGATATGTTTTGAGGCATATTTTCTACATGGGTTTTTCTCACATATGGGCTTGGTGGAATTCTATCTATTGGACCTTTGAGATTTGACCTAATTTTGGAAAGCAAAGATATTTAAAGGAAAGATTTCTATAACTTATAAAAAGGGGATTATTCTTGGAAGCTAAGGGGAGAGCCGCTTTTGTTTACGCTACTAGGGTTTGCTTTTGTTCATCTTCTTCTTTATCAATTCATATTTTTGATGAACTCCACAGCTATGAGTAGCTAATTTATTCATTATTGGTTAAGGATCTAGTCCTATTTCTAAAACTTGTGCTTGAGTTATGTATTAGTTTTCTCTCTTGATTATCGTTTAAATATCTACTGTTTTTAATAATCACATGATTGATGTATTGTGATAGGACTAAGATGTTTGGTTAGTTAAGTGGCCAATTAATTGAACTTGCATCCTTGTCCATAGCTATTCTAGGTTTTTCATCGAGCGATAACCCTGAATACAAGTAGCATAATATGTTTACGGTTTGTAGTGATACACTCTTGTAATCATATGTAGAGTTTGACCATTGTCCGAATTGTTATGCGCAATGTATGACAATTGCATTGATTAGCCTATTTCTGAAAATTAATGATCCTGGGAATTGAACTTAATTAGCGCAAGGCGTTAGGTTATTCTTTAGGTAGAATTCACATACGCAGCTCTAATGTGTGTGTTGATGAACTTAGGAAATTAATAGATTATCTTGCTCTCTTGATTCTCTAGGCTTTTGATAATAAAAGAGATTAAATTGTGATTCTAATCATATATTCAAACACATGTCTAAGATTGAAGATGAATTCCTTGACCAATATATTTCTCTCATTGATAACTTTCTACAATTTATTTTGCTTTTAATTTACTTTTATTGTTTACTTAAAAAAATCAGAAAACCCCCCAATTGGTTACTTTAAGAAATTGAATACATAACAACTACAACTGCCTCTCTGTGGAAACGAACTCTTTCTTATCATATACTTTAGGAAAGTGAAATTATTTTTGACACATACGACAGCGATCAAAAGACAGTCGTTGTGCTACAGTGACAACGACACTTTGTTTTTATCGTTCTCTGTAACAGCTAGTTTGTAACAGAAATAAGTGTTACAAACCCGGTTTTTAATAGTTTTTCTCCATTTCATTATTTGTAAACACCCTTTGAGCAATGAAATTAAATTTTGAGCGTGTTTCCATGATGAGAATCTAAACCCATCCTCTGGGCGACGGAGGAAGCTAAGTTTCACAAATGTGGTAATTATATCAATTCTTGTTACGACTATTTGCACTGTTATTCAATTGATTTATGAGTTTCATTGAATGGTTGTGATTACAATTTATGGGTCATGCTTAGCTTAGATGTTTTGATGTCCCATGCTTTAGTTTTACACCCATTACTTTCGAAATCTACCTTAGGCAATGAATTAGAGTCAATAAAACTTTATCATTTGAGCTTTTATTGTTTAGAATTGATATATGAACCATATGAGTGCGGAAATTGGTGGAATCCTAGCCCTAGTCTCTCCATAATTTTTACAACACTTTATTTGAGTTTGTTATTTTTATTTATCAAAATTAAGTCTAAGAAAATCTGCTTTCACAAGTCTCAACGAATCTTTTACTACAACATCATTGAAAATAACCATCAATTTTTGGCGCCGCCGACGCGGACTTGTATTTAGGCTAGAGTTTTTAGATTTATTTTTTAGGTTTTTGTTTTTATTTTATTTGTTCTACTTTACGTTTTTGGTTTTTTGTCTTTGCATTACAGATTTTGGAATTTGGAGCAAAAGAAAAATTTGCCAAATTTTTTGGTGAATACTTAAAAGATTTGGAATCAAAGAAAAAGCGAAAAGAGCGAGAAAATAAAAAAAATAAAAGAGTTTATTTTGTTTAGATTGTATTAGGATATCTTATATTCTTGTAATTTTTTTTTCCTTTTGCACTTTATTTTTGGACTTTGGACTTTAAACTTTGGGACATTTTTTTTTCCTTTCTTTTAAACCCTACGGAAGGGTAGTATTAAATATAAACTGTTTGTGGAGAAGGACGGCGATTATGATATCGCCTCGGCCCCTCGGGTTCGTACATGACATAGGAGTCGTGGCCCGAGTCGACTACAACGGTTCATCCCCCGTCTGGTATGGGAGGTAAGTTTGTCGAAACACTCGTGAATCCCACAGTCAGCCGAGTTTCTTGTATTCCTTCGTTTGCATATATGTCGAGGAATGAATACGGCTGCTTTAATTTCCTAGTAAAGGGTAAGGCCTGGCCATACAAGATAAGGGTTCGGATTTCATCACCGTTCTCTTCTTTCCCGCCTTAGCAAAACGATACCAAACGCGAACCTAAGCTTAAATTACTGACTAGAATGAGACCGATAGGGTAACGAGCTTAATAGGAAAGTCATTCGAGAAATATTGGTTACTCTTTTAAGCATACTTCGAAGTTCATGATGGTTTCTGTAAGTTGAATGCGCCGCCTTGTAATGTCGGTGAGGCCTTGGGTATCAAAGCTCCACTAAGCTTCCCTCGTCTCTATTCAACTTACTTAAACTCAGATTGATTCCTGAGGGGTTTGCTTAAATTGTAATGAGTTCCCTTTCGAAGGATTAGAAGCTGGTCTAGAAACAATCTAAGTGAAGCCATCATGCTTTTTGTTTGCTAGAAATCAGTAAGTTTGCTGTGGTGGAGTCAGCCTTGTTTGTGCTTGCATAGAACTTCCCTTCCTTTTAGGAATTTTCTTTTTTATTTTGTTTTTTATAGTGTATGCCCGAGGTCATTAGAGAACGGGCTTGGAAAAGAGATACTTTTGGCCGTTTGATTAGTGACGAGCCTAGAAGTTCTTATTTTGTAAACGGGGAACTCAAGACTCTTCTTTGGAGAACCCTGTTTTGGAAACTTGATTTGAGAATTTAAGTCTTAGTGAGGAATTCACCCTAGGTTATTCTTGTGCCAAAAATGACAACTTTGAAGGAGTACATGTACCCAACTAGGTCCAACCGGCATCATGCATTAAATTTCCATCCTCTACGGCTACTTATGAGTTGAATCTTGGTATTCTTCGGATGATCCCTATATTCTTAGGAAAGATGATGAAAACCCTTACTTTCACATTAGGGACTTTGAAGAAATATGTGGAACAATTAAGATTAAGGACCTTACCGATGAAGTCTTGAAACTTAGGATGTTCCGCTTTTCCTTAAGAGATAAAGCCAAGTCCCGGTGAATAACCTACCATCCGGGTCTATAGAAACATGGGACGAACTTACTCGCGTTTTCTACTTAAAGTTTTTCCCTAAGCATAGAACCGCATCTTGCGTAAAATTAGTTCCAGTGTGCAACAAGAAGGAGAATCCCTTTATAGGTTTTTAGAGAGATTTAATGATCTTTTGTCGCAATGTCCTTACCATGGGTTCGAGAAAATGAAACTAGTTGAAATTATGTATGACGGCTTAGACTATTCGACCAAAGCCATGGTCGAGTCTATGTGCGATGGTTTATTCACGAGTAAAAGTGTTGATGAAGCATTCTCCTTCTTAGAAGATGTAGCTAAAAAATCCCAACAGTGGGAGTCTTGTGTTGAACCCCCTAAAAGACTCTTGGTTAATAGAAGTAGCACCAATGTGGTAGATACGAGTTTTGCGTCAGATGCTAAGTTTGTTGCTTTGTCTAGAAGGTTAGAAGCTTTGGAAATGGGTCAGTCTAAAAATAAGTCCCTTGTTGAACCTAATGATAGAATTAGAGCCTCTCAAGTCTCTAGTTGTGGAATAGAACCCGATAACTCGTTTTGGGAAGGTTAGGTTAGTGAAGAGCAAGCCCATGCTGTCTATAACAACCCTGGTTGGAGAAAGTCTAAGGGCCATAATCAAGGTCAGTCTAGTAATTCTCAGCCTCCCCCAGGTTTTGGTTATAATAAGAATTCTTCAGGACAAGCCCAGTTCCAAAACCCTTCTGAGAATAGAAAGACTAGCTTAGAGGAATCTCTTAGTAAATTAAAAAAGAGCCAGGATATGTTAACACAGATCCAGGAAATGTTAATAAAGAGCCAGGTTAGTTTTCAATAGGAAACCAAACAGAATTTTCAAACTAATGCCCAGACTCTTGCTAAGTTGGAACTTCAAGTTAGTCAAATAGCCAAGACTCTAAGCGACAGAGATAACGGAAGTTTCCCTACTCAACCACAACCCAATCCTAGAGGAGTTCATCAAATATATTTAGTTGGTGAGAAATCATCAAATCATGTGAATTCAATAACAACCCTTAGGAGTGGTAAAATGGTAGACAATAAGGTAGTCATGCCTAGTGGACATACTGTAGTTCCACCTTCTACTTCCCAAGAGGAACCCGTAGCTGAGGAAACTGAAACAATTTCTAAGGAGTCCCAAGAAATTCCTGATAGGACTACCTTTGTGCCTAGAACCCCATATCCACAGTTGCTAGCCCCAACAAAGAAAGAGTCGACTTTCAACGAGATAATGGAAACATTTAAGCAGGTGAACATCAACATTTCGTTATTAGAAGAAATTAGGCAAATGCCTGCTTATGCCAAGTTCCTTAAAGATCTTTGTACACGAAAGCGTAAGCTTAATGTCCAATAGAAAGACTTTTAGCTGGTCAAGTAAGTTTCATTCTTCCCGAACCAAACAACCCCTAAGTATAAGGACCCTAGATGCCCCACCATATCTTGTGCGATTGGTAATCACATGGTCTATAAAGCTTTACTTAACTTAGGAGCTAGTGTTAACTTACTTCCGTATCATGTATACACCCAGCTAGGTCTTGGTAAGTTAAAACCGACTAAAATGATACTACAATTAGCTAGCTGATAGGTCTGTCAAAGTCCCTCGTGGTGTCATAGAGGATGTTCTGATTGAGGTTGATAAGTTAATTTATTTATCCAGTGGATTTCGTTGTTCTAGACACCCTTCCTGCTCAGACCCAAGTGATCAAATCCCAAAGATTTTAGGTCGCCAATTTTTAGCCAACCTAACGCCGTCATCAACTGTAGGAATGGGCTTATGAACATATCCTTTGGTAATATGAACATTGAACTAAATGTCTTTAATGTTACTAGACAACCTTCTGAGAACGATGATTTAGAAGGTGAATATGATTAGCACTTTAGTTCAGGATTTAGTTCAGGATAATTGGCTTGAAACTTTACTGGTAGATTCTCTAGATGATTTTGAGGAAACCATACTCTTAGATCAGATGTGTGATCAATCTTTAGAAGAAGCTCTTGAGTATTTTAAAGGTTCTATGGACCTAGAAATTCAGGCAATAGTTTTAGTTCTTTCTGAGAGTAATGATGACCCTAAGTTTGGGGGGTAGAGAACTAGAAGAATCTCTTGAGTATTTTAAGGACTGCAAGAACCTAAATTCAAGCAATAGTTAGAGGTTTGTCCGTGAGTAATGAAAACCCTAAGTTTGGGGGTAGTGATGGTTCTTGTGATTGTCATGTATCCCTAATTAGAGTCCCTAACTTGGGACTCGAGCCATGTGCGTCTGAGATATTACTCGAGTCTATTCAGACTCAGCAACCCGATCCTCCTGATATTGTCCAGGAGGTAACCCAGGTATTAGAGACCCATTTTTAGGATGAACCTATTTATCGAGACACACATATGAAGTTCAATAACACACCCCAGATAAACCCAGTTGTCTTGACAGATACCTTAGATGATAATGTGCTCCTTCTATTCATTTTTCTGAACCCGTGTAGTTGCCTGATATTGGTGTTAGCTCTATTTGGTCTTATGGACCCACAACTATTTCGGCTATTGGTGTATGACTTTGGAAGGTGAAGATCCTTTTGAGGTATTTGATGTCCGGGTCAAGACTTTAAACTTAGCACTCCTTGGGGAGGTATCCTTGATCATGCAACACCTGCAATATTTTTCCTCATTTCCTTCCAAATGGTAATGGTTTCTCCTTTTTCATGTTTTTAATTTCATCTTTAGAACATTGAGGACAATGTTAGATTTAAGTTTGGGGGTATGGGAGAAACTTTTTAGTTGCAATAAATAAAACTCTAGAGCCTAGAAATTTATGCCTATTAAGGATGGCACTAACCAATCTAAGTGGATGGAAACATCTTGGTTGTAGGAGTTGAGGAACCAATTTGACTAGATGGTAACATTTATAGAGTCTATTCATAAAAGCACAGACCTCAAGTGTTAGAAAAAAAAAAAAACATGGTAGTTTCGCCATATCTCGTTAAATCCTTTTCACTTTTGTTTTTATTTTATTTTTTCTAAGTGATTTTGGTGGGGCCCACGAATCAAGTTGTTACCTTTGCTAGAGTGAAATAGAGTGATTGAGATACCAACAAAAAAAAAAAAAAAAAGAGACCAGACCATCAGACCAACTGGAATAACTTCAATAAAGTCGACCACTGGTCCCCTTGTATATGCCAGTTGTGTTGACCTAGAGTTAGGATTATCGACCGCTGGTCCCCTTGTATATGCCAGCTGTGTTGATATTAGTCAGACCAGTATCCCAGTCCATTAGGATAGGTTCATCTTTGCAGAGGCCTTCATACAGATATGGGAAACACCGTCAACATCAAAACCATCTACGTATTGAACCTACATCCATCTTCTTAATCTTTCCATGTGATTGGTTGACTCCGGTTATGATGTACAGAAACTATCTGAGTAGAGCTCTGTCATTTATATATGAATTTTAGTATGCTTGAATGCAAACACGTGTACAACAATTGGAATTTCGCATCAGGGTACTTCCTCCTGTAGTCAATAAGTATGCCAACCAAGGAGATTCTTTAGTGCCTTCGAAGGTTCTGCGTAGATAGCTAGGGTCTGGAGTATAAAGGTTTTGTGGGTACACCTCTGGTAAACCCTCCGGAGACAACGCTCCGCCGCTAGGGCCACTTAGCAGTTTAACGGCTGGCTGCACGTGCTAAGTGTAGTCATATTATTTTCTAGATTAGATGTTCTCGAGGACTAGCAAATAATAAGTTTGGGGGTATTTGATAGACACATTTTTGTGTCTAAGTTGTCCTTAGTGTCTCTATTGTTAGTACTTGATTTTGTACTTATTATGGTGTTTTTATGTTTGTGTAGGTGTTTTTGGAAAAATACACTTGTGTGGAAAAAGTTGCTCAAAAAGTGCTATTTGGACCCCCAGAGAAAATTACTAAAGGCACCCTCACTTTGGATAAGGGGCACCTCAGTTGGGTTCGCACCCCCAGTTTGGTTAGGGGGACACCATCTTCATTGTTTGAATTTCCAGTTTGGCGCGAAATTGTTGCAGCCACCGGCCAGATATTAGGGTTCGTAATTTGGTGATGTTTTAGCTAGATTCAATAGTTGTAATTGCACGGGAATACTTGACTGAGATCAACAGGCGTGGTATGGGCTTCAAAATCAACTGGATTTGGCTGGATAATCGGCAGTGAAGAAAACAGGGTAACTCGGGTTTTGGTTACTTCATCACGAGTTCTGTGTATGCTGGTGTATGTCTATAGAGTAGTTTACTTTATATATGTCGTGTTTGGAACGTGTAGGATCATGTTTAGAGTGTGATGGCTGAAAATCAACGCGTGAGAAAGAAAGAAATGAAATAAAATATTTCCAAGAATATTTTTCTTCACTGCCGAGTAATGGAAATTTTTTTGGAGTTATGAGACATCATTCTTGGTCCCCGAGAGTATATATATGGTGCTAGGGAAGTATAGAGGGGTTACGGAGTGATTGGGGAGTTAACATAGCAAAGAAACAATAGTTCGAAAATCTGCTGCTGCTGCCATTGAAGAGAGCTCGAAGAACATTAGACCGCAGAAGACAGTCGTCGTGCTACAGTGACAACGACACTTTATTTTTATCGTTCTCAGAATGTAACTAGTTTGTAATGAAATAAGTGTTACAAACCCTAGGTTTTTAATAGTTTTTCTCCATTTTATTATTTGTAAACACCCTTTGAGCAATGAAATCAAATTTTGAGCGTGTTTCCATGATGAGAAGCTAAACCCATCCTCTGGGGCGATGGAGGAACCCAAGTTTCACAAATGTGGTAATTATATCAATTCTTGTTACGGCTATTTGCACTGTTATTCAATTGATTTATGAGTTTCATTGAATGGTTGTGATTACAATTGATGGGTCATGCTTAGCTTAGATGTTTTGATGTCCCATGCTTTAGTTTTACACCCATTACTTTCGAAATCTACCTTAGGCAATGAATTAGAGTCAATAAAACTTTATCATTTGAGCTTTTATTGTTTAGAATTGATATCTGAACCATATGAGTGCGGAAAGTGGTGGAATCCTATCCCTAGTCTCTCCATAATTTTTACAACACTTTATTTGAGTTTGTTATTTTTATTTATCAAAATTAAGTCTAAGAAAATCTGCTTTCACAAGTCTCAACGAACCTTTTACTAAAACATCATTGAAAATAACCATCACAGGGGAGACTACCGCCCAGTCTCTCCGCCCAGTAGAATGCAATCACACCAGCAATCCACAAGAGGAGGTGCCAGATGCACCTCGACAACTATAAGACGGAACCAACTCCACCACGGATGAACTTGAAGTTGTCAACATCGGAAGCGAGGAATCTTCATGGCCTGTCTCAATCATCTCGGCTCTATGTGCTGACGAGCGCGCAAAACTTATGGACCTTCTTAGGGAGTATCAAGATGTGTTTGCATGGACATACGAGGAAATTCCTGGTTTGGATGAGAAGCTGGTCACTCATCGTCTACATATAATACCCGGATCCAAACCAGTCAAACAATCTCCGAGAGAGTTCAGACACGATGTGGAGGAACAGATCAAGATAGAGATTCAAAAACGGCCAGCCACCGGTTTCATCAAACCCATTCACCATCCCACCTGGTTGGCCAACGTGGTTCCAGTGAAGAAGAAGAGTGTCCAAATCAGGTATTGTGTTGATTTTAGGGACCTAAACAAATGCTGCCCCAAGGACGATTTGCCTCTTCCTAACATTGACATGCTGGTAGACGCGACCAGTGGACACGATATGTTATCTTTTATGGACGGATACAACGGCTACAATCAAATAAAGATGTACGAGCACGACGCAAGTAAAACAGCTTTTCGAACTCCTCTCGGAAACTTTTACTATACTGTGATGACTTTTGGCTTGAAAAATGCCGGCGCCACCTACCAACGCGCCATGACCACTATTTTCCATCACATGATGCACAAGCAAGTTGAAGATTATGTACATGACATAGTGGTTAAATCAAAAACTCGGGCGGCTCATACGGAGGTGTGTCGACAGTGTTTGAAAGGTGTCGCGAATATAAACTGAAGATGAACTCGTTGAAGTGTGCCTTTGGTGTTTCTTCGGTCAAATTCCTAGTTTTCCAGGTGACCGCCGAGGGAATCAAAGTCGATCCACTCAAAACCCAAGCCATCCTCACGATACGCCCCATGACCGTGAAAGAGCTCCAGAGCTTCATGGGTAAGGTAAACTATATTCGGCGTTTTATACCGGGTTTAGCTCAGCTTGTCGCTTCATTTACCCCCTTGCTGAAAAAGGGAGCAAGCTTCGTCTGGACCGCACTACAAAAAGAGGCGTTTCGGAAGATTTAACAAATATTGTCATCCCCGGCTATCATGAAATCCCCGATACAAGGAAGACCGTTGTGCCTCTACACTGCCTTCAGTGACACTGCTGTTGGAGCTCTTCTCGCCCAAGAAGATGACGAAGGAATTGAGCACCCTATATACTACTTCAGTCGAACTTTGAGGGATACCGAACTCAGATATCCCAAAGCAGAAAAAGCGCGCCTAGCCCTGATTCACTCCATCCAAAAGTTTAGGCATTATCTTCTCTCAAACAAAGTGGTGCTGATATCTAATTCTGATCCTGTGAAGTTCCTGCTTTCAAAACCGACCCTGATAGGAAGGCCAGCCAAATGTCTCCTCCAAATGTCAGAGTTTGATATAACATGTGCTTCCCCAAGAGCTATCAAAGGACAAGCGGATGCGGATTTGCTAGCAGCTTTCCCAGGAGAGAACACCACAGCGTTACACGAGGACCTTCTTGGAGATTTTTCGGAAATCTCTTTTGTCAAAGAAGAAGCGTGGCTATTGTTTTCTGATGGTTCTGCCACCCTTAGCAATAATACCGAAGGAGCAGGCGTGGTTCTAGTATCCCCAACGGGTGAAGTCTTCTCGCATTCCTTTAAGCTAGACTTTCATTACACCAACAATTCAGCAGAATATGAGGCCTTTCTCATAGGATTGTCATTAGCCAAACAAGTCGGAGACACCCGTCTAGAAATAAGAGGTGATTCTAAATTACTGGTCAACTAGATGAATTGAGTGTACACTCTGAAGGAAGTAACACTGGCCCCATATAGATCCGAGGCACAAAGGCTGCTAAATTACTTCGCCGATGCGACCATAACACATGTTGGTCGCGGCAGCAACCAACATGCTGATTGCCTAGCCACGTTAGCATCGAAGCTGCAGTTCGAAGGTTTAGAGGAAACCCTGACAGTAAAGAGATGAACCATTGCTTCGACATGGATCTCGCAACCTGAGGAGACTGAAGACAATGACTGGAGAATACCAATTATCCAAGAGCTTAACAGCTCGCTCTCCCAAGGAAAGGTCAGTATCAAGACCTTGCAAAACTTCTTCATGCTTCACGGGATGTTGTACCACCAGAACTAAGATGGTTCCCTGTCAAGATGCCTCGGGGAAGAAGAGGCACAACAAAAGCTTAACCGTATTCATAAAGAAATTTACGGACAAACGTTGGTGGTAACACTTTATCGTCTCCTGCAACGCCTTGGCTATTACTGTCCAGAAATGGAGACTCAATCTCGATTGCTCCAAGGATCTTGCTCCAATTGCCAGGCACCACCGCATCAATTGGAAGTTTTTTCTGTTGACCATGCTGGGGACTAGCAAAAGCCGTACATCAGTTATCTTCACGACGACATACTCCCTGCAAGCAAGAAAGACGCAACCAAGATGAAACAAAGATCCAACAGATTCATATTCCATGAAGGAATCTTATATCGAATTTTTTTTTGAGGAGATTTGTTACGATGCCTGGACGAGGCAGAAATCCCAATCATGCTGAAAGAAATGCACGAAGGCGAGCACCAAGGGAAAAAGAAGTTGTTTCTCCAAATACACGAGCGATACTACTGGCCGACCATGGAAGACGATGCGTCTGCTTTTGTTCAAAGATGCCACAAATGTCAAATTCATGGAAATCTTATCCACGCACCCTCTACTCCCCTGCATTCGATAAGTAGTATGTGGCCGTTTTATAGCTGGGGACTCGATATCATTGGGAAAATCAACACGCCGTTATCAAAACAGCATGAGTATATAATAACCGCAACGGAGTAATTCACCAAATGGGTCGAAGCCATCCCTTTACGAGGGACTACTGGAGCCACAATTACAAATACTTCATTAAGGAATATATCATTTGTCATTTTGGCATGCCCAAACACATCATCACCGACAACGGCACTCCTTTTGCCAATAAGCAGGTACGGGAGTTACTTGAATAATATGGAATTAAACAAGTCTTCTCCACTATTTACTACCCCCAAGGGAATGGGCAAAGCCGAAAGCACCAACAAGACTCTACTAACGCCGTTGATGGTGGTTTTGGCTTAGGGTTAAAATCGTAAACGTATATCCGACATGACGTCACTATGACCACTAGCGCATTTATCAATCAATCAAAGATGCCTACGTAAGAATTACCGGTGGTACCTTTTTTTTATATACATGTGTCATGTTCCACTAAGCGTAACCCTTAGTATTGACCGACAACATCTTCGTATATACCAAACCCTAATTCTCTCACCACCGTGCCAATGGCAAACCATGCCAGCCACGTCTCCGCACCAAGGGATGCCAACCATGCCAGCCGCACCACCGTGCCAATGGCAAACCATGCCAGCCACGTCTCCGCTCCAAGGTATGCCAACCATGCCAGCCTCACCACCGTGCCAATGGCAAACCATGCCAGTCACGTCTCCGTGCCAAGGCATGCCGACCATGCCAGCCGCACCACCGTGCCAATGGCAAACCATGCAAGCCAAGTCTCCGTGCCAAGTCTCCGCGCCAAGACATGCCGACCCTGCCAGCCGCACCACCGTGCCAATGGAAAACCATGCCGCCATGTCTGCGCCAAGGCATGCCAACCATGCCACCGCACCACCGTGCCAATGGAAAACCATGCCACCCACGTCTCGCGCCTAGGCATGCCAACCATGCCAGCCGCACCACCGTGAAAATGGCAAACCATGCCGACACGTCTCGCGCCAAGGCATGCCAACCATGCCAGCCGCACCACCGTGCCAATGGCAAACCATGCCAGCCACGCCTCTCGAGCCAAGGCATGCCAACCATGCCACCCGCACCAACGCTCCAATGTCAAACCATGCCAGCCACGTCTCGCGCCAAGGCATGCCAACCATGCCGCCCGCACCACCGTGCCAATGCCAAACCATGCCAGCCCACGTCTCTCGCGCCAAGGCATGCCAACCATGCCAGCCCGCACCACCGTGCCAATGGAAAACCATGCCACCCACGTCTCTCGCACCAAGGTATGCCAACCATGCCAGCCGCACCACCGTGCAATGGCAAACCATGCCATCCACGTCTCGGCGCCAACGCATGCCAACCATGCCAGCCGCACCACCGTGCCAATGGCAAACCATGCCAGCCACGTCTCTGCACCAAGGCATGCCAACCATGCCAGCCGCACCACCGTGCCAATGGCAAACCATGCCAGCCACATCTCTGCGCCAAGGCATGCCAGCCGCACCACCATGCCAGCCACGTCTCTGCGCCAAGGCATGCCAACCATGCTAGCCGCACCACCGTGCCAATGGCAAACCATGCCAGCCATGTCTCTGCGCCAAGGCATGCCAACCATCCCTGTCGCACCAACGTGCCAATGGAAAACCATGCCATCCACGTCTCTGCGCCAAGGCATGCCAACCATGCCACCGCACCACCGTGCCAATGGAAAACCATGCCACCCACTTCTCCACGCCAAAATGAAGGGTTGCAATAATCAATCTACCCTTCTCTTCTCTTGATACGTGATCTCGACCATCCAAGTTCGCCACCTAACACACGGCAACTTGAGGCCTAAGGCCAAACACCACGGTTTGCACCAAACCCTAGTTTTGGTCGCGCCTATACCATGCTAGCCTCTCCTTCACGTCATTGGATGCCAAAACGAAGGGTTGGAACGATCAACGACCACCCTTCCATCTAAGATGCATATATTAGCCGTCCAAGTTCGCCACCTGACGCATGGCAACTTGCACCTAAACCCTAATTTGGCCGCGCCTACTCTTTGACAAGGCCATGACTCAACGCTGGCTGCTAAAACGAAGGGTTGCAATAATCAACGGATACCCTTCTCTTTGAGATGCAGATCTCGACCACACAAGTTCGCCACCTGACGCATGGCAACTTGCGGCCCAAAGCCAAAACACACGGTTTGCATCTAAACCCTAATTTGGCCGCGCCTACTCTTTGACAAGGCCATGACTCAATGCTGGCTGCTAAAACGAAGGGTTACAATAAACAACGGCTACCCTTCTCTTTGAGATGCAGATCTCGACCACACAAGTTCGCCACCTGACACATGGAAACTTGCGGCCCAAAGCCAGAACACACGGTTTGCACCTAAAACCCTAATTTGGCCGCGCCCACTCTATGGCAAAGCCATGCTCAACGTTGGCTGCTAAAACGGAGGCAGCAATAATCAACATCTATCCTTCCCTTTGAGATGCGGATCTCAGCCGTCCAAGTTCGCCACCCAACGCATGGCAACTTCTGGCCCCATGCCAAAACTACACGGTTTGTACCAAACCCTAAATTTTGGTCGCGCCTAAAACATACACGAGCATGCCAAAACCAGACCGGTCATGCCGCTGGCTGCCAAACGAAGGGGTGCAATAATCAACGGCTGCCCTTCCATTTGAGATGCACATCTCAGCCACACAAGTTCGCCACCTAACGCATGGCAACTTGCGGCCCAAAGCCAAACATTACTGTTTGTACTAAACCCTAATTTTGGCCATGCCTAACACATGCCAAAGCCATGCACGACGCTGGCTGCCAAAACGAAGGGTTGTAACAATCAATGGCTACCCTTCCTCTCAAGATGCAAAATATCGACCGTCGAGGGTCACCACCGAGCCGACAAGTCTCCCAAGCTCAACTTGCCAAGCAACAGCAACATGCTACACGTTTTCCACGAAAACACTCGAGACATCAACACATGTCACAAACTGGGGGATGATCATTAGGGTATTGGTTTGGCGGTTTACAGCGTGCGGCGTACACTATGCCCGTTACAAGAAAGTGTCATAAGAATGAGTCAGTTAGTAAATACAAGCAGTAATGGTGAAACATTTCTTTCATTATGGAACATCAATTACAGGCGTTACCCATTACCACCTCCTTCCACTTTACTCAGCCGTTCCCATTTCTTACGAGACCAGAGTACGTTTTGTTACGACTTGTATAAATAGGTCTTACCTATTTCCACCAAACAACAAGTTTTGGTCAGGAGCATACAACACTCAGAAACCACTTGCTAGCTTTCCCATCTGTTAGCTTTCACTTTCGATACAAGTCAAACAACTACTCTTCCGTAATCAACTATTCTCGTCTCAACACTTTCTTTGCTTCCTCCCTAAAACCAACCCTTCTCCTTCACTTTGTGACCGAAGCAAGTCCGGAACGGCCATTTCTTGGTTTACGCCGGATTTGTACAAATTGATCTCTCGAATCTAAAGTACTCCCTTACAAGTACATTGTTTAGGTTTAGACTCGCTTCACCCACTCACGCGAAATTACCGAAATCAGCAGAAACCGTTTTCACGCTCAAACAATTGGCGACCACAGTGGGAGATTAATCTCTCAGTTACAAATTCAAATATGGTTTCCATCATCCTACCAACGAATGGGTTTCTGGAGAATTGCGTCTGGGGACTAGGGATTCTCCGCCTTACCCATCGTCGTGAAAGTGTTCCACAGACAACAAAAGAGCGACTGGGGACTTTGCACAACAATGAGGGCGTCGCGTGAAAACTCGGATTAACTCCCTGAAAATTTAGTTTTGGTGAAAGACCCTAAAACGAGTAAGTTCGCCAGATGATATTTACATAACCTGTAATTTGGATTTTCACATTTTCCATGGAAGTCGATGACCCAATCATCCCAAGGTTTCTTATCTTTTCCTTCACGTGCAACATTCACGGTTTCACAATTTTCCCGGATGATTTGCTACTTACACTCGCAAATTCAGACTTTAACATACCAATTGATCAAAAGGCTATTATTTCAAAATAATCCAAAACTCTTATAAAAAGCAATCATCTATCAGTCCAAAAAACCAGAAAAAACCGAACCATAAACTAGGCGTTTCTTCGCCTTTCAAAAAAAAACCTAAGGAAGGGAGGTTCAAAAAAATAAAACTCTCATGGAAAATCACTCAACAACGGCTCGTTCTTCTTGGAGAAAATGTCTCTCACGCTTTGAAGAGCCGCCTGCTTCAGCTTCAACTCCTGGGAAAGCTTCTCGATTTCTATCTCTTGTTGACTGATCAAATCCGCGGAAGGACCATCAACCGTTTCAGCCTGCAGTATTTGGATCTCGGAAAATCCCTTGCAGAACCAGGAGGCATTAAACTCAAAGTTTACGCACATATCCCGGTGAAACTTCCGGCTTAAGATCACATCTCCGGAAATAGTGTGACCAATCACGTTGCACATATGATGAATTGAAGATAAAGCTTCTTCCACACGCTTGACCAACGCAAATCGGCTAGTGAGCTTTTTGGTTGTGGCAATATGTCCGTATTTTTCCCATATCCTGGTATACAACTCTGCATGGTTAGCTGGTATACTAAAGCCTCCAATCAACACGTGGTCTTCATGGGGAGTCAAATATGGAGGAGTAAAAATGGCGCCCGCAACTGAATCTGTGGATCGGCGGATTCTGGCCACGATTGCGCCAACAAATACCGGAATACTTTCCACCATCTGGGTCGTAGTGATATCAACCTCCATTTCCAAACCACTAGCAGGCGCGGTTTCCACGGTTGGATCTTCATCGTGACGGGTGATGAGTGCTAAATAGTGCATATTTATACACCTTTTTATTGGCATTTTACTCATCTTTTGCGTTTAGAAATCAGATATTATCCCAGATTCTGTGTTTTCTTTGTTTTCAAGAATAAATATTTGTACTAATTAACTTTGTGTTTTTAGGTAGTAAATAAATCTCGGAGAATCTGAGGAGCCAAAAGAGCGAAGAATTGGAGTCGAGCATCTATGGAGCAGAAAGCCAAAGCTCCGCAGACGCAATCAGCTTGCAACCCAACAAGTAGCAACTCATCTACAAGACATGGGCTTGAGCTAGATCCGACCCGCGACCCGGATCCGAGCCCGTACACTCCAAGTCGTTGAGATCTCATCTTGCTGCATCCTACGCTCGCTGCCTCATACGCATCGACCCTTGATGTCTCCGCTCCACACCAGATCACCCCCAGCCGCATCCTCGACCGCTCGTGATCTCTCCCGCAAGATCCTACGCCGCTCCTACGTGCGCTTCAACTCTCGATGTCCCCGCTTCACATCAAGCACCCTATACCTATACCACTCGAGCTAACCCTCATTTCTCCCTCACCTTTCTCTTTCTTCACCTGCTACCTCCATCAGAGAAAACCCCATCGACCTTACCTCCACCTCCTTCACCCACGCCCCTGTGCAGAGCTATCATCCATCTCCTAGCTACGCAATCACCAACAACTCCTCTAGCTCCTTATCCGCCAGCTCTACGTCGACTTTTCTCCATCATAGCTTCTCTGTATCTTAGAAGCTAGGTTAGAGAAAAGTTGAAGCTAGGGTTTTCACCAAACCACCCCGCATGGTCGATTCAGAGGAAGACAAGGCGCAAATCAGGTTTGGGTACTCGCGTAATGGCTTATGGAGTGTTTGTTTGATATAAAATAGAGATTGGAGAGGAAAGAGGGAAGTCAGTTTTGAGAGTTTTTTTTAGGGTTCTTAGTTTCCGTTGTATTTGAATTTTAATATCTGTTTAGCATGTTTATTATGGGCTAACTCAATTTTGCTAGGGTTAAAAATGAAACCCTAACTCTGTTTATGTGGTTCAACTTGAATTGATTTGCTTTTGTATGCTTTAATTTATAAGATAAGCTCAATTTAACCTCTCATTGTTTCGCTCTCACAATGAATGCCCCGTATTCATTGTAGTTAGATTCACCTTGTATTGAGTGTGTGCAAATTTCAGTTTCATGTATTATTGCCAACTCTCTTGACTAGTTGTTCTTGATTAGACAACTAGTGCTCTAGGTTAGCACATTAGCTGTTAATAGAGTTATCTCTTGGTGAAACCTCATAGGTAAGCGATAGAGTTGACATACTATCTTCAATTGCCACAAAAACAATAGCATTCAAATTAGTTGAACCCCATAACCTCGAGATAGGGTGGATTTGATAATCCTAGTGCCTTAAAACCTTACCACTTTCGCCTTATTTTGAGCTCACCGTCACAACCTCCAACACAAATGAAAGACTATAAACACACTCATAAAAATTGTGTTACTTACCATAGAAATCAGTTAAGAAAGCTTTAGAATAACCTAGCATCCTCTAGTTCCCTGTGGAAAGACCTGTGCTTGCCACTGCCTCCATTGGCTCTGTGCACTTGCAGATTAAGACATAGGAAAAGCCTCTTTTAGCTCCTATCAAGTTTTTGGCGCCGCTGCCGGGGAACTTGTAGTGTGCTGTTTTTATTTTGTTGCTTTACTTCCCTGATTTCAGTCACCTCAGTGCATCTATTTCACTACTTGTGTGCACTGCCTTTCACTGTTTTTATTATTACTTTGTGGCTAATTTGCAACTCAGGCATAGCTCTGAGCTCTGCCACAGCTTTCTTGCTCTGTGCTTTGACTGTGTAACCCTGTGAGCTGAATTTTTCCTCTTGAGTGACAGGGTACATGTGGAGCAAAATAAGCTGAGCAAAACCAGGGTGGAGTGCCTAAACCCAGTATTGCACTGGTGGTAATGTATCCCAAACTTTTCATACATGAATGAATGAATGATACTTGCTTGTTTGACCATTGTGTTGATTGCCAGACCATTCTCACTTGCTAGCCCCCGGTTGCAAGCTGTTAACTTACCCCGTGAAAAAAAAAAAAAACCCTGATCTCTCGCTTAAACCTGTGTTGCCTTGGCTGTAGCTCAGTGCTCATCTCTGTGTGTTATGCCAATTGACAACTTCATTTTTGTGCACCTGAGCTTGCTAAGACCATCTCGCCATGCTCGTATGTGCATACTTGTTAACATAAATTCTCGCTAAAATTGTTGTCTAAATTGACCGCCACATCAACCCCCGCTTCGTGTGTGATCTTTTGTGCTTAAATGTGTGTGAAGTAGCAAAGCTGGTGAATAGCATTTAGCCTGTGATTTTCAAACACACCACCCTGGCACATGCTTCACCATTTGAGTGAGCACAACCTCTACCTGTGCACCATTCACAAAAATTTTTTTGATTCTTTGCCTGTGCTGTGTTATACCCTTTGTTGCTTGCTCAAGCCAGCCTTTCTTGCTCCATCTGAATTGTGCAAGACCGCCAAGCTGTGACCACCTAACCAGGTTGTGCACACAGCCAGTGGCAGAGTTGCCAACTCGCACCAACAGACTCGTGGGCCTCGCAAACTTTCTCACCATCGCCAAGAATCTTTCTCAACCCAACTGGGCATCACAAAAACTTGGGCTCTTAAGCTAAAACTCAACTCGGGCTTGCATTCCATCGATTCACAGCCCCACAAATCTGGGTCTGTCTCACACTGCCAAAATCAAAACCCAACAACTGGGCTCACTTCACCTCTTTTCATTGCATTATCAACCCACTGGCTTGCATGTAACCAAGCCCAACACCACAAAATCGGGCTATACATTTCTAAACCCAACCTGGGCCGAACCCTTGACAGCTGAGCCCAATCATCTGGGCTGTGCAAACAATCAAACCCACACCTTTTGGGCTGGAACCAACCTATTCTGCTGGGCCTTACAACACCAATAACCAATCTCTTGGGTTTGAGTTTTGTTTTTGTGGGTTATTTTTGAGTTTTATTTTTGTGTGTTGAACTTGTTGGTGTGTTAACATGCTAGATGCGTGCTAGGCTATGATTGTGTCTTTTAGAGACCAAACAAATCGACTAGTTAGAATCCGCCCGGACGAAATCGTTAGCATACCCAGTTCTTCTACCTAAGCCCAATTCCATCGTAAAGCCCATCCGAATCGAAACCATGGGTGATGAACCAAACCCACCCCGTAGTCTCAAGGACTACATGTACCCAACTAGGGCAAGCCAGCCCTCTTGCATCATTCTGCCAGCCGATGCTTGTCAGTTTGAACTGAAAGCAAGTACCATTCACATGTTACCCGTGTTTAGAGGGGTCACGCCGAGAACCCCTACCATCACGTGAGAGACTTTGAGGATATTTGTGGGACTCTCGTTTTAACCAAATGCCGAGGAGTCCCTCAAATTGAGATTGTTTCCTTTTTCTCTCGAAAGACAAAGCCAAGTCTTGGCTTCATGCCCTACAACCACAATCCATTAGAACCCGGGATGACCTCACAAAAGAGTTTTTCAAAAGTTTTTCCCAAACCATAAGATCGCAAGTAATTCGCCAAAGTCTAAATGGTTTTGTGCAATTAGAAGACGAAACTCTAGCAAGGTATTTGGAGAGATTCAATGAATTACTACTCCAATGTCCCCACCATGGTTTTGAAAAATGGAGACTCGTGCAAATATTGTATGAGGGTCTAGATGTTAGAACCCGAACCACAAGTCGAGTCAATGTGCAATGGTGCATTTATTGACAAGAATGCCGATGACGCTTGGGCTTTTCTAATCGAAGTCGCCGAAAGACTCAACAGTGGGAGTCCATCCGTGAACCGAGAAGGACTACCCCTGTACAAAATGTTCATAGAATCGAGTCGACTTTGAGGGAAATGCAAAAATGGCATCTTTGGCCCGGAGAATAGAAGTGCTTGAGTTGGAAAAGAATGTAAAATCTAATGCCCCTACTCTCCGTGACCAAATTGATAGGGCCACTTGTGCCGCATGCCATAGTTCGACCACTTAGTGGACAAAATTGTCCAGATTTATATGCATTTCAAGAGTCCAAGTCCGAGCAAGCCAATGCATTGTACCGAGACAAGAAAACAACCCTTATTCTCAAACCTACAACCCAGGGTGGAGGAATCACCCTAACTTCTCATGGTCCAAGGGACCCGTACAAGGGGACCAAAGACATAACAACCAAGGATACTCATATCCTAGAAACCCCCAAGTACAACCACCCCCTCGGTACCGGTAGAGAAAAAGACTAGCTTGGAAGACTATGTCATTCTCGTTGACCCAAGGTCTTTCAAAACTTGAGAAAACTGCCGACCAACGTCTCACAACCCTAGATGTTAAGATAGGGCAAATCTGTGATGCATTGAATGAGAGAGAGAAAGGAAAATTCCTAGTCAACCCCTACAAAATCCAAAGATCGTGTTTCAAGCGGTGCTCCTCTACCCGCAATGAAACTTCACATAGTCAAGCGAATCTCGTCACCACTCTCCGAAGTGGTAGAATTGTTGAGAACCATGTAGGTGTACCACCTTCAAGCGAGTCTACATCAGACTCCCAAGTACACACAACACCACCGGAAACATCTACTGTAGAGAAAGAATCTGAACCCATTGAGAAAACCAAGAGTCCTACTAATATAGATGTTCCTGTGCCAAGTCATGTCATGTTCCTGTTGCTCCATTTCCACAACGGTTGGTCCAATGTATAGGGGGTACCCAATACAACGAGATGTTGGAATTGTTCAAAAGAGTTAACATAAACATTCCATTTCTCGAAGCAATCAGAAAATACCCGCCTATGCTAAGTTTTTGAAGGACTCCGTGCACACAAAAGCGAAAGCTTCATGTGCATAAGCGTGCCTTTCTCACCGAGCAAGTAAGTTCAATTATTCAAAACAAAACCCCACCTAAGTTTAAAGACCCAGTAGCCCGACTATCTCTTGTACTATAGGTGAGCATACAATCGAAAAGCTTTATTGGACTTAGGAGCTAGTGTGAACCTACCGCCATATTCTCGTGTATGTGCGCTTAGGTCTTGGGAATTGCAACCCACTCCCCGTCACGCTACAATTAGCGGACAGATCTCGTGAGAGTCCCTCGGGAATCGTTGAAGATGTGCTAATCAAGGTTGATAAATTTTATTTCCCGTGGACTTCATTGTGTTGGATACCCAACTGTGCAAAATCCTCGAAAATCATATTCCCGTTATCTTAGGACGTCCCTTCTTGGCAACGTCAAACGCTATCATAAATTGTCGTAGCGGGATATTGAATTTGTCTTTTGGCAACATGACTCGTAGAACTGAATGTCTTTCGTGTGAACCAACAACCCATAGAGTGTGATGATGATGAATTGCACGAGGCTAACATGATTGAGAGTATGATTCAAGACTCATTGCCCGACATTTTGTCAGTGGACCCTGTGCAAGCATGTTTAGACAATTTTGACTTAGATCTCTTCGCCCGAGTACATTAGTGAGGTCCACTCTTTGCTAGAGTCTCAGTGCCACCCATGGATATTGCCAAATGGCGTAATGCAAAGTGGAAACTCTTCCACTCTCTCGATACCACATCCTGCCCCACCTCTTGACACACCACCTAAGCTTGATTTGAAACCTTTACCCGATACCTTGAAGTATGCATTCTTAGGTCCTTCTGAGACTTTACCTGTGATTATTGCATCATGTTTAGACACGGAACAGAAAGTAGACTCCTAGAAGTACTTCAAGAACATAAAGGTGCCTTAGGTTGGACCATCTCCGATCTTAAGGGTATAAGTCCCACAATTTGCATGCATCACATAAACCTTGAGGAGAACACTAAACCATCTAGGGAAATGCAAAGGAGACTTAACCCCAACATGAGAGATGTTGTCAAGGGTGAGATTCTGAAACTGCTTGACGCGGTATCATCTACCCCGTCCCCCGATAGCCAAAGTGGGTCAGTCCTATTCGTAGTACCCAAGAAGTCCGGCATTACTTGTTGTTCAAAACGAGATGAATGAGCTACTTCCCACCCGTGTGACCACCGGGTGGCGAGTATGTATTGATTATAGAAAATGAACACGGTAACCAAGAAAGACCATTTTCCCCTTCCCTTCATTGACCAAATGCTTTGAAAGGTTAGCCAAACATAAGTACTACCGCTTCTTAGATGGCTATTCTCGCTACAACCAAATTCACATAGCACCCGAAGACCAACAAAAGACCACATTTACATGTCCTTATGGAACATTTGCTTATCGTCGTATGCCTTTTTGGGCTGTGCAATGCACCCGCTACTTTTCAACGTTGCATGATGAGCATTTTTTTCGACATGGTAGATAAGTTTCTTGAGATTTTTATGGATGATTTTTCTGTGTTTGGATCTTCATTTGATGAGTGTTTGCATCACCTCACATGTGTGCTAGTTAGGTGTAAGGAGAAGAGTTTGGTCTTGAATTGGGAAAAATGCCATTTCATGGTTAATTCAGGCATTGTTCTAGGGCATATCATCTCGGAAAAAGGCATAGAAGTAGACAAAGCCAAGGTAGATCTCATTCAACAATTGCCTCAACCTCGTTCTGTGAGGGACATCAGATCATTTCTAGGCCATGCGGGTTTTTACCGCCGTTTCATCAAAGACTTTAGTAAAATTTCACGACCTTTGTGCAATCTTCTTGCAAAAGATGTTGCATTTGTCTTTGATGATGCTTGTAAGGAAGCATGGGAGCAATCAAGGCTCTCCTTACATCTCCCCTATAGTCGACCCCCGATTGGTCATTACCATTTGAGATTATGTGTGATGCGTCCGACTATCTTTGTAGGAGCTGCTTTAGGCCAACGAGTAGACAAACTCCCTTATGTGATCTACTATGCTAGTAAAACACTTAACGATGCTCAATTGAATTATTCCACTACCGAGAAGGAGTTGCTAGTCTGTTGTGTTTGCATTAGACAAGTTTAGATCTTATTTGATAGGGTCTAAGGTCATCATTTATTCGATCATGCCGCATTGAGATATCTTTTGTCTAAGAAAGATGCTAAGGCTCGTCTAATTCGATGGATACTCTTGCTACAAGAGTTCAACCTCGAAATTCGAGATAAGAAAGGGTCGAGAGAATGTTGTTGCCGATCACTTGTCTAGGTTGAATGTTGAATCTTGATGATTAGTCTCGTGTTAATTAGGGAATCATTCCCCGATGAGCAATTGATGCTTGTGTCTGAAATGCCTTGGTTTGTTGATATTGTGAACTACCTTGCTACAGGTAGAATGCCCTTGCATTGGTCTAAACAAGACCGTGCTAAGTTCTTGGTCAAGTTAAACATTTCCTTTGGGATGACCCATATTTGTTTAAGTACGCCAAGACCAAATCATTAGGAGATGTGTCCCCACTTCAACAAAGGGACGTCATCTCTTTCGTCATGACCATGCTTGTGGAGGCCACTTTAGTGCCAAGAAAACTGCTGCAAAGATCTTGCAAAGCGGTTTCTATTGGCCAACACTTGTTTAAGGATTGCCATGCATTCTCGTGTTGCTTGTGACCGATGCCGAAACTAGGAAGTATATCTAGGAGAAACATGATGCCCTTACAACCCATATTGATTGTTGAACTGTTTGATATTTGGGGCATTGATTTCATGGGTCCATTTCCGACTTCAAGGTAAATTGTACATCCTTGTAGCCGCCGATTATGTCTCTAAGTGGGTAGAGGCCATTGCATCCAAAACCAACGACCATAAAGTTGTTCTTTCCTTTCTTAAGGAGAACATTTTTTCCCGTTTTGGAACCCCGAGAGCGATAATCGGTGATGGAGGTAGTCATTTCGCAATAGACCCTTTGAATCACTAGTGCGCAAGTATGGAATCACTCATAAGGTCGCAACACCTTACCATCCTCAAACCAAAGGGCCAAGTAGAAGTTTCTAATAGGGAAATTAAGCATATTCTTGAGAAGACCGTCAATCCTTCTAGGAAAGATTGGTCTTTGCGCTTAAATGATGCTTTATGGGCCTATAGGATGCATACAAGACTCCCATTGGGATGTCTCCTTACAGACTTGTGTACGGAAAAGCATGTCATCTACCTGTTGAGTTAGAACACCGTGCATAGTGGGTCATGAAAAAGTCAATTTTGATCTTGATAAAGCTGGTACTGTGTAGGAAACTTCAACTCAATGAGTTAGAAGAATTGAGAAACGATGCATATGATAGTGCCAAAACGTACAAACATAGAATGAAGGTGTTTCACGATAAGCGCATTCTCGCGCGCAAGTCTTTCACCCAGGTCAAAAGTTTTATTGTACAACACTAGGTTGCATTTGTTTCCGTGAAAGCTACGTTCCCGATGGTCCTGACCATTCGTGGTACGTGCACCGTTTTCCCCATGGAGCGGTAGAAGTTGAAAACCCAAGCAAACAAGAACATTTTCAAAGTCAATGGTCGAGATTGAAACCATTTCGGAGCATCTTCCACCGTGGTTGAGACCGTTGACTTGGAAGACCCCATCTATGTGGACTGATCTAGTTCACTTGTGTACATACTTATGGACTAAACATCCATCATCTTTCCCTTTTCTTTTTCTTTTTGCATAATTTTGATGTGTGCTAACCAACCTTTTTGTCTTGCGCTCGTGATTGTTTGCTTTCAAAGCATTCATCTTTCTATGGTTTAGCAACACCCTTGTACATCCTAATCTCTTCCCTTTTCTTTATTTAACATAGTTCTCTCGGTATGTGACTTTTTAAATTCTTATTATCTGTTGACACATTGAGGACAATGTTTAATTTAGGTTTGGGGGTACATACATTTGCATATAGAGTTTTTAGTCTTTCTTTTCAAAAAAAAAAAAAAAAAAAAAAAACTCTTTGTAAATACTTGCATGAAAAACCTCCAACTTTTAGAGATTTTAGAGTCACTAGCATACTTTTAGCTATGTTTACATAGAGAGCCTGACCGAAATAACAAGAACTTGGAAGTACTGGAGAACGCAATCGGGTTCCTTAGTTGATTAGAGCGTTAAAGTCGGATTTAACCATACCGGAGGGCGAATTAGGTGTTGTTTAGATTTTCGGTAGTAGAATTGTGATCAACCATAGTGGAGACTACCCATTTTACATCAAGCGAGGTACCGACCTTCACTCTTTGTGACTTTCTAGAAAAGCTTTTAGAGTGTGTGTCACCGTACGTCAATTCCGGGTAGGAATGGTGAGCTACCCAACTTCGCACTACTTTTGTTCTCTTGAGTGCTAATTCCGTCAATCATGAGGGTGACGTCTAAAGATGAAAACTCCTTCTAAATATCGATTTGCAGTTAACATCACTCTCTCTCTCAATCAGTAGTTCCATAGAAACACATCATCGTCAGCAAGCGGAGCAACATCAGAATATTTGAAGAAAGTTGATATAGTCCAAGGTTTACATACAACAAAGAAAATAGGATGAGAATTAATGAAGTTTGTAAAATCAAGACAATACAAGTTATGGAAATTGTGTGATATAGTCCTTCATCCATGGAGTTAGTAGTTTTATTGTTTTTATTTTCAATTAATGTATATAGTGAAGTTCTTATAACAAAAAAAAAAAAAAAAAAAAAAAAAAAAAAAAAAAAAATATTGTAGTTTATTTTCTTAGTTTTGATACCACCATGGTAAAGAAGAAAATTCCAAGTAACAAGGAAATTGAGTAGAAAAGTTAAAAATTGTCAACTTTTGTGAAGTTTAGAAGTTCGTCATCAACATTCGAAGACCGAAGACCGAAGAGTGAAGACGTTTCTATGGTTCTTATGAGAGAGTGATATTAATTGCCGATCAGGTGAAAAGGTAGTGAGTACTCCCACCCTTGCTAATGGTTGATTTCCTTCCTTAGAGATCATCGAAAAAGATTCTTTTTGTCCACACTTTTGTGGAGTCTCCATATTTTATTTCGTAAGGTTAGCCTTCTTACCTACAACGTGTGCGGGATTTCTCTTTTATTCCCGCCGCACACATGAGAGACTAAAAAGCGATCTTTTGAGTGCAATTATCATAAAACCCTAATGGTGAGGCGAAGTCGAGGCTTATGATCACAATCGAATCCGAATTCTTTCATATGGTATGGTTACTTCTCGCTCAAAGACTTAAGGATGAGAATGCGTTCTTTAGTAGTTCTAACTTCTTGTTACTAGCACGCAAAAGTCTATGTCCTCATAGCTCCTTGGATGCTTGAGACTCTTTTACACTCTGAAGTTGGAGAAGGTTTTGTGGGTACACCTCTGGTAAACCCTCACGAGACTACAACTCGTCCACTAGGGACACCTAGGGGTTTAAAGGCTTAGTGCATACGCTAAATGCATTCGAGAGACCAGAGACAGTGGTATAGTTAGGATTTCTTCATATCTGTTTCACTTGAGGACAAGTAAAATTCAGGTTTGGGGGTATTTGATGAGTGCTAAATAGTGCATATTTATACACCTTTTTATTGGCATTTTACTCATCTTTTGCGTTTAGAAATCAGATATTATCCCAGATTCTGTGTTTTCTTTGTTTTCAAGAATAAATATTTGTACTAATTAACTTTGTGTTTTTAGGTAGTAAATAAAGCTCGGAGAATCTGAGGAGCCAAAAGAGCGAAGAATTGGAGTCGAGCATCTATGGAGCAGAAAGCCAAAGCCCGCGCACGCAACAGTTGCAACCCAACAAGTAGCAACTCATCTACAAGACATGGGCTTGAGCTAGACCCGACCCGCGACCCGGATCCGAGCCCGTACACTCCAAGCCGTTGAGATCTCATCTTGCTGCATCCTACGCTCGCTGCCTCCTACGCATCGAACCTTGATGTCTCCGCTCCACACCAGATCACCCCCAGTTCATCCTCGACCGTTCAGATCTCTCCCGCAAGATCCTACGCTCGCTCCTACGTGCGCTTCAACTCTCGATGTCCCTGCTTCACATCGAAGCACCCTATACCTATACCACTCGAGCTAACCCTCATTTCTCCCCCACCTTTCTCTTTCTTCACCTGCTACCTCCATCAGAGAAAACCCCATCGACCTTACCTCCACCTCCTTCACCCACGCCCCTGTGCAGAGCTATCATCCATCTCCTAGCTACGCAATCACCAACAACTCCTCTAGCTCCTTATCCGCCTTACTCTACGTCGACTTTTCTCCATCATAGCTTCTCTGTATCTTAGAAGCTAGGTTAGAGAAAAGTTGAAGCTAGGGTTTTCACCAAACCACCCCGCATGGTCGATTCAGAGGAAGACAAGGCGCAAATCAGGTTTGGGTACTCGCGTAATGGCTTATGGAGTGTTTGTTTGATATAAAATAGAGATTGGAGAGGAAAGAGGGAAGTCGGTTTTTGAGTTTTTTTAGGGTTCTTAGTTTCCGTTGTATTTGAATTTTAATATCTCTTAGCATGTTTATTATGGGCTAACTCAATTTTGCTAGGGTTAAAAATGAAACCCTAACTCGTTTCGTGGTTCAACTTGAATTGATTTGCTTTTGTATGCTTTAATTTATAAGATAAGCTCAATTTAACCTCTCATTGCTCTGCTCTCACAATGAATGCCCGTATTCATTGTAGTTAGATTCACCTTGTATTGAGTGTGTGCAGCTCAAGTTTCATGTATTATTGCCAACTCTCTTGACTAGTTGTTCTTGATTAGACAACTAGTGCTCTAGGTTAGCACATTAGTCGTTAATAGAGTTATCTCTTGGTGAAACCTCATAGGTAAGCGATAGAGTTGACATACTATCTTCAATTGCCACAAAAACAATAGCATTCAAATTAGTTGAACCCCATAACCTGAGATAGGGTGGATTTGATAATCCTAGTGCCTTAAAACCTTACCACTTTCAGTTTATTTTGAGCTCACTGTCACAACCTCCAACACAATCAGAAAGACTATAAACACACTCATAAAAATTGTGTTACTTACCATAGAAATCAGTTAAGAAAGCTTTAGAATAACCTAGCATCCTCTAGTTCCCTGTGGAAAGACCTGTGCTTGCCACTGCCTCCATTGGCTCTGTGCACTTGCAGATTAAGACATAGGAAAAGCCTCTTTTAGCTCCTATCAACGGGTCCCCACATCAAGGCCATCTTCAGAAACGATTCCTCCCTGCGACATTACGTTTTAGTTTTGTTTCAAAAAACAAAAAGAAGAAGAAGGAGAAGAACGCGTAAACTTACCGACTCATTTGCGGCTCACGAGGAAGACTCAATTACTTTCAGAGGCGTTTTCATCATCTTCATCAATGGCTCAGTCACCAAACGGCTCAGTTACCAGTTATCACACGACAAGGAATGACTGGGGACTTCTCGCAGTCAGGACGGCGTCTCCCATAAAACTATGGCGGACATGCCTATGGCTAGGGTTTGCACCAACAACAGAAGAGCAAACAGAAAGAAAAAACACGGAGATACGTACCTGGAATATGTTCACCGCTTTATTGCTACCACTCGCCGCTAGCACCAAGACATGGAAATAAAGCCAATAATACGAGCGCTAACAGCTTGCGTCCTTCTAGCATCGGCATCTTGCATCTCTTCCAGCGCTAACATCTTACATCTTTCCAACGCCAGCAGCTTGCACCTTTCCAACACAACTTCTCCGCCCATAGCCGATAGCTCCGCATCCCAAGCTGAGCGACCGACGTTGACGGCTCACCAAGCCAAGATGGCGCACGCGGAGCCAATGCTAGCGGCTCCATGTCAAACCGACGCCAACAGCCCGCGTCCTAGCCAACAGCGCCTTGAGCCATTCCTTAGCCGGTCGGGGCAGCGCCATCCCCGTTTTTCATAGCCATCCAGAGCACCGTCTCACGGACCAAGTTGCAGTGCCACCGCTACCGATCAGTAGCTAAAGTTTTAGCGCTGCCGCCAACACTCAATGGCCAAACAAAATTTATGCCAAGCCGCGAATGCAAGGATCGCAGATTCTTCATGCCTCCTAACAAAGTGACGTTAATACGCCACCTGTCAACACCAGCGATGCAGAAAATGTTCCTACAGTGTTACACCTCCAAAGAACTGAGCTGTGGCCGCTAACCCAACGTTTCTTCAAACGTGACATCTCCAACCGTCACTGTGCCGCTCCGCTTCAACATTCTCTCGGGAAGCCGCTCCGCTTCCAGATCTAGAAGACGCTCCGCTTCAAAGATTCTCTCAATAAGCCGCTCCAGATCGAAAGTCAAGCTTCGCCGCTTTGCTCCATAAGCTTCAACATCCTCTCCAAGAGCCGAATCCGCTTCAACGCCACTTCTTCCCCGCCAAAGATCGTGTCGTAGCCACCATACTCCTCTCTCGTCAAGGATCGTGATCACAACCAGCCAAGGATCGCAGTTGTGGACACTTTTGATCCATCTCGCTAAACCTCGTAGCCGTGGAAGTTTACTCGCTTACGCATCCACCAATCCTTTTCTTCCATGGACGCCCGTGCAATTCCAGCCGACCTATTTTGTTGCTACGACAATGTAGTCTCTACGATCACAAACTTTCTTCCAAGAACCGCTGCTCATTTGTTGATACCACGTAGCTTGACCATAGCAACAACCGCTACAAAGGTAATCCGTACTTCTCCATATTTCAGTTTCACATGGAAGAAGTAATAAAGTCACCAGTACGGATGCGAGATGGTGATATTTTATCATGGTCAACCCGCCGACCATATCGGATATGAACATGTAAACTACACATGGGGACTATCAGCATGGGACGCTTTCACTCCCCTCAACCTGGTTATTTCTGATTTCAACATCATCACTGCCGAAGTTTTACGAGCCGCAAGAATTTCTCAAGATGAAGTCGTACATGTGCATCGAAGAATCCAAAGGCACGCCATAAAAATGCATTCACATATTCGGCCATGCCATCGGATCTAACAGAAATATAACCGGGACTCGCCACCGCATCCCATTCCACACGATAGTCCAAGATTCGAAGTCGGGTTCGAAGGATATCTCTTGGAACAAAGTCCTTGAAGACTTGATAGCGGACATCGGCAATGTAATGTCTCCCAACTCATCTATTTCATCATGTGGATTTGGAAGATTTCTACCATACAATCATCCACAACATATCATCATCGCGATCGAAGGTCCAGACAATCGAACAACCTAAAGTCAAGGATGGACCGACAACGCAACTACAATCTCCAAGATTAGCCCCCGACATAATCGTTACAGAGCATATATTTCATCCATCCATCCCAAGAATGCAATGGAGTTTGGTAAATTTTGGAATCCACCGGATAGACACCGCAAACGAAAGCACGGATCCGCACGAGCAACAATGAAGCGTAAGAGGGTCGATACCTCTTTTTCATGCAAAGCGAGTTTCTAGAGTTTGAACAGTTTAAAGGTTCCTTATCGCTCCATGAACGGGAATAGATGACTGGGCGCGACTATGCCACCTCGGGCCCGCAACATCCCTCATGATTTCTTCCTGAGTTTTACTGTCGGGCTTTTTTTGCCTCCTAAACTAACTCAAAACCTAAATATTCTTGCGTAAGGAGATAGGAAATTATTTTCCGATCAGAATGAAGGGGAGGACCTTCAAAATCAGAGTTCGTATGAGAATTCTACAACGATTTTAGTAAGGGGCGTTAATTAGGGTTTCGGCATGCCAAACCCTAAATTAGACAAAGTTTCCATCATTCCACGGAACTGAAGCCAGTCGTCATCCTTCCGCGGAACTGAAGCAAGTTGCCATCATCCCACGGAACTGAAGCCAATCGTCATCCTTCCACGGAACTTAAGAAAGTTGCCATCATTCCACGGAATTGAAGCCAGCACTCAAGCCAGTGCCCGCGCCAAGTTTATGATAGCGTCTGCTTTCCAAGCCGACTAATGCTGACATTTCCTTTCCAAGCCGACCAACACTGACGACTCCCTTCCAAGCCGACCAATGCTGACGGCTCCCTTCCAAGCCGCGCAATGCCCGCGGCTCCCATTCCAAGGTAACACATGACCAAACCAAACTGACATCTTGCATCTCAACCAGCAACCACATCTACTATTTCACGGTCTAGCCAGTAAAAACACAAGTAGAATTCATGCAAGGTCGCCAACACAAGGATCACGGATTCTCAAAACACTTTCGAAAAAGGTTAGACGAATCTTCCTAGCCATCTTTCATGACTTGCCGTTTCGATTTTGTCCTTGCCTGTCACCATCTTATGCTTACCCCGCAACAATGCTCCTGTTCCAAGCTAAGCAGGGGACTTAATGGTGATGGTGGTTTTTAGCTTAGGTTTAAAATCGTAAAATGTACATCTGACATGACGTCACTATGACCACTAGCGCATTTATTGAATCAATCAGCATGCCTACGTAAGAATTACCAGGGTACCTTTTTTTATATATACATGTGTCATGTTCCACGGCAGAACCCTTAGTATTAACCGACAACATCTTCGTATATACCAAACCCTAATTCTCTCACCACCGTGCCAATGGCAAACCATGCCAGCCACGTCTTCGCGCCAAGGCATGCAAACCATGCCAGCCGCACCACCGTGCCAATGGCAAACCATGCCAGCCACGTCTCCTCGCCAAGGCATGCCAACAATTCCAGCCGCACCATCGTGCCAATGGCAAACCATGCCAGCCACATCTCCGCGCCAAGGCATGGCGACCATTCCAGCCGCACCACCGTGCCAATGGCAAACCATGCCAGCCATGTCTCTGCGCCAAGGTATGCCAACCATGCCAGCCACGTCTCTACGCCAAGGCATGCCAACCATGCCAGCCGCACCAGCGTTCCAATGGCAAACCATGCCAGCCACGTCTCTGCGCCAAGGCATGCTAACCATGCCAGCTGCACCACCGTGCCAATGGCAAACCATGCCAGCCACGTCTCTGCGCCAAGGCATGCCAACCATGCAGCCGCACCACCGTGCCAATGGCAAACCATGCCATCCACGTCTTCGCGCCAAGGCATGCCAACCATGCCAGCCGCACCAGCGTTCCAATGGCAAACCATGCCAGCCACGTCTCTGCGCCAATGCAGGCCAACCATGCCAACCGCACCACCGTGCCAATGGAAAACCATGCAAGCCACTTCTCCATGCAAAAACGAAGGGTTGCAATAATCAACGGCTACCCTTCTCTTCGAGATACAGATCTCGACCATCCAAGTTCGCTACCTAACGCACGGCAACTTGTGGCCCAAGGCCAAACACCACGGTTTGCACCAAACCCTAGTTTTGGCCGCGTCTATAATATGCCAGCCTCTCCTTCACGCCATTGGCTCCCAAAACGAAGGGTTGCAACGATCAACGACCACCCTTCCATCTAAGATGCAGACCTTAGCCGTCCAAGTTCGCCACTTGACGCATGGCAACTTGCAGCCCAAAGCCAAAACACACGGTTTGCACCTAAACCCTAATTTGGCCGCGCCTACTCTTTGACAAGGCCATGACTCAACGCTGGCTGCTAAAACGAAGGGTTGCAATAATCAACGGATACCCTTCTCTTTGAGATGCAGATCTCGACCACACAAGTTCGCCACCTAACGCATGGCAACTTGTGTCCCAAAGCCAAAACACACGGTTTGCACCTAAACCTTAATTTGGCCGCGCCTACTCTTTGACAAGGCCATGACTCAACGCTAGCTGCTAAAACGAAGGGTTGTAATAATCAACGGCTACCCTTCTCTTTGAGATGCGGATATCGACCACACAAGTTCGCCACCTGACGCATGGCAACTTGCAGCCCAAAGCCAGAACACACGGTTTGCACCTACAACCCTAATTTGGCCGCGCCCACTCTATGGCAAAGCCATGCTCAACGTTAATCATTAAAACGGAGGGTTGCAATAATCAACGTCTATCCTTCCCTCTGAGATGCGGATCTCAGCCGTCCAAGTTCGCCACCCAACGCATGGCAACTTCTGGACCAATGCCAAAACTAAACGGTTTGTACCAAACCGTAAATTTTGGCCGCGCCTAAAACATACACGAGCATGCCAAAACCAGACCGGTCATGAGCATACAACACTCGAAACCACTTGCTAGCTTTCCCATCTGTTAGCTTTCACTTTCTGATACAAGTCAAACAACTACTCTTCCAGAACCAACTATTCTGGTCTCAACACTTTTTTCGCTTGCCTCCCTAAAACCAACCCTTCTCCTTCACTTTGTGACCGAAGAAAGTCTGGAAAGGCCATTTCTTGGTTTAGGCCGGATTTGTACAGATTGATCTCTCGAATCTAAAGTACTCCCTTGCAGTACATTGTTTAGGGTTTAGACTCAGTTTCTCACCCACTCACGCGAAATTCCTGAAATCAGCAGAAACTGTTTTCACCCTCAAACAGGCGCAGACGCCATTCTCCCGGCAGAAATTAAAATCCCATCGGCTAGGATTTTCAAAGCAAACGGAGTTCAATGAAATGAAGCCGAAACGGCAAATGCCAGAGTAGCGGAGCTAGACACTTTGGATTCCAGAAGAGCTAAAGCAGAGGATCACGCGCAAGCATACAGAAATAGAATTTCTCGATCATACGACAAAGCTGTGAAACCTCGATTTTTTCAAGTAGGGAAACTGGTGTTGAAGAACGCCAAACACATCCAACAAAACATGTCAGCACCAAAATTATCCCCAAAATTGGAAGGGCCTTATGTGGTTACCAAAGCATATAACAGTGGATACTACAAGGTTGTCAAGAAAGATGGAGGCAAACTGGAAACATTCATCAATGGAAAATGGCTCAAGGCATATTACGCCTAACCCTTAGCCCACCTCTTGCCCTCTCCTAGCACGGCTAGCCAGGCATTTTTCTGTTTCCTTCACATACCAGTTATCAAATTTCATTTAGTCAAAGCATATTAATGAAAATTATCTTATTTCTCCAAAAACCAGTACAAAAAAAAAATACATATGTTCGAGACCAGAAAGAAAACCAAGCGTCTCACAGCTACATAACTCAGAAAAGCCCGTCCAATAGATTGTAATTCCTTGAAAGCATCATCTTGAACCTGTTTTGGTATCTTTCAGTCCTACTCTTCAAGTCCTGGATAGCCTTTCCCACCTTTTGGGATTCCACGGCCAGAGCCTTCTCCTCTTCCAAAATGGATTTTGTGGCAGGAACGACGTTGGCAAGAATACTGGCTCTGTCAACCTTCACAATGTCAAGGTGATGTCGCAGCCAACTTACATTAAACTCAAGGGATTCACATGTAGACACCATGTTTTCCCACCTTTCAATATTTGATTCTGTGACGTCGCGGATGGATGTTCCTTCCATTTCAATAATCATAGGCAGGAGACAATTCACTATGGTAACCAAAGCCGACGAACAATGCTTCACCACGTTCCTGGTGGCAATATGGCCATATCTTCTCCATATTTTCGTATACGGAGTCACGAATTCCTTTCGCACTAGGAATTTGCCGACGGTTCGGTAGCAAGAAGATAAACACTTCATGGGGATTTCAAATGACAAGCCTGCATTGGGATATTCATGGAAAAAGATACCCAAATCAGCATTTTCCATATCAGTAGCGGTCGGTGTGCTCGGGCTCAAAGAAAGGGGGGCGGTCAGATCATCATCATTAACGACGGTCACACATGTCCCAGTTGGATATCTCTGCGCAAAAGAAAGTCTTCCTTCTTCACTCGCCAGCAATAATAAACAAATACCTATTGGTTAACGAAAGCATACCTAAGATGATCTTCTTTGACTCGGATAATCCGGATGAGGGAATTGTCGCAAGAGCCAGATCGCCTGCGCTTGACTGAAGAATCTGGCCAGCTCGAGGATGATTCACTTTTGCTCGACATGATGAAAGAAATATGGATTCAACAAGAGAAACCTTTACCTTGAACTAGGAAGGATGATACAGTTTCACCAGCATATATACTGCGGAAACCCTAGAGAGAAACGGATGCTGAGCAAACGCGATGAGCCTACATGACATCCGAAAAATCAGCCTCAATTAAATCTCTTGTCGAAACCCTAATGAAGATATATAAAAAAACGGTCAAACATTCAAAGGAGGAATACGTTTCCTAGCTCGGAAACCTGGCGTGGACGCGTACCTGGAATGTATTCTCCTTTCCACAGAGGCATTAACCATGCAAGAAGATGGCCAAGACAAGCCAGCGCCAACAGATCGCGCCAACCCAAGCCAACGGCGCCACAGCCAAGCCACCGCCAACGGCTCCACACCAAAGCCAGTATCATATCCTCGGCCAGGCCAAGCCAGCAGCGTCACGGCCAAGCCAAGCCAAGCCAAGCCTGCAGCGCCGACGGCTATACGACCAAGCCAAGCTAAGCCAGCAGCGTCACGGCCAAGCCAAGACAAGCCAGCAACTCCAACGGCTCCACACCCTAACCAGCACCAGCAGCTTGCATCATTCTCAGCGCCAACTTTTCTGTCCCGACAAGTGCCATCCGCAGCCCAAGCCAACTCCAACCGCTTCCTAACCAATGCCGTAGCCAGCACCATGAACCATTCCTGAACAAGTAGCCAAAGATGCCGCACTGGTGCCAACATCCCATGGCCAAGAATTTATGCAAAAGCCGCCAACACAAGGATCACAGATTCCTCATGCCTTCCACTAAAGGTTAGTTGAATTTCCGTGGCAATTTCTTCACGTCTTGCTCTTTCGATTTTACTCCCGTCTGTCACCATCTCATGCTTACCCCACAACAATGCCACTGTTACGTGCTAAGCATGGGACTTAATGTTGATGGTGGTTTATACCTTTGGGTTAAAATCCTAAAACCTTGCATCTAATGTGACGTCACTCTGCAAGGAAACGGTGCCGTGAGTGCTAACCTATCCACCGACATATTTTGAGCCATTCAATATATTTACATGAAATTTATCCAGACTGGCGAATGTAGCAGCCATCCCAAACACTCTGTAAATTTCGGCACCTCGCCAATACAAGACTCACTGAGTACTTTCCTGTGTTATGTTCCCAGGAAGAACCTTTAATATAGGTATGGCATGACGGATTTATGTTCACTCGCAGCGGAGTAGCATGAACCTCCAAGTACCAAAGATTAAGGCGATCGCACGAAATGCTTAGACGGAAAGCACACTGCATTCTGTAGATAAGGATTTTTGTGGCAACATACAAAATCCAACCAATTATTGTGATAACTCACAAAAAACTCATGAACCCGACTAATTTGCAAAATTAGGGTTTCGCGCCCCGCGCAGTACACTAGACCCCGTTGGTCGAAAAACTATGCTTAGCCAAACTAGGCGATTAAATCCGCCACATCGCGTTGGAAGTATGGCCACGCCCTAGCTTGCCGGCCCCACTTCCCATCGACCAATCAGGTCGCTCTAAAACCGCCACACTCACACAGAAGTGTAGCCACGCCCATGCCTGGCCGACCCTCTTACATTAACCAATCAGGTTACTTTAAACTCGCCACAATGTTGAAAAGAAGGAAACTGCGCCAGATGGCCGCAAATCCAATTGGTTTCCCAAAAACGCACTAGCATGCCAAAGCAACATGCCAAACATGCCAAACGCACTTACCAGGCACACATGCCAGATGCACATGCCAAACGCGCCAAACATGGACACTCACCCCATGCGACGTGCCATATAGGCTAATTAGGGTTTCGACAAGCCAAGCCCTAAATTAGGCAAGATTTCCACACCAACGTGCCAAAATTTCAGTGGCTATGGCTACGCGCGCAACCGCGCCGAAAGCATGCACGAGCCATGCCAGCCATACCGTAATGCCGCTAGCGCAAGTTAAAGGCGCCACTACCAATTAAAGGTAGCCATGATCGACGGCTACCTTTCCTCCTGAGATGTAATCTCAGCCATTCAAGTTCGCCGCCAAACTAACAGGCTTGTGGCAACTTTTTGAGCGACCACGGCGCCAAGCCCTAGCCTTGGCCATGCCGCCAAGCCTTAACTTTAGTCACGGAGCCAAATCTTAAACTTTGGCCATGCTACAACACCACGACCACTAGCATGCCACCATGCCACATCTACTGGCATGCCACCATGCCACAGCTACTAGCATGTCGCTAGGCCACGGCCACTGGCATGCCACCATGACACGGCTACTAGCTTGTCACTATGCCACGGCCACTGGCATGCCACCATGCCACAGCTACTAGCATGCCGCTATGCCACGACTACTAGCATGTCGCTATGCCACGGCCACTGGCATGCCACCATGCCACAACTACTAGCATGTCGTTATGCCACGGCTACTAGCATGTCGCTATGACACGGCCACTGGCATGCCACCATGCCACAACTACTAGCATGCCGCTATGCCACGGCTACTAGCATGTTGTTATGCCACGGCCACATCTACTAGCATGCCGCTATGCCGCGGCTACGCCATTGGCATGCCACTATTCCACTGGCATGCCACTATTCCACTGGCATGCCACTAGCCTGCCGTTATGCCATGGCTCCGCCATGCGCTACTATGCCAATGGCGCCACTTCTCTATATAACAAGATGCGGCCATAATCAATGGCCACTCTTTCTCATGAGATGTAATCTTAGACATCGAAATTCTCCACCGAGCCGTTCAGCTCGTGACAAGTTTTAGGCGACTAGCCAAAACGATCCTAGAATCACATATGCTATTTACCTACGGCAAGCCTCTCAATTTTAAACTTGCCACACGTAGCAAAGTGCTACATGTTTTCCACGAAAACACTTGAGACATCAAAACATGTCACAAACTGGGGGATACTCATCAGGGTATTGGTCTGGCGGTTTACAGCGTGTGGCGTGCAATACGCTCGTTACAGAAAGTGTCATAAAGCGGGGCGGTTAGTAATGGCAAGAAGTAATAGTGTAAATGTATCCTTCATTATGGAAACATAAATTCCAGGCGTTACCCATTACTCCCTTCTTCCACCACTCAATCGTTTCCACTTCCTACGAGATCAGTGTACGTTTTGTTGCGACTTGTATAAATAGGTCTCACCTATTTTCCACCAAACAACAAGTTTTGGTCAGGAGAACAATACAACATCCAGAAATCATCTGATATCTTTCCATTCATCTAGCCAGTTCAACTTTCTGATACAAGTCACAAAACACCCACACTTCCAGAATCAACTATTCTGGTCTCAACACTTTCTTCGCTTCCCTCCCTAAGACCAACCCTCCTCCTTCACTTTGTGACCGAAGCAAGCCTGGAACGGCCATTTCTTGGTTTAGGACAGGATTGTACAGATTGATCTCTCGAATCAAAAATACTCCCGTGCAGTACATTGTTTAGGGTTTAAATTTGTTTCTCACTCACACACCCAAAATTACCAAAATCGACAGAAACCGTTTTCACCCACAAACAACTGTTCCAGGGTATTTTCGAATGATAAAACTTGAATCATGATTTTGATTCCGAATAATAAATTTTCCTTAACCAAATTCATCAAGCATGAACAAATTTTCATTAAGCTTAGTCATTATATTTCGATAACTAATTATCAAGATAAACTTGACTTGAAATTCTTGTATATGCATAATAGTTTAATTAGTTATGCGACATTGTCTTAATGATAGAAAAGTGAATATAACTTGAGAAATAGGTGCTTCAGTCTTCACTTACCTTTTGTTGATGGATTTATCCAAAAGCTTTGGTTGATCTTCGCCTTCAAACGGTAGAACGCAATGATGACTGTCGTGATCCACTATTTCTCAACTACATTTCTATTTTATTCCGAGACTTTACTAATTGTAGACTAGAAATCAAGATATAGTTTTGAGAACTAAATTTGAAGACAATCTTGAGATATCAACACTTGTAAGTTCGGCCGAGCAATGCTCTAACAGTAATCTTAGGTAATTCCTTTACGAGTAGAGTTTTGATTATTTCTAAAAATTGATGTAACTTGTGAACCTATTGTTTTTATATCCATTTGTAGGCAATTGTCATATTGTATACACATTGTCTATTCCTAGTATTTTATGTATATCCTTGGAAGTATTTCTTTATAGAATTTACTCGACGTTAAATATATCTAATATTCTCAAACTATGGAAAAAACCTCAAACATAAGTCAAGTTATAACTAACGAAACAGGTTCACAGAAATAACCTAGACTTTGCAATTTAAGATATTACTCGGGTTGCAAGAAATTATTGGTTACATCTTTACAGGCAACTCAACCTTGATCAATTGATCTGTGTTGGAGATATTAGCAGCACATAATGTGTCTTAGGTTCTTAGAGAACTAAGGTATAAATACTTTGAAAGACTTCACTTGGGGATTCTTGAAGGACAAGTTCGCATATCTTCTCTAAGATAGTTTCGTAACCTGTATTTTTATTTGATATGTTTATAATTCTTTTATATTTCAAGATCATTCTATTATGTTATAAGGTCATTTAAGAATTATTGATAAAATCCAGATTTGGTAGAACATTTTGTATTCGATTAAGTGTAAGACTTATCATTAAAATACGGTTTTAAAGTTTTCGACAAGAAATCATCATACACAGATCTAGTCTGATATTCTTGTATATACATATGTGGGATATTTTGATTTTGGGTCCCAACCTTGTGACCAGTATTTTATTTGGGTCCTAGAAAGTTTAATATTAGAGTTTGGGTCCCAGGACTGTCATTGACCATATTGACAGTTACAAAATCAAGTTAAATACGGAAATGGCCAACATAATATTAGACTTTGTTTTATTTAATAACCCAACCATTACACATTCTGTTTGTTACGGCCGAGAATAAACAGTATCCATCGAAACCCTATATCATTCTCTGTTTCTCTCCAAATCTTTTTTTTTCACTGCAAACGATAGTTTCTCTTTGGAACCCTAAAATAATTTTTTGATTTTTTTATCGAAAATATGATAGTTGTATGCGTATATTAGGTTGGGTTTCTTCAAATAAGAGTGGGGGATTTCAATTATTAGGGTATTTGGAATTGTAAAGAGATGGCTTAACTACGAGTGAAGTCGTGAAGGGTTTTCAAGCAATTGAAGCATGGTCAGAGAAGAGAACCATCAGATTTACTTTCAATAGATGCATTCATAATCACTCTCATTTAGGGAATAGAGAAAGGTTGTTGGGTTAAGATTAGTTTTTTGATAAGATTTAGGGTGTGAGATTTATTTGTATTGGATTGAGATTAGTTTTTTGATAAGATTGAATTTTTTAATGATTGAGATGGGAAAATGAAGAATTAATTAAAAGCATGTAGTAAAGATTAACATATAATTCTTTAAAGTTTTCCTTCGTTCATCGTTAGTGAAGGAGGAGCTGGTGTACGATAGAGCCTAAAACTTAATTTGTCAACCGTTTGATCAGTTTTAAGTTACACGTGCAAATTAAGTGCTAATAGTAACATTCAACGTTAGAAAAATATAAGAGAAAAAACTAAAAATTTTGTAACGTTCAACATGGTCACTAACGAACTTGGGACTCAAACTCTAATATTGAACTTTCTAGGACCCAAATGCAACACTGGTCACAAAGTTGGGACCCAAAGTCAAAATATCCCCATATATATTTAACTGGATAATACATATGTATCTTCACCAGTGTCTGTATAATATTTAACCCATGTCGTAACATCACTGACTTAATTTTTTGGTAATTTTTTTTAGTAAAATTATTTTTATTACCATCATTAGCATCCCATTAATTGCACTATTGACAATACATGCAGATAGGTTTTGTCGTTACACCGAAGTTAGCCATGAAATATACATTTGGAGATGTAGATTATTCATTACCTTATCCTGACACTATACGAATGTGGAGATCGTTAAAGTTAAACTAAAATGTCAGTAAAGATTGGTCAGTGCATTGTGTATGTGATTTAATTCGATCACAACAATGGTATAATCAAAGCAGTTTTTGGTTTAAAAAAATATTAACTAGATAATCACCAAAAGAGATTATTTATATGGTGGAAACAATAAATAAATATCGTATAAGGTTATTTGAATTTTAACAAAAATTTTGCAAAAAATATGTAAATATCTTGATAGAATTTTATTAAACGTAAATCCAAAACTGAATAATGTGAACCTAACTGGAATATGAAGTTCCTGAACCCCAATTTCACTTTGAGTTCGCGAACCTACTTTTGTGAGTTCGTACACTTAAATGAATTTTAAAGTTCCTGAATCGGAAAATTAACTTGAGCTCGCAAACCTATCTTGGTGAATTCAAGAACATCAATTTATCTTATGGGGTACATGTATTTATTTTTTTATTATTTCCAAGGCAAGCTTTTTACATTCTTACGAATTGGTATTCACAGGTGATTCCTTTACGAGGAAAGTTTAAATCTTTCCAATAATTGATCTAACTTGTGAACCAAGTTTTTAGATCTTGTTGTAGGTGTTGTCACATTGTCCATTCTTAGAAGTTTGAGGATACCTTTGGAAGTATTTCTCTTATGAAATTTGCTCAACATTAAACATGTCTAATATTCTCAAACTACGAAAAGAACCTCAAACGCAAGTCAAGTTATAAATAAACAGGTTCACTAAAATCTCAATCATGTTGGATTACTACATGTTGGAGAAATCATCATTACATAAATCTCAATCATCTTCACGAAATGCATCTTGTTGCAAGTGTTTCCTCCAATACCTAAGGTACTTCGAGAACTAAGATATAAAGACTTTGAAAGACTTCATTAGGGAATTTATGAAGGACAAGTTCACACATCTTCTCTAAGATAATTTCGTAATATGTATCTCGATTTAATCCGCTTATAATTCTTATTAGTTTCAAGATCATTCTCTTCTGCTATAAGGCCATTCAAGAATTATTGATAAAGTTCAGATTTGATTCAACACTTTAAACTTGAAGTGTAACACTTATCTATTGAAATGTTTCCACAAGAAATCATCAGACAAAAGGTCTAGTTTGATATTCTTCTGAGATATATTTTTTTAACATGATAAATTTTATGCATCTAGACTAGTTTCTAATCAAATTCATCCCACCTTTTAGGATAAGTTGGCTAAAGCTATATACATTGACTAGTAACTAATTGGTCGAATTTTAGATAGTGGTAAGAAAGGTTTTTCGTTCACTCGGACTTTGTTGAAATTGATTTTAGGCTTAAATATAGAAAATAGTAGATACAAAGAAATATATACAAAATATGTCACAAGATAAAGAATTTACTGGGACTCAGGATTTCACTGTTTTTCATATTCAAGTGGTTCGAAATTAATCCTAGGCAATTATAGCTCAAAATAAAGGAAATATTAACTCTATTCTTTGCCAAAGTAGATTTCATAAAACATTAGTTGTAAGTTGTGAGCATGATGCATCAAAAGTAATTAAAACTAAGCATGCGACATCAGACAAAATAACAAATAATTAATAGAAATCATAAAACAATTAAATTTTATGCAAATAGTTATAAAAGAATTACAGTAAAACTTCAATAAATTAATAATATTGGGACTGGCAAATTATATCAATTTAACGAAGTATTAATTTATCGATAAATTAATAACTTATTAAATTATTGAAAAACTCTAAATTTAAGTTTGAAAAATAAAATACAAGAAAATATTTATTTAAACTTAATGGTTTTCTATACTAACAAATATCTTGAGATATTATTTTCAATTCAAATTGATGTGTAATAAATTTTTGGCATAATATAATATAGTATAGTATGTTGCATATTATGTGCATAGATTTATATATCTTTTGATGTTAAAAGAAACAAAAAACAACAACACAAAAGAAGAGTGTAACAATAGCTCATACTTCTCATCTCAAAGGTGTCAAAAAATCCACAATGCCAAACGAGATTTGAAAAGTATTGTGTGAGTATAGTCATTCTAATCCAAATTTGACTTAAAGAGATACACAACAATGGATTCTTGAAAAATTTAACATACAAGTGTGTCAAGGAACAATAGCAAGTACAATTATGTGTGCATCGGAATACATCTCAAGTGAATCCAGTCTCTCGTAAAGAAGCAATCTTATCAATAGTAAAGCTAAATGATTTCCTCATACAATTTGAAAAAGACACTCCTCCTGAACTCCTTAAGGGACTACAAAAAATCAGAGATGAAGTTCAGTGTTGCATAAATGTTAACAACAGACAAATAACTTTGGAATCTTATTTTAGTAACGCACCAGTAATGTAACTCTATTATAATTATTATTAATTTATATTTCGGTTGGGTCCTATTGGATACTTAAAATTTTTATTATCTTATAAATTTAGTGAGGTTATTAATTTAATACACTGGCCCAAATCGGGACTGGCAAAAAATATTATTTTAGCGAAGTTATTAATTTATCGCGGATTAATTTATCGAAGTTTTACTGTAATTTAATTACCACATGGGTGAAAAACAACTTCCTCCGTCGTCCCAGTGATGGGTTCTAGCTCCACATAGTGAAAACACACTCAAAAAGGTAATTCATAGCTCAAATGGTGTTTTTATTGGAGAAATAAGATAAAACAGAGATTTGCAATGGTCTACGGGTGTTACAAATGTTGCAAAGAAGTTGTTACAAAATTATAGCACAAAACTGTCGCAGAGAGAAGAAAATGTGACAGCCATTAAACGACTGTCTTCTGGCATTGTTTGTTCTTCTTCTTCTCCTCTCTCTGCTGATGATGAAAACTCACATCAACTTCCTATTCTCGCTCTGATTTCTTCCCCTAACTCTCTATCCATTTCTGTGACTCCAATAGCTGTTGATGGTGGGTTTTCGTTTAAAGGTTAAAATTGTAAAAAACCTGAAAAATCATGCGCTGACATCTTGTAAAAGATAAAGCCGTTTATAAGTGACGGATACTCCTCACTTAATTCACCAAGAATGGAGCATGTAGCAAACAATCCCTTCCTGTGAATTTCATATCAGTCTTGTATTTCCTGTACTCATTATCGTGTGGCATGACGACTGAGTGTTACTCTTACAGAGTAACACGAACCTCCAAGCACTATAATGAATCATTATCGGTGTGGCATGACGACCGAGTGTTACTCTTTTCAGAGTAACACGAACCTCCAAGCACTATAATGAAACCATGTACGAAATACCGTACAGTGATTCTCGGTGTGTTATACTAGCCCGAGCCCTCTCGGTGTGTTATACTAGCCCGATTGAGCCCCTCTCGGTGTGTTATACTAGCCCGATTGAGTATCCAGGACTTGACTGTACCGGTCTCGGGATATGATACGATCGCAATCATCCAACTCCACAAGCACGATTGGATGACCACAGATCAATTCCATCACCCTAAGCATGGTATGGAATACCCACGGCCTTAGCTTGCCAGATATGATCTCGATCGCAAGTCATCCAACTCCACAAGCATGATTGGATGACCACGGATCAATTCCATTACCCCCAGCGGGTATGGAATACACACAACCGACCCGCATGGTCGACCATTGGCCTTCGCTTGCCAAGAAACCGTCCATACCAAGCATTATGGACGGAAAACCTAAATTAGGGTTTGCGGCATATTACATGTGCTTGTAAACGAGTCTCAACCGGCCATCTTCGCGGCATAGATGGAGGGTGTAGATGTAGACTCAAAGGGCCGGAGCATGTCGACACGATCACCGTGTGACCGCCTACACGCTTGACCAATCGGTCAAAGCCAACCATGGTTGGTTACAACAAATTCGTCCGCCCAAAAGAGCATGGTCGCGCGGCTTTGAAAGCCAAAATTAGGGTTTCAAGTCATCACGCGCGTCCATCTTCTCCCGGTACGTATGGAGGGTCACAGATTGGATTAACCAAGGCCGGTCATACCGGCATGACCACCGTGGGCCCATCTACCTCCTCTTGCGGTCGGCCCAAAGCATACCATGCCCTATAATCCAAAACGCCCGACCAAACTCACGCGGTTACATCTCCCAAATCCTAAGCCGATCTCGACCGCTCAACTTCACCGGGATGATTTGAGTGGCTTAGATCACGTTTTCATGGGATAATCAGTATAGGTGTGAACACTAGCCTACCACCTACACGCTGGTATGATCGACCAAGAGGCAGACCAAGATGGGTCGTCTTGGAACGCACGCCCAAACTTGGGATGTCATGCGGTTTCCAACTCCTTTGCGGCAAGGGATTTCTGCAAACCGATCTCAACCACTCCTCTTTGACGGTCAAATTGAGTGGCCTAGATTGCATCTCCATGAGACGGTGAGACATGGACGTGTACACCATCATGCCGTCAACACGCATGTATGGTCGGTCCTCTACAAAATCCTTCCCATGCTTGGTTTCGACCAAGCTGAAGAGTGATGCTTGCGCACCTCTTTAAAAACCCTGATTTCATCAACGGTCGCGAGATGAGTGTCTCAAACATCATCTCATCCGTCCGACTTCACCAAACTTGGTTATACAACCCTGGTCGGGAGTTATTTGGTTAGTGAGGAGTCATTACCCATCACTTTACCACACCGTAATGCGATACACATATAAAATACACACGATACTCCACAAGTATCGACTTTCGAATAACGCAAGTTATTCAATTCAAGATTACATGCTATCTTCCGTGGATCCACGATCCACATTCCAGACATCAATCATGTCACAAACTGGGGGATACATACTCGGGGTATTGGTCTGGCGGTTTACAGCGTGCAGCGTGCAACGCGCCATCACAAGAAACGTGTTAGGAAGTCATGGACGGTTAGAAATGAACAGAAAAGTGGGCAAGACTGGTGTCGTGTGTTACCGACACACAACTCCACTACCCCATCATTCCACTACCTCCACTTCCCACGAGAAACGTGAATGAGGCTCAATGACTTGTATAAATAGGTTCTCCGCTCTATTTTCCAACAACAAGGAATATACTATACAGAACAACACAAGTTCAGTCGACGAAACCAAGTGTTGATACCGTCATATTCAACCATCTTCGTCACAAGTCATAGCAAGCCAACACCTTCACAATCTCAACACCTTCTTCGCTTCCCTCCCTAAGATCAACCCCATCTCCTTCACTTTGTGACCGAAACAAGTCCGGAACGGCCATTTCTTGGTTTAGGCCGGACTTGCACGATTGATCTCTCGAATCTACAAGCACTCACCGCGCGGCATTTGTTGAAGGTTTAGATTCATTCCTCATCCACACCCCAAATTACCAAATTCCTAGAGAGTAGTTTTCACCCATCAACAATTGGCGACCACAAAGTGGGAGATTGATCTATCGGTTGCATAAAATTGAATCCTCAATTTTTCGGTTTCCATCTCGCAATGTATCCAAGGAAACTACAAAGGTTCGAATATCATGGGAAGCATAGCTGGGATGCTGGAGGACGTCTCGGCAAATCAAGCCCCTAGTATCACCAGGAGCGGGCGAGACATTTCGCCTTTTGAATGATATAGCGGCACAATTACAAGAAGGGCCGACGAGCATCTACTCGGGAAGCACAAGAAATGTTGAATCATTAGCCAGGAGTCACACCTTTACCGGTGAAGAGGCAAAAAGGGCGCGCAACCACGGGAGAAGAGACTTACCCGAGTACTACAATGTCTCCAGGATAAAGAAAGGGAACCTATCGCCTATGGAGCCTCCGCTTAGAAGATTTGTATTTCAAAACTCTTATTGAATCACGGAAGACCTTGTCCAATCCACGTCGGCCTCCCAACCAGTGAAGGAAGCTTGAGGAAGGAGAAATCAATCGGGAAATACCCAGATCACGGAGGATGGGGACGTTCAATCCGGCCACTCAGCAGTGACGTTACGACACCTTCTACATCCCTTTACTTAGGCAAGCGATCCGCGGATACGATGGCACCCGCAAATCTTCCAACTTCATCTCCTGTTCCACGTCAAAGCCGCGGAGAGACGTTACAACGCCCACTAACACAGGAAAATCCAGACTCAAGGTACTTACATTTCCCATTCCCAATGAAGAAGATTCTCGGAGCTACCGGAGACATGGGTGCGAAATGAAGAGGTGGAGCTACCCCCGGTATGGCGTCGCCTGCGATCAAGAAGTAATAGACCGAGGTACTGTCATTACCACCGGTTCCTTCATCACCCCACCCGAGTGAATGCAGCGCTTTGAAGCGCATTGTTTAGGAGAAGCTCGGTTCGAAAGATAGCTTGCGGAGGATTTTCTTAGAGAGGCTACTCCTATTTGATATAGTGAGGCTTCAAAAGCAAGTAAGTTTTACTCAACAACTTTACAAGAGAGATAGTTTAGAATTCACTTTGGGGACTTAGCATCCCGCATGTGGAAAAAGAGGCTCGGTGATCAAACGCCATGTTTGTTTCCATTCGTACCTCCCTTTTACATAACATTTGCAATTTCATGCTCAATCATTCATGACCCAAGATGCAAATCTCATTTAACATAATCTCTTTCAAAAGGGTTGTTCACAAAACTATCTCAAAAAATAAGCCAATTCAATTACCTATTAATCCAAAACCTAAGTCAAAGAAAATCCTCACTATCACTCAAAAAAGAAAAGCATATAAGAGAAAACGCCGGTATATAGCACGAATACTTCAAGGAAAGTCTTTGAGCAACAACTCATCCTTCGGGCAAGAGACTTTCATCCTTTGAAGCACGGCACTGCTTCAGCTCCAGTTCTTTAGACAACCTCTCAACCTCTTCTTCCCGTCGAGCAACACGGTCTGCGGAAGGGACTTCATCATGTAGTTTGAACTCCTGAATCTCGGAGAACCCTTTGAAGAACCGGGGAGCATTGAAGGCATGCTGCGCAAACACGTCCGAGATGGCACCTCCAATCTTCAACCACCTCTTGAAACCGTTTCCACAGTCCGCGGCGCTCATCCCCTGGATGGAAACTAAAGCTTCTTGGACGCGGTTGACCAATGCAAGACGACTCCCGAGCTTCGCGGTGGTAGCAATATGGCCGTGTTTCTTCCAGTTGTCGTGTACAACTTTTCAAACTGAAACCGGCACGCTGAATCCACCAACCAACACATGACCTGGATAAGGGACAGGTAAAAGGAGGATCGAACAAAGCCCCAGGCCGCATCACCCAAGCAATTCGGCGACCGTGGGAGTCTTGTCGATTGCGGAGAGGCCTTTCGAAGAAGTCACCACAATAGCCATATGGTCCTGAGCCTGTTCGGGATGGATGCCAAGGGGAGCCGTCTCAACTACAATGAACACCGTCTCTCTTGCATTCCTTACGACATCTATTTCACTGGTGCTGATTTCCATCACGACCCCGTCGACAAGATCACTAAGGAAAGCGCCTTGTTCGACCGAGCTTGCATCATCTCATCGTGGTCGGAAAAAGGAGCGGTTTCTCCGGACTTCTCAGTGTGAAGTTCCATACCGCCGACTTCTCGGATGAAGGTCCGTATGCTAGACTTCTCGGATGAAGGTCCGTCCGCTAGACTTCTCGGCATGAAGGTCCGTACCGCCGGACTTCTCGAAGATGAAGACCAGTCTGGCCACGCCTTCCCGTTTTGAATGCGTGCCAACCTTGTGAAGGCATTATCTTTCGAAATTCCACGATTTAAAACAAGGATCGTTTTAGAAGAACTTACACTGGAGAAATGAAAGAACCGATGGGAGGAGATTTAAATACCGCATATTGGAAGAATTGAGGATTGCTTGGACCGCATGCTTGCCTCTTAGGTCTCTCTCCTACTTGGGGACTGCAATCCTCAGCTCTTGTCCGTTTGGCTGGAAGTGGCTTCAACCGGAAATGCTTCGTCAAGATGTCAGAAGATGGCTCACTACGGGAATTCGTCACAACACTCTTCGAAAATTTCTGGAAGATCAACAGTTATTTCCCCCAAAATTCTTTATACCTGTCGGTCACCACTGGGTTTCTCCCAATAGGCCAGAAGGGAAGGCTCACCCGGTCTAAGAACACATTGGCGTTAAGAATTTGTGGAAGGAGTTCTTCCCGGAGCCCCTAGTGGACGGATAAATGGGACACCCTGATCGAATCCCATTTGGCGAGCATCCCCGTCAATGTTGTACGGAGTCACGTAAAATTCTCCGTCGAATAGAGACGGGACATATCTGGAATGCAAACTGCGCAGTAAATAATTTCCCCGCATCTCATGGTCTTGACATCCGTACGCAACACAACGCCAGGATCGTCGGCAAAGGTCTTTGGTGACCGATGGAAGAGTGAATCGGCCCCCATGGACGAAAATCTACGGAAGAAATGTTGTCAAATACCTCCACAAGTTTCGCACCGGCTTTAGGACGCTTCTTATTCCATCGGAGTATTCTCGAGCCGCCGTACAAGTTAACGAGTGAAGGTGCAGGAGTAGGAGCATAACTTCAAGTGTTCCCATAAGAGCGCTGAAGAAAAAAGCGAAGTGAACGTGCGACTCCACCTTCTTGTACCCGTTGGAAACATGCATATCCATTGCTAAAGCGTCTAGGTGAGAATACGGCGATCCAAGGAACAATGCACCTAGAGGAAGAACTTCACCTGCGCCCGACCTTATAGCAATTTTGACAAGGTTACGTCTAATTGTCCTCTTTCCGGACTGTCATCAAATACGTCTCTGGATAGCCATAGAGACGAACGCGATCGAGCCGCTGAGCTCGTTTTCCAACTCTGCAGAAGACCACTCCGAAACCCACCAGGTGTAGAAGCATTTCGTGTCTTTTTTCTCCTCCTTCTCCAGATTGTCGAATTCCGCCACCTTTTGAAGTATAGCGGCATAATTACTCTCCTCCGTGTCAGAGAGTTCGTAAGAAAGACTTCCAGGAACAGGAAGGTTCATTAATGCAGCTACACTCTCCAAAGTAATAGTCATCTCTCCCCATCTAGATATGGGCTGTGTGGTGGAAATACGCCACCGAAAATGAAGGTGATCAAGCCGCGGTGTCTTTCCTAATTTCGAGGGTAGCAGATGCCATGACCGCATCAAGAATTTGTGCTTTGGTCAAATTGTCCTTAATGCCCTCATTACTCAACATGCGTCTCATCCATCCTTCGTAAGAACCCAATGGAGCATGACAAATCTTGAAGTCAATAGGAGAAGGCGGATATTCGTTCCTTTGGAGACAAAATCTCATCACAAGTGCGGAAGAAGAAAATGGGTCAGCATCCATATTTTACGAATCGGAAAAGCAAGACTATCTTATGAGAAGGATGCTTCCTAATATTTGGAAAAGGCGAGGTGAACAACTCATCATTGATGTTCGGCATATCCTTGAAGCTGTCAACACTTCCTGACTTGGCACCAGCATTATCTTCAGAAGACATGTTGATAGGAGCTCTCTTCTTTCTACCGCAATGAGATAAAAGACAGGAGTTAGAACTTGTATGAAATCACATGAGAAGTGTAGTCACACACGGCAAGACACAACTCACGAGCGGAGCATGCAATGGCCGGTCCAAATACCATTCAAATCCGGCACAAAATTCAGTCGATTTCATGTCATGTACAATTTTAGTCCCAGTACAAGTTTCGATGCAGTATTGACTTCAAGTTCTCGGTATAACTTTCAAGTCGGTATAAGTTTCAAATTTCAGTCAAGCATATGTGAATAAGACCCACGTTCCGGCATACACGGCGGGCTCGCATTCATCCGCATACATCACAACACAATTTTCTTTATTCATGGGAATTGTGTCTCAGGGGATTCAAAGCTGGATGGCGGAAAAAGCTAAGCATGCACATGTCTTACAAAAGTGTTTACCTAACAAACTAGGGTTTTACTTTCTAAAAAAAAAAAAAAAAAAGAAGGAGCGGAACTTACCTCGGGCGGCGCACGGTAGCAGCTCCGGCGGCAACAGCAGCAGCAACCGACGACGGCAGTGAAGACCCGAGAGCTGCTTCAACAATAAAAAAAAAAAAAAACTCGTGAGAAAAAGAAAAGGGGTTTGGCTTATTTTATAGACAAAAATTAGAAGAATCCCAATAGAACAAGGATTCCTCTTTTGTTTGGTTTCCTCTTCCGATTCAAATACCCAAAGAAAGAAACCGCCCCACCAGGGGATTCCATACAAGCGTGACGGCGTGGAAAACTAGCGGTCGGCCAACACTCTTCCTGTAAACTCCTTTTATCATGTCTTTCTCATGTATGCATGTCACCATCTCATGCCTACCACACAATAATGTAACCATTATGTGCTAGGCGGGGACTTAATGTTGATGGTGGGTTTTCGTTTAAAGGTTAAAATTGTAAAAACCTGAAAAAATCATGCGCGACATCTTGTAAAAGATAAAGCCGTTTATAAGTGACGGATACTCCTCACTTAATTCACCAAGAATGGAGCATGTAGCAAACAATCCCTTCCCCGTGAATTTCATATCGCCTTGTATTTCCCGTACTCATTATCGGTGTGGCATGACGATGAGTGTTACTCTTACGAGTAACACGAACCTCCAAGCACTATAATGAATCATTATCGATGTGGCATGACGACCGAGTGTTACTCTTACTGAGTAACACGAACCTCCAAGCACTATAATGAAACCATGTACGAAATACCCGCATGTGCCGATTCTCGGTGTGTTATACTAGCCCGAGCCCTCTCGGTGTGTTATACTAGCCCGATTGAGCCCCTCTCGGTGTGTTATACTAGCCCGATTGAGTATCCAGGACTTGACTGTACCGAGTCTCCTGGATATGATCTCGATCGCGATCATCCAACTCCACAAGCACGATTGGATGACCACGGATCAATTCCATCACCCTAAGCATGGTATGGAATACCCACGGCCTTAGCTTGCTGGATATGATCGATCGCGGTCATCCAACTCCACAAGCATGATTGGATGACCACGAGATCAATTCCATTACCCCCAAGCGGGTATGGAATACACACAACCGACCCCGCATGGTCGACCATTGGCCTTCGCTTGCCAAGAAACCGTCCATACCAAGCATTATGGACGGAAAACCTAAATTAGGGTTTGCGGCATATTACATGTGCCGCAAAAACGGTCTCAACCGTCCATCTTCGCAGCATAGATGGAGGGTGTAGATGTAGACTCAAAGGGCCCGGAGCATGTCGACACGATCACCGTGTGACCGCCTACACGCTTGACCAATCGGTCAAAGCCAACCATGGTTGGTTACAACAAATTTGTCCGCCCAAAAGAGCATGGACGCGCGGCTTTGAAAGCCAAAATTAGGGTTTCAAGTCATCACGCGTCCATCTTCTCCGGCTACGAATGGAGGGTCACAGATTGGATTAACCAAGGCCGGTCATACCAGCATGACCACCGTGGGCCCATCTACCTCCTCTTGCGGTCGGCCAAGCATACCATGCCCTGCCAATCCAAAACGCCCGACCAAACTCACGCGGTTACATCTCCCAAATCCTAACCGATCTCGACCGCTCAACTTCACCGGATGATTTGAGTGGCTTAGATCACGTTTTCATGGGATAATCGGTATAGGTGTGAACACTAGCCTACCACCTACACGCTGGTATGATCGACCAAGACCGACCAAGATGGGTCGTCTTGGAACATGCGCCCAAACTTGGGATGTCATGCGGTTTCCAACTCCTTTGCGGCAAGGGATTTCTGCCGCAAACCGATCTCAACCACTCCTCTTTGACGGTCAAATTGAGTGGCCTAGATTGCATCTCCATGAGACGGTGAGACATGGACGTGTACACCATCATGCCGTCAACACGCATGTATGGTCGGTCCTCTACAAAATCCTTCCCATGCTTGGTTTCGACCAAGGCGAAGAGTGATGCTTGCGCACCTCTTTAAAAACCCCGATTTCATCAACGATGCGAGATGAGTGTCTCAAACATCATCTCATCCGTCCGACTTCACCAAACTTGGTTATACAACCACAGTCGAGTTATTTGGTTAGTGAGGAGTCATTACCCATCACTTTACCACACTTGTAATGCAAGACTGCATAAAATACACACGATACTCCACAAGTATCGACTTTACTCAATAACGCAGAGTTATTCAATTCGACGATTACATGCTATCTTCCGTGGATCCACGATCCACATTCCGTTACATCAATCATGTCAAAATCAGGGATACATCATGGGGTATTGGTCTCGGCGGTTTACGATCGTGCGGCGTGCAACGCGCCATCACAAGAACGTGTTAGGAAGTCATGGACGGTTAGAAATGAACAGGGAAAAGTGGGCAAGACCGGTGCCGTGTGTTACCGACACACAACTCCACTACCCCATCATTCCACTACCTCCACTTCCCACGAGAAACGTGAATGAGGCTCAATGACTTGTATAAATAGGTTCTCCGCCCTATTTTCCAACAACAAGGAATATACGGAGACAGAAACAACACAAGTTCGATCGAGCGAAAACCAAGTGTTGATACCGTCATATTCAACCATCATCTTGTCACAAGTCATAGCAAGCCAACACCTTCACAATCTCAACACCTTCTTCGCTTCCTCCCTAAGATCAACCCCATCTCCTTCACTTTGTGACCGAAACAAGTCTGGAACGGCCATTTCTTGGTTTAGGCCGGGACTTGCCTGATTGATCTCTCGAATCTACAAGCACTCACCGCGCAGTGCATTTGTTGAAGGTTTAGATTCATTCCTCATCCACACCCCAAATTACCAAATTCTGCAGGAGTAGTTTTCACCCATCAACAATAGCCTATTTATATCTCCCAGCATCTCAATATATTGCAGTAAATGCAGATAATATCCTCCTCTAGCCACGGATATTTCTTTCCTTTTATTTCTCTGCTTTGCGTTAAATCTGTGCAAACACGTTCCAACACGTATCTGCATGACTCAGAACACGTGTAGTCACACGAAAACTCTCTCCAGTTCATCCATATCCCATGAATATCTCCATCCAAATCGTGCTTCCTGTTTTTTCAATCCTCGCCCGATCGCGGGGTTATCTGCTTCACACCCTCTGCATGCGCCTTTGAGCTGTTAATCCTTCCATAGATAGAGAAAAACTCTGCCAGAGAAGATATTCTCCCTCTTTGATTCACAATCTTTCCATTTCCAGTGAACAGTAAATCCGAGAGTAAAACCTTTCCATGTTTAACGAGAATCCGTGAAATCTTCCTTTTTGATCTAATTGAAACCACTTACCAATCCTGTTGTGATATAACAGGCTGGTATATAACCAAAACAAGAAAAATATCCAACCAAATATAGTCCAAAAATTACCACAAAAGTACGCAGAAAATTGTCTTCTCTGTAATATTATTTCCTGCCAAAAATGCAATTCAAAACGAAGAAGAAGGGGTTGCCCCTTATCCAACTGTTGGGGTGTGAATAGCCATGGGGTGTAAAAAGTAAATAAGGTTTCCCTTAGTAATTGAGGTTCCCCTTAACCAATAGTGAGAGTCCGAATAACATGTGTCCTCCGGGTGCAAATAACAACTTTTCAACTGATTTTTCCAAAAATATTTATTGCCCAAAAACACCTGCAAAGAAGTTTATTAGTGATAAAAATGAGTCACAACTAATGTATTTATGGGTGAAAATACGTCACACTTGCGTGCTCATCAAATTCCCCCACACTTACATTTTGCTAGTCCTTGAGCAAAACAGAAAATTGACCCGCTACACAGCTGGTCATATAAGAGAGAGTTAGACCCGCTACACAGCTGGTCATGACAAATGCCATACACAAGACCCGCGACACTTTTTTTTTTTTTTTAATTTTAGACCGCTACACAGCTGGTCATAATATATATATTTTTATTATCTCTTTAGACCCGCTTAAGAGCTGGTCACAATAGGCAAGAAAATTCCTGAAAAAATTAAAAGAAAAATAAAAAGTTAATAACCACTCCCCCACACTTAAATATTACATTGTCCTCAATGTAATTGAGTCATCCAACGTAAAAATTACGATGGGAAATTCAAAAATAAAAAATAAAATAAACAAATAATTATACCTACTGGAATTTACATAAAAGATCCCCGTAAACTAACAACCTGAAAATTTGGGGATCAACCCAAAATAGAACATTTACAAATGACAGCTTCACACTTATGTTATAACGATGCGGAGACACTGAAACTATCAAAAACAGAGACTTACCTCCAAACCAAGTTTTTACAACACAAGGAAGTGTGTAAAGAACATAACATGGGGATACATTGGGACTGGGAAATTTTTAATTGGCTCATGCAGGGTATTAGAAATAGGCAAATCCTCTGGGTATTTAGATGCAAAGTATTCCAACAAAATTTTAGAAGCATACAATTCTAACCCTGAATTAAGTAACTTTTGGAAGTCTAGTGGTCTATAAACAACCTCTAAGTTGGGTGAATTCTCTTGTGAGATAGATTCATCTATGGAATCAGGCAAATCATCTATACAATCATCCACAAGGTCATCTACAAATTCTGTCTGGAACAGAGAGTAACAAGACTGATCATCATTATCATTAAATAATTTTTGGCATTCCAGAATTCTCAATCTTTGTTCCAAACTAGGTGGTGTGTATTTGTAATACTTCTCATAAATCATTAGAGGCGATTCTTCACTTACATCGTGTGGAGCAGAAACTCCATAATGTTGCCTATGCTTATATTCACCAAGCGTCATCTCAGATGAGGTTGTCTGATAATTTAAATTTCTACGCTTATATTTCGCCAGCGTCATCTTAGGTAACGTCTCCTTAGAAGAAGTCCTCATCCTCAAAAAGTCCTTGAAAACAAATAGAAAAAGAAACGCATAAAAAGAAAAAAATAAAATCTAAAATGAAATGAAAATACTGTACAAAATACATAAAAATAAACCTAAAAATTAATCTAAAAACAAGTCCGCGTCGGCGGCGCCAAAAATTGGTCGGATTTTAGATAGTGGTAAGAAAGGTTTGTCGTTCACTCGGACTTTGTTGAAATTGATTTTAGGCTTAAATATAGAAAATAGTAAAAACAAAGAAATATATACTCCCTCCGTCCTAAATTATTAGTCCGCTTTGACTAAGTCAAGATATTAAGGAGACTGGAGGAGTGTACAAAACTATCCCTATTAAATACTATGTTATTACTAAAATTGAAAGGAGTATATGGAGCATGTAAGAAAAATACTTATTTGATAATTTTATTATTTATAGAAATGTTTAAAATAGAAGATAAAAATAAAAATACTTATGGATTGATTTAGTAATTTTGTTTCCTATTGAGGAAGATATCATTTAATACGTTTAAATAGAAGATAAAAATAAATATATTTATAGATTGATTTAGTAGATTTGTTTCTTATTTGAGGAAGATATCATTTAAGATTTTTGATTGGTTATATTTAAAAACAATTTTATAATTATAAAAATTGAAGGATATATTTGAGAGTTTGACTCAAAAATATGACTATAAACAGAAGTTGGCCAGTATTTTAGGACAGACGAAAATAGAATAGAGGACATAAATTTTAGGACAGAGGGAGTACAAAATATGTCACGAGATAAAGAATTTACTGGGACTCAAGGTTTCACTGTTTTTCATATTCAAGTGGTTCAGAAATTAATCCTAGGAAATTATAACTCAAAATAAAAGAAATATTAACTCTATTCTTTGCCAAAGTAGATTTCATAAAACATTAGTTGTAAGTTGTGAGCATGACGCATCAAAAGTAATTAAAACTAAACATGCGACATCATACAAAATAACAAATAATTAATAGAAATCATAAAACAATTAAATTCTATGCAAATAGTTATAAAAGAATTAATTTAATTACCACATGGGTGAAAAACAACTTCCTCCGTCGTCCCAGTGATGGGTTCTAGCTCCACATAGTGAAAACACACTCAAAAAGGTAATTCATAGCTCAAATGGTGTTTTTATTGGAGAAATAAGATAAAACAGAGATTTCAATGGTCTACGGGTGTTACAAATGTTGCAAAGAAGCTGTTACAAAATTATAGCACAAAACTGTCGCATAGAGAAGAATATGTGACAGCCAATAAACGACTGTCTTCTGGCGTTGTTTGTTCTTCTTCTTCTCCTCTCTCTGCTGATGATGAAAACTCACAGCAACTTCCTATTCTCGCTCTGATTTCTTCCCCTAACTCTCTATCCATTTCTGCGACTCCAATAGCCTATTTATATCTCCCAGCACCTCAATATATTGCAGTAAATGCAGATAATCTCCTCCTCTATCCACGGATATTTATTTCCTTTTATTTCTCTGCTTTGCGTTAAATCTATGCAAACACGTTCCAACACGTCTCTGCATGACTCCGAACACGGTGCACTCACACGAAAACTCTCTCCAGTTCATCCATATCCCATGAATATCTCCATCCAAATCGTGTTTCCCTGTTTTCTTCAATCCTGCCAGTCGCGGGATTATCTGCTTCACACCCTCTGCATGCGCCTTTGAGTTGTTAATCCTTCCATAGATAGAGAAAAACTCTGCCAGAGAAGATATCCTCCCTCTTTGATCCACAATCTTTCCATTTCCAGTGAACAATAAACCCGAGAGTAAAACCTTTCCATGTTTAACGAGAATCCGTGAAATCTTCCTTTTTGATCGAATTGAAACCACTTACCAATCCTGTTGTGATATAACAGGCTGGTATATAACCAAAACAAGAAAAATATCCGACCAAATATAGTCCAAAAATTACCACAAAAGTACGCAGAAAATTGTCTTCTCTGTAATATTATTTCCCGCCAAAAATGCAATTCAAAACGAAGAAGAAAGGGTTTCCCCTTATCCAACAGCTGGGGTGCGAATAGCCATGGGGTGTAAAAAGTAAAAAGGTTTCCCTTAGTAATTGAGGTTCCCCTTAACCAATAGTGAGAGTCCGAATAACATGTGTCATCCGGGTGTAAATAACAACTTTTCAACTGATTTTTCTAAAAATGTTTCTTGCCCAAAAATACCTGCAAAAAAAGTTTATTAGTGATAAAAATGAGTCACAGCTAATGTATTTATGGATGAAAATGCGTGCCCATCACTAACCATGTTCATTTTTATCTTTAAGTTTGGTCCATTTGTCAACTAGGTTCATTTTAACCCAAAAGACGGTGTATCTAGTTTCTTTTTGGGATGATATTAACACACTGGGCTACTAATGCTTATGGACTTAAAGTTCTACCCAGGGCACACTGTTTTTCTTTTAATTAGTTAGGATTCACAGGTTGAATAACTGTTGCAGCCACTTCCCATGTAACAAACCATATAGTACAAACACAAGAACATATAGTTTTCTTTTCTTCTTTTTTTCTGGCATTAAATTGTTTTAAATAATTTATACTCGTAATCGGATCTTAACTAGACCAATAAAATTTCATTTATACTTGAAAACCAATTTCGAAATTTGTTTCCAAAACCTTTTTCGACAAGAATCGAGGTTTAGGTTTCAGATAAGCTAAATTTTGACATGCTTTTCATGCGCGTTGCAGATGTGCTGGCTAGCTTGGTAGATCTCAACACATAAAGCTCCTAGATTGTTTAAAAGCCTCGCATGCATTCAAATGGTTAGTTTGCGGTCTTGTAATATAAATGAGCCTCAAGAATGTAATCAAAAATGCTTTTGACTTGAACATATCAAAGAAAAAATTTCCTTCAAATTTAGGGGTGTGGTGTTGTGAGTCTTGTGACATATAAATGAGCCTCAAGAATGTAATCTTTTCAGACCCAAGGCCCATTAAGTATCTAATTTGGATCCGTTGAACCGTATCCTCACCTCAACTTCTCATGTGCCAGCAGGGTTCATTTCACATCGTAACCAGCCGATCAGGCGATAAAGGAAAAATCGTTATCATAGTCTCTGGATTAGAAAACGTGTTTAGATACTATTCGCGGACTAACTAACGGTCCATTTTCCAACGAGAAATAAAACGTTAAGGGCAGGCTATACGGTAACGAACAAAATACGTGGGAAAATAGAAAAAGAGTGGATAAAGTAATATTCTCTTCTCAAGATAAGATTTTGAACCTCTTACTCCATTAGCCAAAACCCTAATTCACTTCGAAAAATTTATCATCCATAAGCTGTTATTACATTCAGATTACAAAGAATTATGAATTCAAAGTAAATTTTACAAATTTTATCTACAAAGAAATCATGAATTTTCCAGCGACATTAAGAGAGAATTTTTCTTGCATTTTGAAGTGTAGTTCTTGTTCTAATCTTCCGTTACATCCTTTTACTGCTTCTTCAATTGTTGCGAGAGGGAAATGTGTACCGAGGAGTAATCTGCAGATAGCTTCAGGTTCTAGGTATGATTTGTTGGTGACTTTGGAGAGTTTTCTTCTTCACTTTAAGTTTTGATTTTTGGTTGATTGAATTGGAATTTGTTTTAGGTTTTTGCTGCAGCATAAACGAAGAGTTGTTGTTTGCCGAGCGACGGAGACAGAATCTGATCCGGAAAGCAATGATGATAAGGTGATTCTTTATTCACTTTGTAAGTGGTGGATTATTTCTTGCACTATTGGATTAGTAGAGTAGAAGAAACTGAGTTAGAAATTTGGATTTTAAGGGTTAAAATTGGAATCAAATGCTGTGAAACGGACATTGCGGTTTTTGGGATTGTGTATTTGTGTAGGAGAATTAGTCTAAGAAGTTTGTGAGTAGAACAATAGGAAAATAGAAATTTGCACTCAGTGCAAGAGCGTGGATATTGTCTTACCCTACAGGACTTCATTAGTCATGGGACTTAGAATTTATGACCTCTTTGAATCACTTTGACTTAGATGTTATAATGTATATCAGTAGATCATGCTAAATCTAATAAGTGGTGTTTTCCACGTCTGTTTAACATGTTATGTGTGTAATGTTGTAAAGGAAAAGGAGATACTTGAAGATGGAAATGTAGCACCTTCCCCCGAACTTGGTGCGCAGAATAATGGACAGCTCGATTCTCAGCCTACCGTCATTGATCAAGTAAACTTCGGAGTATATATGTCGATGTCACACTCAATTCTGCTAGAAGACTAAGTTTGTTCTTTTATGGATTTTGCATGGACTTTATTCATGGGTAGAACAAAGAGGATTCAACCATGGCGACTATGCTCGCATTAGAAAAATTAGCTGGAAGTAATGATGGCAAACTTAAGTCTCCAGGTAGCACTCAGGTAATTCTTCTTAACTGGTTCCTATTTCCTAATGGTGCAACTAAATTCATACTGGCTACATATCGATATCCCAGTTAATCCTGGTGGAAGACTAAGTTTGTTCCTTTATGGGATTTTGCTTGGACTTTATGCATGGGTAGATTAAAAAGGATTCGACGATGGCGACTATGGACGCGTTAAAAAAATTAGCTGGAAATAATGATGTTGAACTCAAGTCTCCAGTTAGTACCGTGGTAATTCTTCTTAATTAGTTCCTAATGCCTAATGGTGCAACTATATTCATTCAGGCTAAAACCAATCCATTTGTTGGTAAATGATGCCTATCCTTGCTTCCCACAGTATATAATTTTGAAATTCTTTGTTATACCTGACTTGATATCCTCACAGTGCTTGTATGTTATTGGCACAGCAGGGTGACAGTTCAGAACTTGCTAGTGGATCTCCTCTGCCAGGTCTTAAGGTGACTAAGATTTGCCAATTCCTGCAACTATATTCATTCTGGCGAGAACCATTTCACTTGATTAATGATGCATGTATATTGGCATATTACATTGTATAATTGCTGAACCTGTTTTAGTTCTTTATTATACTTGACTTGATATCCTTAAGAGTACTTGTCTGTTATTGGCTCAGGAGGGTGATAATTTAGAAGTTGTTAGTGGATCTCCTCTGCCAGGTCTGAAGGTGATTAAGATTTGCCTAATCCTGTCATGTTGATTAGCTCAAATTATATCGGGTATAAAATTATATCTTCTTTCTTATTTTGTACATGCCAGCAACTGAGTGAGTCGTACAGGATCCCTAAGGAAACCATTGACATTCTAAAAGATCAAGTTTTTGGTTTTGACACCTTCTTCGTTACAAGCTATGAACCATATGAGGTGAGTACTTGACTTAGATATGTTTTGTTTTCATGTTTGATAAGGATGGCAGTTTGCAATGAAAATCAAATTGGAGTTGGAGATGAGCTGTAAGTCCTTAACTGGAAAATTGCTTTCTTTAGCGCAAGTCTACTTATACATACGGCTCACTTTAATAGAAAGAATTCTTTTTCCTCCATGATGCGTTAGGAAGTTACTTAATGTGTGATCTACTAAAGAGTTCAGGTGTATTTATTGGTTATATTTATTATGATCCTAAAATAGTTTTGTTTAATCCGATTCTATTAATATATTATTTTAATTATATCTCAAGCTTCCTTTTGGCATCTTCTTTGACTAGACTGGAATTTTGTTCAAAGGAAACCTGCGTGGCACTGCAGCCAAAAGTTTCGAAAGGATAAAAACAAGGATGGAGGTAAGTGTAGATTCCACAGAGATTTCCTTGAGCAGTTTTAGTATTAGCCTCAGTTTTCAGAAAATTATTTGTCCTCAATTTGCAGGATAAGTTTGGGGATGAATATAAGCTCTTCCTTCTTATCAATCCAGAGGATGATGTCCCAGTGGCTGTTGTGGTTCCTAAGATGACATTGCAACCTGAGAGTACTGGTAAACCCTTTGCTTTTTGGGTCAATCACTTAAATTTCTAGGTCGATATTTTCATAATTGAACACCTCTTGGTGTTATCCCTTCATTACAATTACATCATTTAGAGCATTAGTCCCAAAGTGAGACTTTTACGATATGAGAAGTCAGATGCGTAAGGAATATACCATGGTTGCCGTTTTCTACTGTTTGTATTGCATTGTGCAAATCAGAACCTGTTTTTTGTTTTTTTTTACAGCTGTTCCAGAATGGGTGGCAGCTGGTGCATTTGGATTGGTCACTGTTTTTACACTACTTCTCCGAAACGTCCCTGAACTACAGACAAATTTACTGTATGGAATTCCTGTGTTTTGTCACTTTGTTTTTTCCCACGTCATTATTTATATATATAAAAACAAAAACATTCTTAGTTACTACTCAAAGTTGAGATAATATGGAGAATTGTGTTGCCCACATATCCTTGTTGTCAACTGGAGCTGTACATATATGGGACCCTTTCACATCACTGTACCAAAATGCGGTACCGTCAAGACGAATAACCCCATAACCTATTGCCAGTAAGGAGAAAAAGAAGCTGGATTAGCGAACTACTGTTAGTTTTAAACAAAGCTGTTTATATACTGATTATATGATGTAGTATCTTACCATATTTCAAGCAGAGAAAATTACTAAGAGTTAGACTTTGGTTCCTAAGTAAGTAACTAGACATCGTCTTGATTTAAAATCAAGACAACAAATCAGCAAATTTGATAACAATGTTGAAAATATGCAATCATCACCTTATGCTAGCTATATTCAGTGTTATTTTCTATCTGAAATGGGTAGATAGTTTATCACAACTCTCAATTTATTTTTCTCTCCTCTGGTCTTTATTCATTGATCTAACTTGTTTGGTTAATAATTTGCTTATGCCTTTGCATGTTTTTACTATTATTAGCATATCGTCAAACAATAGAATCTTCTTTGTTCATAACTTGCAAGCAGTTTTTGTCATTTACTCCTTTAGATTATTATTATGCAAGTGCATAATGGTTATCAAGTGCTTTTTAGCGCATCATCAAACAAGATAATCTTCATTTTTGTAACATACAAGCACGTAATGTCTCAGATCCGTTTTTGACAATGTCGACTTGTTGAGGGGTGGCCTCTCAGGAGCTTTTGTAACTGCATGTATTTTGGGAGTGCATGAACTTGGCCACATCTTAGTTGCAAGAAGCGCAGGAATTAAACTTGGGGTGCCGTACTTTATTCCTAGTTGGCAGGTGAGATATTGTTGTCCGCCTTTCAGATCTCTCAGTCTGGCAGAATAGAGGGAATATTTCTCTATTGCGTACTACGAATTGTCCCTTATAATGGGAATGATTATTCCATATTTATTTTGGGTCTGCATGTTCTTTCATATATATGTCCTGTCTCGTCAGTAGGTAAATGCTAGGAACACTCTGTAAATGAAAACAGACCTCTTACAGGGTTCTCTTTGTTTTTTGGCGCCAAGCTTATCCACATAGAAAATGTCTGATGGGATTATTTTGGTGGCAGATAGGCTCATTTGGTGGCATTACCAGAATTATAAATATTGTTCCCAACCGCGAGGACCTCCTTAAGTTTGCAGCCGCTGGACCTGTGGCTGGATTCTCTCTGGGTTTTGCTCTTCTTCTCTTGGGGTTTTTCTTACCACCTAGTGATGGTATTGGTGTCGTAGTGGACGGGAATGTCTTCCATGAATCATTCCTTGTTGGAGGCATTGGTTAGCACTTGTTCTTACACTTTCTAAGTCTAGTTGTTTTTTCACTTGAAGCCTTGGATTTTTTACCGATTCTTAGTAGTAAGCATCAATTTCAATCATAGTACTCGTAGATCAAATTATGTCCACTAATTGCTGCTGTTTTTCAAAGGGGTCTTTTAACGCACCTACACAACCTTTTAGTTTCCTTTTCCTTCAAGACTCGAGCCAAGTTAAAAGCTTTAGTAGTTTTTAACTTTGAAATAGATTGAACTGAATTGTATACTATTTTGCAGCAAAGCTTCTTCTTGGTGATGTTTTAAGAGAAGGAACTCCTATCTCTATAAATCCACTAGTAATATGGGCATGGGCAGGACTTCTTATTAATGCAATCAACAGCATTCCTGCTGGGGAGCTTGATGGAGGTCGTGTCTCTTTGGCTCTTTGGGGCCGAAAGGTACAATGCTAAAACTCATTGAAACATTAAAATCGGGCATGCATATTTCTTAGATTAGCTAAGCCGAAGAATTCACTATATGAACTCTTTTACTTTTGCTTTCTTTTCACCAAGCATGTTCATTTGGTTTCGACTTGCGTATGTCACTGAAGTTTCATAAGTGAAGTTTTTCAAGATGTATTCTACGATGTTAACAAGTACGTACGCATATTCGCAGGCTTCAAATCGGTTAACAGGCGTATCAATAGCCCTGCTTGGACTGTCATCGCTATTCAACGACGTGTCATTCTATTGGGTCGTCCTGATATTCTTCTTGCAGAGAGGGCCTATTGCTCCACTGTCAGAGGAAATCAGCGATCCTGACAACAAGTTCATCGGTCTCGGCATCACAGTTTTGACCTTAGGGTTGCTAGTATGTCTACCTTACCCTTTCCCTTTTACCACTGAAGACGCCGTAATGGGTTTAAGGAGTACAATTGAATCCCTTGGGGGATAATAAAAGTGTGAATGAGTGTACATTATGATAAGTCTAAAAGTTTTTGATCGAAATTACGATATTTTCACAAGTTATACGCATACATACGAATAAACAGTAAATTGTTTTGCTTCAGGTGATTTAAGGCTCCTATGTGTGGTTTAAGTTGATGATGCATCAACCCACGCCATTAAGTGCATCCATAAAGTTATACTCTTCCGATTTGTTAAACTGCCAGATGTTTAGGCGTCACTTTACAAATTGATTGGGTCATACCAAACGTAGGGCACATGTGCTATACAAGTTGCGAATGTCCTTCCATGAAAAATCGCCATCATGTTGCAAAGTTGCAAATGTCCATCTTTCTTTTTAATAAACACAAATGTCCTTCCATCTAGTATGTTATAGGGGTATGTAATTTGGGTCGCGCAGAATGCTACCTTTGCTTCCCAGAATAATCTCAATTAGAGTCAGCTTAGGAGAAGATCACTTTAAAGATGGAGAATACCCAGTCGTGCCTTGCAACTGCAGGTGCAAGTCGCCACTCGCCGGTGCCCTGCCAAAACTTCTAAAAGTAAATTAAAATATGAAATGACATTGCCGAGTGCGTTTTTAGTAAACTTGGGCCCACCAGGTCTGAGTAAGTTGCCCAAAACCCTTAACCCCTGGCAGTCTCTCTACTTTCCTCATTATCATTCATCGGTCCGAAACCAGAAGATACAAACAAAATCTATTCTCCGAAAACTGAAATCCCTTTGTTCTTTGGTTTCCTTTTTATATTACAGAAAGAATACCACGGGAACAGAAATCAAACCCTAATTTCTCTTCCTCTGCCTGAAGATGGAATCTCTAGCGGTTTCATCATATTTTTCTCCGTCAAATCTCCGTTTATCCTCATCATCATTTCCTATTAAATCCAGAAATTCAAGCTCTCACCGTTTCTTTACCACTTCACGTTCATGCATTCCTTCACTGAAATGCTCATTAGGTTTGTCTCCATCTCACTCTCTATCTCTATTTGAACTTTCTAATTTGAGAACTCACATTTCTGATTTTCAATTTGTGTAGTGAATGATAAAGAAAGAGTGAAATTTGACGAAGCTACAAAGAATGGGAACAATTTAGTACCGTTATACCGGTGTATATTTTCGGATCAGTTGACACCAGTTTTGGCTTACAGATGTTTAGTTAAAGAAGATGATAGAGATGCACCGAGTTTTCTTTTTTGAATCGGTTGAACAAGGTTTCGGAAGTGCTAACGTTGTAAGCCCTAGTTTTCTCTGATTTTTTTTTTTTTTTAAAATTTTGTCATTTTTTTGTTGTTTTGAAAGGTTCTCAGTTAATGTTGTTGTCAGGGGCGATATAGTGTTATTGGAGCTCAGCCTACAATGGAAATTGTTGCGAAGGAGAATTTGGTTACTATTATGGATCACGAGGAAAGGAGTAAGACAGAAGAATCTGTTGCTGATCCCATGGATGTTCCAAGGAGAATTATGGAGGGATGGAAACCACTGCTTATCAATGAACTTCCTGATGCATTTTGTGGTAATTGGTTGCACACTTCACACTAGATTATAGTTATTGTCTATGTAGTGCATAAATATGGCTGTTAATTCATGTTTCATTTTCATGGCCAAGTTAAGAATTTTAAGACCCAATTATAAGTTATTCTAATATATCAGGTACTTAAACTGGTTAGGTGCGCTTGAATTGAACTATAACTGTTACCAATTCAGATTCTTATCATGATTACTATTTCACTTTGCTGAACAATATGTAATACCTAGGGGTCAGGATTAACATGTACCACAACTAAGATTGTTAATATAATATACACAGCTCCTAACTATAGTTTGATAGTTAGGTAGAAAGGGATAGATTTTTTTTTTTCTTTTCTTTCTAACTATACTAGGCTTAAGACCTCAAGTTTTACTTCTATCTACACGTGCTTAGTTGATGGAAGGGATTATTTTTATGCAGGAGGCTAGAAGCGAGCCCTTGTCAAGCATGACATGGACTCTCTTCTAGCCTTTTGTATAAAAGGTAGTTTCTCCAATCAACTACTCATGAGGAGGTTGAAGTAGAAGTTGAAGTCCATTCCTAGTAGTAATAATATTTCTATTTTACCACACAATTCTCTATCTAAGTATATTGCCTGTTATATAATATGCTGCTTAGTTTAATCAAGGTTGTAAAATATGTTTAGTTCAAGGTGTTAACTTCAATCCGGCATAAACCAAGTCACAATCATGATTAAGTTTATTCTGAGTTATATGATAAGGAGCCGAATTGCTAACGGCATTATCAAAATATACGCTTAAGGAACATGATTAAAAACTCCAATCACACTTAAATTTGGATTACCACTAATCATGTTTTACTTAACTATTCACAATTTGTTGTATTTCTTGTTCTCAAGCCATAAAGGAATCTGTGTTAGAATATTTGTTGTGTCGACTAGTTTAGGTGCTGAAAAATTAAGCACCAGTTTAGTGAATAATTATGTTATTTTCTTCTTTTCTTTTCATTTTCCCTTCTGCATGATCTGAATACCAGAAACGATGTTCAATGACTTGCAGTTAATGAGAACGACTGTTGTATTTCAGTCCCTTGTAATCCAAATCAATGAAGGGATGTTAGTAAGTACAACCTATATCTCTATATAGTAAGAGTCCAACACAACACCACATGTCGTCACCACAATCATTCTGATTTGTGGTGAAACCAACTCATTGCATCTTTACATGTACACCAACATTTTTCGTAGCAGTTGTCTCTAATGTTGCAATGAGGTGGCTGGTGAGGAATCGGCAATGACATGTAAAAATGTGATGATGTGGCTTCACCAAAAATTAGAACGAATGTGGTGAGGATTGACGACACGTGACATTCTGGGGTTCTCTTATTATATAGAGAAATCTGCACTGGTACTAACCCATATATGATTTTATTAGTTTACCTTACTCGCTGAAAGAAAAGTTGATGCTTTTGAATCCTTAAAGTCTGTGAATGAACCATTACTCTAAAATTTTCAACAATCTTGTTAGAAATTCAGGCCACCTGGTATTCTGAGATAAATTATAGCTGGTGATCCTAGTGCTGTGATGAAACAGGTGGATGGGTGGGATATTTCTCCTACGATACTATGCGTTACGTAGAGCATAAAAAAGTGCCATTTTCAAGTGCTCCTGTGGATGATAGAAACCTCCCAGACATCCATCTTGGCCTCTATGACGATGTTATAGTTTTTGATCACGTGGAGAAGGTAAACTGATTGACTCATAGTTTTCATTGAAAGGATGAATACGGTACTTGTTCCCTTAGGAAAATAAGAAATATCAGCTTCACCAATACTAATATGGCACTGGATATTATTGTGTCAACCTGTTTTTGTGGATATGCTTCTACACCAATTTCAGCAGTATTGTTCCTTCAAATATCTAGTAGCCAATTTATAAAGATTTGATACTTCATGCCACATCAAACCTTTTCATATGTTTTTTCTCTTCAAATTTTAATACCTACAGATTTCATTTTGAAAATGAAGGATGGTTCTCAATTGATCTGATTCAGTCTTGTCGTCTGCTTTGATTGACTAGAAAGCATATGTCATCCATTGGGTGCGTATGGATCGGTACTCTTCAGTTGAGGATGCGTACAATGACGGGATCAAACGATTAGAACGTCTACTATCTGCAATACAAACAACTGACCCGTGAGTGGATTTATTCGTTTCATACATATATTATTGTACATTCGAGCCCAGCTAGCTATATTTGATGCAATTTTCAATTGGTAGGCCAAAGCTAGCTCCAGGCTCTGTGAAATTACAGACACGTCGTTTTGGTTCTTCATTGAAGATGTCAAGCATGACAAGTGAAGCTTATAAGAAGGCTGTACTTCAGGCGAAAGAACATATCTTGGCAGGCGACATTTTCCAGATAGTATTAAGTCAACGTTTTGAACGCCGAACATTTGCAGACCCATTTGAAGTATATCGAGCATTGAGAGTTGTCAACCCCAGTCAGTATATGACTTATTTACAAGTGAGTTTGCCCATCTCTGCATTTTATTCATAATGTATCTTCACCTTTTGTACTTCAGTTTCATAGCAAGTGTTTAATTTGATAATACGACTCTTAATCAGGCTAGAGGAAGTATTTTGGTAGCTTCTAGCCCGGAAATTCTTACTCGTTTGAAGAAGGTAAGTTACTTCTTCTTAGTTTGCTCCAGGTATGAAATTCTAATCAATTTGTTTGTCAGCTTGCATTTTGATGGCCTAGTTTTTGTGGACCTCGCTGTGAGGAATTTTAGCAGTCATACTCAGATTAAAGCTGACGCATAACAATGTTCTTTGAAATTAGACACATTTTTTTAACAGAAAAAGGAAGTTACACTATGAATCTGCAAGCGCATCTTCACATCTTTTTGATCAGTGTAGTTTCTAGAATTACCGTAGTTAAATCACTATAGTTTCTAGAATTACCATAGTTCAGTAGTTGACAGCTTGACCTGGGCACTTCTGTTTCTTTGACAGGGGAAGATTGTAAATCGACCCCTTGCTGGGACGATCAGAAGAGGAGAGACTGAGAAAGAAGATGAAATTTTGGAAAAGCTGTTGTTGGGCGACGAAAAACAATGTGCCGAGCATGTTATGCTCGTGGATTTGGGGCGTAACGATGTTGGAAAGGTTTCAATCTCACTCTTTCTTCCCCTTCATCCGATTGGTAGCTCAATTACAATTTGGTATCGTAATTTCTGACATTATAATTCTGTGTATGTCTTTCTATTTTCAAAGAAAGGGCATGCTGCCATCGTGAATATTTGTAATCCTGAGACAGACTCAAACTACTCAGTAATTTAATTTCCTTTAATTCCCTTATCATAAGACAGTCTTATAATAGGACAACTGATTTAGGTTTCTAAACCACATACCTGCAAATGGGTTTTTCTTTTGTGTTTAATGCAATAACTAGTTCACATATCTTTGTGTGAACTGTCCTGTTTGATATCTATCAGCGTGTTTTAATGATGGATGCGTTCATTTTTGTTGATGTATTTTATATTGAGATATAGGTTGTATGCCTCTCTTATATGAAGCTAAGGCGAAATTAGAGATGTCTTTTTGCTTTTATGGACTTGGGGGAATCAATAATGGACCCAAAAGGAATGGTGAACTTAAAATCGTTTGTGCAAAGCTCCTTATCATTCACAAACTTAGTTCACATACTGGAGTTGTAGAAATTATTGAATAGATCCGGCAGTTATGAATTCAGGATATTAGAAGATCATTTGTTTATGAGTTTGAATTTGTTCTCACTTAGTTAGTTGTTTCCTAATCCTTAGGGAATTGTTGATGTTCAGACTCAGCAATCCTTGCTGTCTATTCTTGTACAAGCTTGTTCAGCTGGTTAAGATAGTTTTTAATGAAAAGAAATGTTTGTTTTCAAAAGCCTAGAGGAACTCATAAGAAGGGTATACACCATGTCACTGACTCAGTGTACATGCACATGGCTGACTTTGTTTTACTCCAAGTAATTATATTGACCTTCGAATCAACATATGGTGTAAACTATTCCATAGTGTCATTGTCATGATAATGTTTGTATTTGTATTTAGTTTCTCACAACGGGGATGTATCTTGCTCGGCAATAGATTTTTGCAGTCCCATATTTAACATGGACTATTGCTGTAGGTCTCGAAGCCTGGATCAGTAAAGGTGGATAAGCTTATGTCCGTGGAGCGGTATTCTCATGTAATGCACATCAGCTCCGAGGTAAGACTTCTGCATGCAATCTGAACAGAAGCTGATTTTTTTAAAGATAGGAATCGTAACAGTATCTTTCAAGTAATGAATTACATATAAAAACTGCGATGCATGCTATTAGTCTCCGCATTATGATAATAGTAGCAAATGTTGATTTACAATTGCAGGTTACAGGGGAGCTACTTGATAATCTCAGTTGCTGGGATGTGTTACGAAATGCATTGCCTGTTGGAACTGTGAGCGGAGCACCAAAGGTTCATATTTTACTTGTCTTATTTGTATTTATCTTTTAAACAAACAAGTAGAAGCTTTCAAATTGATCATCAACAAGTGTACTGTCCTCACCAACTTCTGATAATCAAACTCCGGTTAGTAAATTTGAATAGTGGAAGGTGGCTAATTTAAGCATGAGCCATGTATGTGGCTATATCCAAGGATACCACATCATTTCCAGAGTCCAAATCAACATATCACTATGAGCATAAACGTTCCTATTGGGATGACCGATCTAAATTTTTAAGTTTTGTGTATCATTTTGAAAGGATCAACTTGACAGGATTCAATGTTTTCTGCTACTTATCCGTCTTATGTAAACCAGGTGAAAGCGATGGAACTAATAGATAGATTTGAAGTAACAAGACGAGGACCTTATAGTGGGGGTTTTGGATATATCTCATTTACGGGGGATATGGACATTGCCTTAGCTTTAAGGACGATTGTTTTTCCAACTGCATCGCGTTATGATACAATGTATTCTTACAAGGAAGCACAAAAGCGTCAAGAATGGATAGCCCATCTCCAAGCAGGGGCCGGGATTGTAGCAGATAGTGATCCAGATGATGAGCAGAGAGAGTGTGAGAACAAAGCTGCTGGTACTTCACGTGCAATTGATCTTGCAGAGTCTGCATTTGTTGAGTAATATTCTCCTCTTTCTTGCAAACTAAACTTACAATCACATTTTGGTAAGTGCCATTTCCATCATTTGGGGTTATTAGTTTACTTAAGTTGCTGTTAGATAGGAGGGGTGGGGGGAGTACATAATATGAAGTTTTGGCAGTTTATACTTTATACAACTCTGTTTTTGGTACTTCGGTTCATTTATGAAAGGGAAATGCTTAAAGGAAACAACCATGTTAGAAGTGTGCTAGTACTAAAAGCTTTAATAGGTTCCCACTGATTATGTTGCTAATCACAGCCGCGTAGGATTCTGTCTAATTTTAAAGTTATAGACTTATTTTAATCCAAAACGATAGAATGGTAAGGATAACATGATTGAGTCTACTTTTGCCATAAGATATCTGGATGAAAAACCCCATCCCAAAGTCCCCATTGAGATCCGTAGCCACCACAGCAGGCAGGAAAAGTCTTTACAGGTTCTGTTGTTTTTTGCCATTTAATAATAATGAGAACTTATTTATTAGATACTCCCTTCGTTCCTAATTAATCGGCTGGTTTTGTTTTAGAGAAAATTAAGGAAATTAAGAGAACTAATCATTGAAAGTGGTCCTCATGACACTTGTCAATAAAAGAAGTGAAGTGAAATGGTCCCCATGACACTTGTCGTGAAAAGAAGTAAAGTGAAATGGTCGCGTGATGACACTTGTCGTTAAAAGAAGTTAAGAGAAAAGTGGTCCTTTAAAACTAAAGTAACATTTGACTTTCCCACCAGGAAACCAAATATTTTTTTTTGAAACATCTATTTATACAAACCAGCCTATTATTTAGGAACGTAGGGAGTAATTTTTTAGATTGTTTTTTTTTATTCTCTTTGAAGACATTTTTCAGTCTTCATATTTGGTCTTATCTTATGTTGCTATCTAAAGCCTTCGCAGTTATTATTTTTGGAGAAACATTTATTTCCGAATTTGTCTCTTCTGGACAATGAGACAGAATAAATTTCCGTAGAAAACAAAACCAAATATGAAAAATATTCTATACTGCCGGTGCCGGCCATTTGAATTCTGCCTGTCATACTATATTGAATTTTGTCTGTCATACCATTCTTGCTTCATTAATGTATCACTTTCTGATTCTGAATTGTGTATCCACCACAGTTTTGATTATGGGGAATGCAAGTAATGAAAATTTGGAGATAACCCAAGAAGAAGAAGAAATTGGGAGTACCCACGAAATCATGAATTCAGATATACAAAAACAAAGAATCATGCATATTATTGAGTACCAAAAATCTTTAATATTTTCTGCGTCTTCCTTGTCTCACAGAAACTCTACTCCATCGTCTTCGTTTTCTTCTTCTTCAAGTAGAAGTTTATTAGACTTGATGAAAGTTGGAAATACTTCATTAAGAAGACTATTTGATATGGAACATATTAGTTTATCAAATCATTTCAAAGATTATAGTGGTTCACCATTAATCAAACCAATATATTTATGGGGAAGTGATAAAGAATATGAAGAAAATGATGTGTTCCATAGTTCTCATTCATGGAAATCCATTAATCCACCACCATCAAAGATGTTAAATAGTGATTTAAGTGGATTAGCTTCTGAAGGCAGCTGCATAGATGGTAATGAGTCATATGGTCTGTTCAACTGGAGAAAAAGAAGAGGCAAAGAGAAGAGAAGATTGACAAGAAAAAAGTCTTTTAAGAGATTACCAAGGCTCAGTTTTTGGAGAAGATTCAAATGGTTTAGGCTGAGAAGATTAAAAATCTTAATTTTTGGTACAAAGTAGTATTAATTTATTTTCTTCTTTTTCTCAAATTTCTTATGTCCATTTCTAATTCGTGCAGTGTGTCGTACTCCGGTGCAAATGGTTTCGATACACGTACACCTTCGAGTTTGGCTCATCTCCTTGAACAGGTCACGAGTCAATGGATACTTTATATTTACACATTGTTTTATTGCTATGGGCACCTCTCAGTCTCCGCTGAACACCAATAAATTTTGGATCCCACTTATTTTCTTTGTTGGATTTCTCTTCTTCTAGTCTATTTCTCATTTCGGAGTTGTCGTTGTTATTATTATATTTATGCTAAGCTAATTTAACGATGTTATTATAAACAATTATTCCGTTTTTTGTACGATTTCTTATGTTTTGCTTTGTTTAGTTGATATTAATTTTGATGAGAACAAAAAGAAGTTGTTTGTTTTCTAACATTGGTATAGTTGTCTAGGGCCAGACAGGCCCAAGCCTTTAGTTCCATTTTGCTAAGCTGTTGTTGATGTACAGCATAGCTTTATTCTCTCTTTTTTGTTTGCACTCATTCAACTAATTGAAGGTTTTGTAATTTTGTAGAATTGGGTAAAGCTTATAAGATGCGTCACCCAATCCATAGCCACTTGGTATGATCCGGTTGGTAAAGAGATTGCATTAAGTTCTATTTATCAACCACTGCTGTACCTGTACTAGTCCTCAACAAAGCGTGAACACCTAAAACTCTCTCACTTTCTCTGCTTTCCTCTTCATAACAATCTAAAACATTTTTTTCTCATCTATTCTGTAGTACCACTGAAATATACAGTGAAGGGTGGTTAGTATAATTGAATTGCTTACACTGATTGAGATTATTTCTTATCTTAATTCATCTTCTGAAACTATTTTCTCACCAAATTATTGTAAATTGATTCTAAGTGGCTGATTAAATCTCTACAAAATTCAAGATGCAGTGTTGATTTGGTTTCATTCCATGTTAATTTGAATTTTGTTTGCTCACTATTGTTCAGCTTCTCATTAAATTTCTGTATTTAAATCCAGACTGTATTAATGTCCAGCACCAAAATTTACATAGTGTAAGTAACTCTTCTGCAAGTAAAGTTTTTTGTGATTTTTTTCCTTTCTTGAATGAAGTTTAATAATTTGCAAATCTTTGTGTTTAGCTACTACTCCTTGTATGGGCACGTTGTCACGATGGCGCGGGAAGTGCACCGGGGAGCCAGTAGTGTTGAAGGTGTGGAAGCAACCCTTTGGCAGGTAACTTGCCACTAAATTTATAACAAGTGTGTAGTTGAGAATTATTCTTTTCTTATAGAAAGATGCTAGTGAAAGATTATAGTGCAATCTAATCTCTAGTTTGTTATAATGATCATGAGTAGTTCTGTTGATTGGATCGACACAAATTGGTATAAATGGGTGGAATAAAACAGGTACCTGAGACACTTCCTGAGAAGATACTAGAGAAAATGAAAGCACCTGCTAAAGAGGACGACATTCCAGTGATTAGTCCGGAACAACTTAAGGAAGCTGACGGATTTTTATTTGGATTCCCTTCACGTTTCGGCATGATGCCAGCCCAATGTAAGGCTTTCTTTGACTCAACGTACGAACTTTGGGAAACTCAATCACTCGCTGGAAAACCTGCTGGTATCTTTTGGAGCACAGGTTTTCACGGTGGAGGCCAGGAGAATACTGCGTGAGATATCTTTCCCTTGCATTGTTTCATTTGCTCCATAAGACTTATTTCTTGCAATCTATTCTTCATTGGGCGTGGGAATTTGTCTCAGCATCTCGAGTCTCGACTGAGTATTGGCTGGACGCTTTGCTTGCTATTGTATTTGCAATTTGGACATCATTACATTTGTTAAAGAGTGCAAATTATGAGACTTTGCTCAAGTATTATAGTGTTGTTATTGCAGATTCACAGCCATAACACAACTGGCACATCATGGGATGTTATTTGTTCCGCTAGGGTACACTTTCGGAGACGGTATGTATGAAATGAATGAAGTGAAAGGTGGATCTTCGTATGGATCCGGAACTTATGCAGGAGATGGTACTCGTATTCCCTCGGAATTAGAGATGAAGCAGGCATTTTACCACGGTCAGTATCTTGCCGGAATTGCAAAGAAGCTCAAGGTCCATGTATAGAGTTTCTCCCACTATGGAATATTGTTGAAAATAAACTCAGCAAATTTGCTAACTTTTACGAATGGTGAACATGAATCAGTACTGAACAAATGACACAAGAGAGGATGTTTCATTACGCATTACAACCCAAAAGTTGAACACTACATTTCATTATTTACACATTCAGAGCACTACTAATAAGTAACTAGATCATTTTTTTATTTTACTTCTTGGGAGATTTAGAAGCAACAGATTTTCCTGGAAATTTTTGAGTAGAGGGTTTCTCTGCCTCAGCTTTTCCGCTCTTCTTTGGTAACAAGATGGGGTTAATGTTAGGAAGAACACCACCACTAGCAATTGTGACACCAGCAAGTAATTTCCCCAATTCTTCATCATTCCTAATTGCTAAGCACAAATGTCTTGGTATGATTCGTGCTTTCTTGTTGTCTCTTGCAGCATTTCCGGCCAATTCCAACACCTAAAAACCCAAATCAAAAAATACACAAATCAGAATCGAAATGAAGAAAACTGCTAAAAAAATTAGGGATTCTCTTACCTCAGCAGCGAGATACTCAAGAACAGCAGCCATGTAAACGGGAGCACCAGAACTAAGACGTCGAGAATAACGACCTTTCTTCAAGAAACGAGTGATTCTTCCGACTGGGAATTGTAATCCTGCTTTGGATGATTTTGTTACTGATTTCTTTCTTCCTCCCTTGCCAACAACATTTACACTTGCAGTTCCTTCCATTGATAACCTAAAATGATTCTGAAAGTGAGAGAATTCCTGTGAATCGTTTAGAGATGGAAGAGAATTTGTGAATCAAAATGGCCTGGTTCGCTGGTTATTTATACTGAACTCTCAGTTCACTTTTGATTATAATCAACGGTTGTTAGTATATAGTCTGCGATCCGTGTGCTTCATTATAGCCAATAAGATTAGTTCGATAATCGATGAAAACAGGCGGTTGAAAAACTGTCCAGAAAAACCGCCCTCTCCGAATAAGTAGGGGTGGTTTGGGGTCCCTTTGTACGAGGGGGCGGTTTTTTTTCACGGATTCTTAACTGTCTGTTGAAGATTTTTGACTGCGTTTTTATGCGTCCATCGCAGTAGGAGGTTGCAGTTTCAAGCCCCATTGTTTTTAACTGCGCCTAGCCATCTGCAGGTGTTTTAAACTGCTTCTAGCATTTCCAAGTTCAAAGCTTTAAAAAATGAAAAAACATTTCAAAGTTCAAAGACTTCTCATTGTTCTCAATGTTTAAAACAACATTATAACTTCTGTTGCAGTCTAAAACACCATGCCGAGTTTTATATTCCGTCAACTGTTTTTCGGTATCACTACCAGTACCAGACTTTGAGTATCATAGACATTAGACATGTCTTTCTAACAACATGGCTCATGAGCTAACAAAGCATTATCAGATATCTATCCTTCAATTTTTCTTGTTATCTTGAGGTGTTGCTTATTTGACATAGCATTTCAGTCATTCAAGCTCAACATTAAGACCTGCTCAGCTGAAGAAATATATATACAGTATATCGACTTCTGAAAGTTTTAATTGATTTCCAAAACATTTTTTCTTGTAAGGTTTTGAACATTATTGCATTTGTCGACAGTGAAAAGTTTAACTGATTTCCACTATGAAATATTGTCAACAACACATTGAGAGCCAGCGACTAAAAAAAACAAAAGAAAAGATATAACAGAAAAAACTCTTTAAGGAGCTTGATCAGCCACCATCAATAATGACAAGACGTGATTAGGGATAAAGATATCGTGCTGAGAAGCATAGTGAGATTATGAGCAGCATCATTTGCTCTTCTCTCCACCGAGTTAAAATTGAGCACTTCAAGATGTTTTGCCAAGTCCTTAACATCTTCAACAATTCTGCTGATTCTCCAGGGGAGTTTGACCCTTCAATTATAATATTCTGGTAACCCCTACCAGCTGTCTGATCAATAGCCATTTAGAGACCCATGGCCTCAGCCACCACAAATAGAGCATAACCCGCATTATCAGTTCCACAGCAAATAACCTGTCCATTATAATTCCTAACAACAGTTGCAATCCAAGCCTGACTGCCTCTTACTGCAGCATCAACATTGACCTTAAGAGTGAATTATGGAGGAGGATCCCACAATGGAAAAGAGCGAGCAAGATTGGAGCTAGGAGAGACAACCTGTTGGTTGTTACTAGGATTGAAATCAACTTGCCAGTAGAACTTAGAGCACCAGCAAAGACCAATGCAAATAATAGCTTGAATATGAGATTGTTTCTAGCCATCCAAATCGCTCATGGCATGCTAGCGCCTAAAGAGAACTAGTGGTCATTATCTGATCTCGAAACCCATGAATTTATACAATCTTTAAGAGTGTAATCAACAGTACTGTGAATTCTGAGGCTAAGAGGAGATGCAAACCAGACAACTTGGGTGAAGGGACAATGTAAAAAAAATATATATATATGATCACTGGTCTCAGGGGCATTATCACAGAATCTACAATCATTTGCAACCCCATTAATATACCTGCCAATTGTCTCAAGAACACCCACTCCATTATGTAATAGCGTCCACATAAACATATGGATTTTCAGAGCTAATGTCATTAAGAGAAGGGAGCTCACCCGAAATTTGACCATTCGTTTTTGACAGGACTGAGATGTGAATTCACCATGTGGAGTGTTACACCATACTAATTTGTCAGGTTCTGGCTCCTTTTGTGATGTGCAATGTCAGGATTTGCTCAGCTTCATAGGAATCGAAAAGCTCATGGATTAAGGGGATATTCCAAGTGCCTTCATTCACTAACTTTGCTGTAACCGTAGCAGGATGTGCAAGTAGCAGTTGGCTTAAAATTTTGCAGAGCAGGGATCCATGGATCACCCCATGTCTATGGAATTTATATCACCAACAAGCCATTAGCATCCCCCTTTGAGTATACTTCTAGAGCTCAACAATACATACCATGTGGAGGAGCACTTCTGAGGGATCTTTGCAGCCCAAGTATTTGCACTCTTGAAATATTTTGCTCGAAGAAGTTTGCACCACAGCGTTGAAGGGTCGGCAAAAAATCTCCATGTCAGTTTTGCAACAAGAGCCTTGTTGAGCTGTTCCAGGGACCTAAGTCCAAGACCACCTTTATTTTTGCTGTTGGAGAACCAATCCCAGTGAATAAAGTGCACTTTTCCTTGTCAGAAGTACTACTAATGAACTTTGTGCTGCGCAAGTTGCTGCTGTCCTACTAAACAGAATATAAATGTCAGAAAAGTTTTAATTGAATTCTAGTACATATTTTCTTGTCAGGTTCAATTTGTTAAGAGTACAAACCATGAGACTTTTCTAAAGCATTAGAGTGTTATTATTGCAGACTCAAAGCCATTACCCAATTGGCACTTCACAGGATTTTATTCATTACCCAGGGTATGAACTATGAAATGAATGAAGTACTCTTCTGAAAATAAAAACTACAAATTTGATTGAAGAACGGTAAACATGTATTGAATTTCAGTACACATTACAACCCAAAAAGTTGAACCCAACATTTTATTTTCTTTACACATTCAGTATTAAACCAAAATAAGTAATGAGCACACTACTACTAAGTAAATAGATCCTATCTTTACTTCTTTGGAGATTTTGAAGCAACAGACTTTCCTGGAAATTTAGGGGTCTCTGCCTCAGCTTTTCCGCTCTTCTTTGGTAACAAGATGGGGTTAATGTTAGGAAGAACACCACCACTAGCAATTGTGACACCAGCAAGTAATTTCCCCAATTCTTCATCATTCCTAATTGCTAAACATAAATGTCTTGGGATAATTCTCGATTTCTTGTTGTCTCTTGCAGCATTTCCAGCCAATTCCAATACCTAAAAACCCAATCAAAAAAAATACCCAAATCAGAATCAAAATTAATTACAAAACCCAAATCAGAATCAAAATTAATTACAAAACCCAGATTCAAAACGAAGAAAACTAGTGAAATTAGGGGTTTTTTTTTGTTTGTTTGTTACCTCAGCAGCGAGATATTCAAGAACCGCAGCCATGTAAACAGGAGCACCAGAACCAAGACGCTGAGAGTAACGACCTTTCTTCAAGAAACGAGTGATTCTTCCGACTGGGAATTGTAATCCGGCTTTAGCAGATTTTGTTACTGCTTTTTTTCTATCACCGCCTTTTCTTCCTCCCTTGCTAACAACATTTGCACTTGCAGTTCCTTCCATTGCTAACCTAAACTGATGATTCTGAAACTAGGGTTTTGAAAATGAGAGAATTTCTGGGAATCGTTGAGAGATGGAATCGAACTTGTGAATCAATATTGTCTGGTTCGCTGGACATTTATACTGAACTCCAGAAATAGATTTCTATCTAGACTTTTGGTATTCTAGATTATAATCAACGGTTGTTAGCTCATAAAGCAGGGATCCGTGTGCTTCATTATTAACCAATAAGATTTGTTCAATATGCTTCTATTGACTTTTGGTATTTCGATTCTCTTTAGATTATAATCTAACGGTTGTAAGCTTGTACTTCACACAAAAATAGCGATCCGTGTGCTTTATTGTGAACCAATAAGATTTGTTCAATATTTAACATAGGGAAGCTAAATTTGGTCCTTGTAAAGCATCCACGTGGATAAGTATAAAACGTGGTGGGAGATTGCAGTTTCAATCCCCATTGGTTACAAAAACTGGATGTGTTTTAAACTGCACCTTCACCTTCACCTAGCAGTCTAGCACACAGGTCAAATTGTCTAACTTATGCAGCCAGAAGTTTTGTTTTGGAATACCAACTATATGAGTGAAGAACTTCTAACCATAGTAATGAAATTGGAGTGCACAATATCCCAATGGTTGATTTGAGCAAGGATACGGCCATGTGATAGTTTGAAATCCATAGGCTACTCTGATGCATCACATTTCATTGCATTGCGATGCCAATCTGAAAGACTGAAATGCTCTATTCTTCAAATTTTTTTCTTGTGATTTTGATGTGCTGCTTATTTGACATAGCATTTTAGTCATTCAAGCTCAACAGTAAGACCTGCTCAACTATGTCGGCTTCTGAAAGTTTTTATTGATTTCCAGACCATTTTATCTTGCCAGGTTTTTGGACATTATATATTGCAGTCGTTGACAGTGTAAACTATGAGACTTTTCTCAAGCATTGTAGTGTTGTATTACTGCATATTCACAGCCATAACACAGTCGGCACATCATGGGATGTTTATTCACAATTTTAACAGTGTTTCGGGTGAGAAATTCACATGCTAATAAATTCACTGCTGGCATTGGTAATTGCAATTGTCTCATGTTTTCTACACAGTCCACTTCATTTCAGAATTGTGGTTGTGAGGCATATTTAGGTTGCAATGACTGACACTGGTGCATGCTGGTGATCCTTACTATATGGTAAAGGGTGCCTATCAGAACCTTGTACTGCTACTACCACTACTCCGACACAAGTCTAATCAAAATTTGTTCCTTATTCCTGTCAAAACACTACTAGACCCACTAAATAGAGTGATTAAGCTAAGCCATCTCTATTCACTATTATAAAAACAAGAACTTGGCATTGTTTTGGGACCCATTTTAACTTTATTTCATCATTTTGCAATAATACTCCCCAGTTGATGTTATTGGACTTTAATTAGTAGGGTACTCACTTTAATGTCTTTCTTCTTCTCCCTTCCATGGATAGGGCTTCAAAAATGACATAGTTTCCTCACCCTTCTCTCCTCTAGTACACACATTTTCTCCAACTAGCTAAGTTTAAATAGTGAGACTGCTTGAAAATGGGTACAAAAAATGTTATGGTTTTCATTTGGCTGGCTCTTATTGTTGCCGTTCTAACATCTTCTTTTGTTTTTTGTTTTTCATTGTGTTAGTGGTACAATCTTACAATTTTCTTTTGATTTATTTCCTAATGGTTTAATATCTTGATTATTTTCTTATACTACTAGATGACCGCTACCACGGTGGGATGGCCGACCGAAAAAAAATGACGTAAAACTAAATTTTGTGTTCACAATTTAATTTCGCCGTAGGGTGAAAATATTATTTTTCCTGAGATGGCACGAAGGTATAATTTTTCCAAACACGACGCGAAAGTATCATTTTTCCAGACAGGTAAGCCATGGTATATTTTTACTTTGCAAATAATTTGGTGGTGATTCAACACCATATGTTGTGCTTTTCATTTTAAAATTAGTTGTTTTTATACATAGTCAATCATTTTATTTTTCTTGTAGTTTTTTCAATTTTTTTAAGATATGTCTAATTTTAAGCTATGCCTAATTGTTAAGGAGAAAAGATACAAAATTTGGAGAATAATAAAAAAATTGAAAAACAAAAATTTGATATCATTGTTTGTGCTCATTGCGTAGCTAATTTAAAGGGCTTTCCAAATATATAAAATTTATAAAAATACGACTTGTAGTTTGAAATATACGAGGTTTTTAAATATATAAAAATGCATTTACTATTGTGCCCTTTCTTTTTGGTTTATTTACGAAAATGTCTAATACCTTATTTCCCTTCCTCTTTGGTTTATTTACGAAAATGTCTAAAGGAAAAAAGGTAAAATTTAATTTAGAGGGACATCTTAGTCTTTTCCAGGTGTCCGGACCAAAATTCAATCTTTTTTGTGTAATTGTAAAAAATGTCACGCTTCACATTGACACAAAATCACCATATATAGAGTCCTCCCTCGCTTCGCTCGGTCGGCCTAATAAATTTTGTATATGCGTTTCATTCTGCAAGACTGAAAGACTTTATTCTTCAATTTTTTCTTGTGATTTTTGATGTGTTGCTTATTTGACCTAGTATTTTAGTCATTGGAGCTCAACAGTAAGACCTGCTCAACTATGTCGGCTTCTGAAACCAAAGCCTCAAATTGTTTGCCAATCCAATTACTATGGGTTATCTTTTGGCTATTGCTCAAACCAAAGCCTCAAATTGTTTGCTGAAACTACTCCAACTGGTTCCAGACACAATCCTAAGCCTTTAAACTGGTTAATGAATACGTACTATTGTGATTCATGCCGATTTTTGGAGAAAATCAGTTGCCCATGATCAAATAGCATTATCTACTAGATGACTGCTGCAGCAGTGTGGGTCGACCAAGAAATGGATCTCGTCCAAATATCACACTTTTACAAATCCATGGAACAGAATAGCACTTTAGCTTGTTTTTAGCTCCGCGATGATACACTGACCGCGCCTGTGGTCCATCCCGCATGACACAAAGAACAACCCCTAACCCGGCGAATTTGTAGGGGATGGGTTAAGGGTGGGACCCACCCTTCCCTCCCACAATCCTATTTCACGGGATAGCCCGTGGGATCTAACCGGCGGGAAGCTAATCATTTCCGTTTTTAGCTTGCTCCAAGCCTATGAGTGAACTTTTCGGACCCTATTATCAAAAATCTTGGCATCCCCATATCAAATTATGTTCAACAAGAGAAGACCGGGGTCATATGGAGTCATTGGCACTTTAGCTAGCATTCACCAATATTGTGCCAAATGCCGATACAGAAAACTAACTGACCTGACATATGGGAAGCATGCCTACTCTTTCGTGTAATGCAGCAAGTAGTCATCTAATTAACTACTATTTAAATCCAACGGCTGAAAATGTGGTGTAGCTTTGACCCACGTCATGTGTAGGTAAGTATACCGATGTTTGGGACCTTGGACCTTAAAAGACCTTCCATATCCATTTGAAGCAAGTTCGCTTCTCTATCTCCGCCTCCTGACTACATCACCAGATTCACCACCACTTTTAATATTTCTCCATCAACACCAAATTGCTATCGGTTTTTTTTTTTTTATCTCGACAACATCACTACCTCGTCGCCAACTCCATCATTATCGGGTTAAACTTCTTCTTTTTGAGTACCCATTTCCTCAATCCTCATCAATATTCTCATTTCATCCAGTAACATGTTCCATTTTCCAATCACGACCTACTGTATATAGATTTCTCTCTAATCTATAAAAACTCGAGACCCTTATCTGTGTGATTGTGTAAAAAAAAAATTTAGTGAATTGATTGTGTAAAGAAAGTTGGTGAATTGATTTCGATCAAGATAAAGAAAATTAAATTTGAGAAAGGGAGTTCACTCGGCTGACACACTGAGCCAGTAACCAAGCTGAACGGACTGGGCTGAGGCACCGCGCGCGTAAGGTACACACTACCCACATTCTGGGGAAAAAACTCTGTTCTATTAATTGCTATATGATTAACTCTGGTTTTTTAAAGAGATCAAATTAGTTGCAATTAGACTGTGTAATTGATTAAATTAGTCAATTGGGTTGTAATTAAGTTTGTTTTGGTTAAGAAACTTGGTACAAATTCAATGTAATTGGCTAGATTTGATGGATTTATTTCAAAATTGAAAATCATCATCATTCCTCATTTTTGAATTCAATCGAATTCTGGTTGTTAAAGATTGTTTTTAATCATTGAATTGAAATTGATAACGAAAATAACAGTAAAGTTCGGATTAGATTGAAAATTGAAGAAAAAAACTTCAAAAATGATCAAATTTTGATGAAATTCAAAAAAAAAAAGTTGATGAAAAAAAGAGGACCATGAAAGTGTGACGGACAAAATCCATTTAGTCACCCTATAGAAGGCCTCCTAAAGTCGGCCAACAAGTACGTATCTGTTTTATGCATTAGAGGAACAGGTTATTAGTCTAAATTTGCATAAGATTTTATCTTAAACCATTTTCTTATGAAATTATTGTATATTGATTCCAAGTGGATGAAATTCATGATGCAGTATTGATTTGAGTATCATTTCATATTAATTTGGATTTTGTTCCTAAGTAATGCTCCTTTTACCATGAATTTTATGTTACTGTATTTATATCCAGACTATAATAATGTCCACCACCAAGATCTACATGATGTAAGTTAGTATTATCTTCTGCAAGTAAAGTTTATAATTATCTTTTTCCTTTCTTGAATTAAGTTTAATAATTTGCAAATCTGTCTTTGTGCTTTGCTACTACTCCTTGTATAAGCACATTGTAACAATGGCGCCGCAAGTGCACTGGGGAGCCAGTAGTGTGTTGAAGGTGTGGAAGCAACCCTTTAACAGGAAATTTTTCCATCAAAACCTTAGCAAGTGTAGTAGTAATCTTTTCTTATGGAAATATGCTAGTGAAAATATGACCCTACATTGATACTGGAGTTATATGTCAGTAGTTTTGTCAACTGCAATAAACACAAATTGGGTATGAATGGGTGGAACTTATAAACCAGGTGCCATAAGACACTTCCTGAGAAGATACTAGAGAAAATGAAAGCACCTTCTACAGAGGATGACACTCTGACGGAATTTTATTTGGATTCCCTTCACATTCCGGTATTATGCCAGCCCAAATGCTCAATGCAAGGCTTTCTTTGACAGCAGGAACTTTGGGAAACTGAACCACTCGCTGGAAAACCTGCTATCTTTGGAGCAAAGGTTTTCATGGAAGAGGCCAAGAATACTGCTTAAGATCTCTTTCCCTCACATTGTTTCATTTGCCCTGTAAGACTTATTCTTTGCAATATGTATATTTTCCATTGGGCATGGGCAGTTGTCTTAGCATTTTATTGCTTGCTATCAGGGAAAAAAAATTTATACATCACATTTCACTGCATTGCCAAGCCAATTCAAAAGATTATTAACCTGTTCCACTAGCCAATTCATTGCACTAAACAGGCATTTTACTAGGGTCAGTACCTTTTGGGTATTACAGTGAAGCTCAAAGTCAATGAAAAGCCTCTTCCACCATGAAACATTGTCATAGCATAATGAGACTCTGTAAAATTAAAAGTGTCTGCTGTATTCTGAAGATAAGATCCGTGTGCTTCATTCTTAACCAATAAAATTTCTTCAGTAGTTTCTACTCAGGCATTCGGTTTTCTGATCTCTTTAGATTATAAACTAACGGTTGTTAAATTACAATACCAGCGATCCGTGTGCTTCGATCGAACCAATATGATATATGCAGGGGAGGGATATATGCTTCTAGAAACCACGACGGTAAAGTGTATTTCCAGGCGGTATACCTAGTGAGACAAAAGTTAGGTCATTTTTAAGTAAAAGAAGCCATCCCTTAACCGTGTATTTTATAAATGGCTAATATACCCTTGTTTAATTAACACTAAAAATTTTGATTAGCTTAATTAGTTGAGTTTAGATGGATTAATTGAGTAGATTAAAACTTTTATCCCATGAATTCAATCAACACCAGTTCTGAATTTTGTGAAAAGTCGGCCGGCAAGGTCTACGGATGAAGAACATGCCGACTATATCTGGCCGGCAAGGTCTACGGATGAATAACATGCCGGTTATATCTGGCTGGCAAGGTCGGTGAATGAAGAAGATGCTGACTTTATTATTTTTGACACACAGGAGACTGTTGTAAATGTTTCACTAGTCGGCATCTTATTGATTTTTTACCTTGCCGGCTACCTTATAGTCGGCAAGGTCGTCAAAAAATACCTTGCCGACTATAGGGTTTTTGACCTACAGAGAAAGGTGTTACAAATGCATGATTAGTCGGCAATGTATTAATTTCATAACCTGCCGACTAAACTATACTCGACAAGGTATAAGGATGAATACCGTGCCGACCCTGTAAATACAAATTTCAGAAATTAAAAGTCGGCACAATATTCAACCTAGGAAGATGCCGACTAATACAAGTCGGCAAGGTCGGCAAAAAGAAACCATGCCGACTGTTGATAAAAATTTGGATCATATAGGATTTGAGATTGGGTACAAAATCATACCCAATCTCAAAACCCATATAATCCAAATTTGATTTTTTTTTTTTTCTGATTTGGTTTCATAGTTAGAGTTTTGGAAAAAGATTTTGAAATTTTTTTGGATGGATTTTTGGTCAGCAAGGTTTTTTTTGGGGGCAATTTGGTCTTTTAACACCTTTTAGACACCCTTAGCACACTAGTTTGGATGGGAATAAAATGGGTATACCCCAATTTATCTGGGTATACCCCAGTCTCGCCAGGAATTATTTGAGGGGTTTATATAACACGAAGAGTTTAAAACTGCACGCTCAGTTTCAACACTGTTTTTTTTAGTTGTGATACACGGTGGAACACACCTAGGATCTAAGCGGTATTTTAAAAGGCTCGTACTGATCAATTCAACAAGTGCTGCTAAAAAGAGTTTTAATAAAATTTCTCTTGTGGTGATATGGTTAGTGGTTTTTTTTTTTTTTGATGCAAACATCTTCTTGTATTAATAAGCAGAATTACAAGTTAGGTAGACTGGAATTACTATTATCACTCCTGATTTCATGCATGAAAATTTCAGGAATGTTACAGAGATAACCAAAAGATGTTTTGCCAGTTCTAGCTTTGTTGGCTACTACATGTGCCACTTTGTTTGCTTGTCTTTTAACATACTTTACTTCAAACCAAGAAAAACAAGATAGAAGTTGCCTTAATTCATATACACTGCCTTCGTTCATCCAATGAACGGAAGATTTGGCATGCTTCACAGAGTTGATTATATTTACACAATCACCTTCGAATATAACCTTAGTGAGATTCTTTTGTCTGGCCCAGTTGATAACTTCTTTGAAGGCTAGACATTCCGCCTGCTCTGGATCTATTCCTCCATGGATGAACCTCCCTCTCGATGCCTTCACGGTTTCTGCGAATTACGAATGATTAAACCAATGCATATGTAAGAGTTATCTGTATCAAACGATGCATCCATATTAATTTTGAGTACATCAGCTTGTGGGGGTGACCGGTGAGCGACATGCAATTCTTTATTATGACTCTTCTCAACTGAACATTGGTTGATCATGTGTTTTATAGAATAAACTGTGGAGTGAATATTTTGATTTTTATTTTCAAACTCCTTCAAGCATCTGTTTTTCCAAATGAACCAAGCAGTTATCATAGCTGTTGAAGCCCAAACAGAAGAATCATCATCTACTTTGGAAAACCAAGAAACTAACCAGTCTTTAACCTGAGTGTGATGTTGTTGCAAATAAGAAATGTTCATATTCATACTTAACCACACTGATCTTGAGTAATCACAGTCTATTAATAGATGTTCTAGAGTTTCCTCCGCTTGCAAGAATCTTGAACGATGTTCTAATAGATATCCTGTCTAATCTTATGTAATTTTTCCTTTGTAGGAACAATGTCTCTAATACATTTCCAAATGAACAGTTTAACCTTATGTGGTACTTTCATTTTCCACATGTATTTCCAGACTGTGCTAGGAATATTACTGTGACTATGCCCATTAGAATTTCTTGATTGTCTAACTAGTTCATTGTAAGTAGACTTGATAGTAAATTCTCATGTTCTATTTAATTCCCAAAACAGCTTGTCTGTACCACATTGAACTAAAGGCATTTTAAGAATGAGGTCTGCAGTTTCTTTTGGGAACACTCGTTGTACCAAGTTTGTATTACATCTTCTTGGATTCTGGAGCATTAAATCAGAGATATTAACTATTCTAATTGATTCAGAGTAGTTTTCTTTAGGAAGAGGTGGCGTGTTTAGTCCTCTTACCCATTTATCGTACCAAACCAAAAAATTTGTACCATACCTTACATCCCATTTATGAAATTGTCTTACGTAATGTACCCCTAGTTCTAATCCTTTCCAGATCCAATAGTTGTTATTATGTGTTCCCTGAAGATGAAGGAAATGACAGTGCGGGGAATACTTTGCTTTCATAATCTGAGTCCAAGGCTTATCCTCCTTTGTACACAGTCTCCATGCTAATTTGATCATTAGTGCCTTGTTATACAATTCAAGATTTCTAAAAGCTAGACCTCCTTCTTCTTTAGGGATGCATAGAGAATTCCAAGAAACAGGATTGAAACCCTTGTTTTTCTTACGGCCCCACCAGAATTTCCTCTGAATCAACTCTAATTTAGTGATGATGGTCTTGGGAAGTTTGAAATTGATCATAAAATGTGTTGGCATTGCATTGAGAACTGACTTTATTAAAGTGTATCTAGCCGCCAAGTTAAGAGTTTTAGAACACCAGCCTTGAAGTCTGTGTTCATAAGAATCTTTAACATAAGCAAAATAGTTAGTTTTTGACTTTCCCAAAAGTATTGGAAGTCCTAAATATTTATCAGAAGTTACTAACTGCTTAACTTCAAGACTATTTTGAATAAACTTTTTTTGATTAGGAGAAATGTCACATGCAATAAATACTGATGATTTGTTGAAATTAATAATTTCACCTGACAGAAGACTGAAATTATGGAAAATGTCTTTTATGTGGTTGATACTCTTTTCTGTTGCTTGGAAAAACAACATACAATCATCTGCAAACAACAGATGATTGATAGTTATGGATTTACTGCTTACTTGAATTCCTTTTATTAAACCGGTTGCTTCAGCATGTGATAGACACATTTTTGTGTCTAACTTGATCTCAATACTATATATTGTTGGCACTCGATTTTGTACTAATTTTGGTGTTTTATGTGTTTGTAGGTATTTTTGGGCAATAAACATTTTTGGAAAAAATCGGCTCGAAAAGTTGTCTAAAGCTCCCGGAGGACACATGTTATTCGGACTTTCACTTTTGGATAAGGGGCACCCTCCTGCTATTCGCACCCCCGGTTCGGTTAAGGGGCACCTTTCTTCTCAAATTCAAATTTTCAAAATTGGCGGGAAAATAATGTTTATCACTGTCAAATTTCAATCAAGAATTCGGAGGTGTTATAGGGAGACTAAATGGCTGAAAATTTATGGGGTTGTTCTTGGGACATATACAAAGCTATTACAAGTGTTTTGGTAGATTAAATTTGGCTGAAAAATCCGTGAGAAGAAAACAGGGCAGCACGTGCATGAGAGGAACAGTTCACGAGATTGCATGAGTTTTGGAGAATTTAAACGTGTTCTGCTCATGTCTGATGACTCGAGCAACACTTTGGACCTTGACAAAGATAAATAAGGAGATTTTGCATCTGTAGAAACGCGTGAGAAGCTGAATCAGGGAAGAAAATATTCCCAGAATATTTTCTTTACTGCCCGAGTTCAATGAAGAATATTGAGAATTATGGCGTGATTAAATGAGGCTGAGGAGTATAAATATGCTGCTGGGATCACAGAAGGAGGGTACGGGGAGATTGGGAGAGTTTAGAGCATAACAGAGCTTAGAAAGTCGAGTTGCAGAATCACCATTTCTGCTGCTGCTGAAGAACACGAAGAACATAAGACGCACGGAAGACATTCGTTCATGCGACAGTAGAAACGACTGCCAAGCGTGGGTCGCAGAGCTACAGCAACAAGCAACAGTTCTTTATTATCGTTCTCTGTAACAGCTGGTTTGTAACAAATGTAAGTGTTACAAACCCAGTTTTTATTGTTTTTCTCCCATTTCATCATTTGTGAATAGGGCTGGCAATGGACATCCGAAATCCGACATCCGTTTCCGAAATTCGACTTCCTATAGGATTTAATCCGATATATCGGATATCGGAACCGGATATATTATCGGATTTTCCCTCTTAACCCTATCGGAATCGGATGAGGGTCATTCCGTTAGGTTAATATCCGACATCCGATAGCCTAGGGGTGTACTTGTAATTTCCAACCCCAAGTATTAAATGTCGAGAATTACTTTCCAGTCTTTGGCCTCTTCAACATTTTCTTAGCAGAACTCTCACTTCCAAAACTCTGAATATCTTTTTCTAAAACTAATCTTTGGAGCGAGAACAGCAGCAACAAACATTAAGAAACCCTTCTAACAATTTCTTTCGATTACCTTCCAATTTCATTTCAATCTAGATTTTAAATCTTAGATCAAGGAAAAAACAAAGAATGGCAACAAGTTTTAAAATAGGTTATGCATTCGAACCAAACAAGAAGACTTTTATCACAGATGCAATAGTGGATGCATCAAAACAAAGAGGTATTGATCTTATCAAGATAGATACTTGATAAACCATTAGCGAGCAAGGTCCGTTTGATTGTACTTTACGAGAGATTATCTAAGGAGATTAGGCTTAAACAGGTTGGAAGAATATTCATCACTAAACCCTGATGTTTTGATCATTGATCCTCCTTCCAAAATTGAAGTTCTTCATGATCGTTATTCAATGTTACATTGTGTAAAAGATATGATGAAAATGAATAGTCAAGAGAATGAAATTGGAATGCCCACTTTTGGTATACCGAAACATGTTCAGTAATGTATGTTGATTCGGTGATGAATGTGAATGCGGAGGGGGGTTGCAACTGAAATTTCCTTTGATTGCAAAACCGTAAATGGTTGATGGGAGTATGCGATCGCATGAGTTGTCATTGGTGTATAATCTCGATGCTCAAAGAAGTTCACACCCGGTTGTTTTGAGAAACAGTGGATGCGGAGAACAAATCCTTAACCTTACTGAACAAAAAACTCAAAACCGGATTTTAACGGATAAAAATCCGATATCCGATAACTTAACCTTAACCTTATCGAATTGGATGTTTTGGGTTCCGCCGGATATTATCGGATATCGGATATCCGCTAACCCTTAACCTTAACCTTATCGGTATGGCCAATATCCGGCGGATATTTATCCATTGCCAGCCCTATTTGTGAACCATTTTTGAGCAATGAAATCAACTTTTGAGCGTGTTTCCAACATGATGAGCTAAACCCATCCTCTGAGGCGACGGAGGAAGCCATTCTCTCAAGAATTATGTGGTAATATTTACTTTATTAATTTATGTAATATTTTTATATGATTAATTGCATTGATAAAAAAATGAATTAAATGATTTTTATTAATCAAATGTGTTTTCTCTTGATGATGCATGCTTAGTTTTAGACTCTTGATGCGTTATGCTTGCGACTAACATTTGATATTTTGGAAATCTGATTTTGCCAATACTTTAGAATCAAATCAATTGTTTAAATTGCATGATATAAATTAATTTATAGCCACTTAAGTATTGATGAATGGTGAAATCCTAGCTCCAGCCTCTCCATATTTTTCACAACATTTTGTATTTTGAGTTTGTTATAATTTTGCTTTAAAAATTAAGTCTAAAAATCTGCTTTCACAAGTCTCAACGAACCTCTATTACTACAACATCATTGAAAAATACCATCAATTTTTGCCGTCGCCGTCGCGGACTTGTCTTTAGGCTAGAGTTTTTAGAAATTTTTTTTTTTTCTGTTTTAGGTTTTTATTTGTTTTTGTTCTTCTTTACGTTTTTGGGTTTTTGTCTTTTCCTTACAGAATTTGGAATTTGGAGCGAAAGAAAATTTTGCCAAAGCTTTTGGTGAATACTTAAAGACTTGGAGTAAAAGGCAAAGCGAAAGGAGCGAAAAGAAGAAGATTTTTTTATTTTATAAAAAAGAAGAGAAAAAAAAAAAAGAGACATTTTAATTTTTTTTAGATATTATTTTAATTTTTTTTAGACTTTCCTTTTCTTTTGCACTTTATTTTTGGACTTTGGACTTTAAACTTTGGGACATTATTTTTAAACCCTACGGAAGGGTAGCTTAAATATAAACTGTGTGCAGAGAAGGACGACGATTACGATATCGCCTCGGACCCTTGGGTTCGTACACGACATTGGAGTCGTGGCCCGAGTCGACTACAACGTTTTATCCCCCGTCTGGAACGGGAGGTAAGTTTGTCGAAACACTCGCGAATCCCCTGTCAGCGGGTTACTGTATTCCTTCGTTTGCATATATGTCGAGGAACTGAATCCGGCTGCTTTAATTTCCTAGTAAAGGGCAAGGCCTGGCCATACAAGATAAGGGTTCGGATTTCATCACCGTTCTCTTCTTGCCCGCCTTAGGAAAACGATACTTAACGTGAACCTAAGCTTTAAAATTTGGAATAGAACGAGACCTATAGGGTAACGAGCTTAATAGGAAAGTCGTTCGAAAAATATTGGTTACTCTTTTAAGCATACTTCGAAGTTCATGATGGTTTCTGTGAGTTGAATGCGTGACTGCGTCGCCTTGTAATGCGGTGAGGCCTTGGGTATCAAAGCTTCACACAGCTTCCTCGCCTCTATTCAACTTACTTTAACTCGGATTGATTCCGAGAGAGGTTTGCTCGGTTATAACGAGTTCCTTTTCGAAAGATTAAAAGGCGGTCTATAAACAATCTAAGTGGAGCCATCATGCTTTTTGTTTGCTAGAAATCATTAGGTTTGCTGTGGTGGAGTCAGCCTTGTTTGTGTTTTCATAGAGCTTCCTTTCCTTTTAGGATTTTTCTTCTTCTTTTTATTTTGTTTTTTCTGGTGTATGCCCGAGGTTATTAGAGAGCGGGCTTGGAAAAGAGACAATCTAGGTCGATTGATTAGTGAAAAACCTAGTAATTCTTCTTGTGGAAGCGGGGAGCTCGAAGACTCTTCTTTTGAGAGCCCCGTTTTTGGAAACTTCAGTTTTGAGAATCTGTCTCTTCGTGAGGAAAGTACCCCTAGTACTTGACCGGTTGTCAGCCGAGCAAAAATAATTTCACTTTCTCACTCTACTAAATATAAATGAAGTACGTGATAAGAAAGAGTTCGTATCCACAGAGAGGCAATTGTTGTTATGCGATTTCAGTTTCTTAGTAACCAGGAGGGGATTTTTGTTTTATCTAAACAATAAAAATAATTGAAAGTAATAAAATAATTTGAATAATCAATAAGGAGAAGATATTGGTCACGGGATAGTATCATTCACAAACATGTATTTTCATCAATGATTAGAATTGATAATTTAATCTCTCATTTACTAAAAGTCCTAGGATACCTTGATCGAAAGTATATCCCGCTACTTACCTGATTTCATCACAACCACATTAAAAGATGCGTATGTGAATTCTTCCTAGAAAGCAACCTAAAGTGTAAAAGCACAATTAAGTTTAACTCCCTAAAAGCAATAAGTTCTATGGAATAAGACTAATCAAGGCAATCAAACGTGTAAAAGCACTAATTCAATTTAACCAAGGTTATGATTCATATGCAATTATAAAGATGTATCACTACAAGTAATAACCACACTATGCTACTTAGAATCAGGGATAAACAACTATTTCGTATTGAAAACCCTAATCTAGCAATAGAGATGAATGTAAATCGGATTGATTCCGGACTCAACCAAACAAACAATCAAATCATATGACAATATTAATAATGAATCATAAACAATAAATTATTGAGACAAAACTAATTCATAGATTCAAATAACATGTTGAGAAATCAACTTTATCCCATAACCAATAATATGTGTTTAGCTACTCATAGCTATGGAGTTCATCATAAAAATATTAATTGAATAGAAGAATATGAACAAAAGCAAACCCTAGAAGCGTAAACAAAAGCGGCTCTCTCCAAGTTCCAAGAATAATATGTCCTCCAAAGTTGTAGAAATCTTTCCTTTAAATAGCTTTGCTTTCCAAAATTAGGTCAAGTATCAAAGGTCCAATAGATAGAAGTCCACCAAGCCCATATGTGAGAAAAACCCATGTAGAAAATATGCCCCAAAAACTGTTGCCGGAAAAATGGTATTATGACCGGAATCCGGCCGGAAAATATATCTCAGGTGACCGGCAAAGTCCACCCGGTCACCGGTCAATGAGTCAACTCGGTCGGGTCAACTCAGTCAAAGTCTCTGAGTCAAACCGAGTCAGATCATGAGTCAATTCCAATTCAGACGAGTCAGGTCTGGCTCAGTCTGATTCACTTTGGCCTAAGCCATTTGCACTGGCCAAATCTTGTGATGCACAATCCTTGTGCTTCCAGCCATGATGGCCCTGTATGTTGCATCTTTACCAGCCTACACTTCAGCTGCAATACTTGTATCTTCTCATCTTCAAGCTCCACTCTCTCTTGCTAAAACCATTGAATCAAACACCAAACCAAACTGCAGCTGCAATACCACTGCCTGCTTCAACCCATAGCACCAGCCTCAGTCAGACAACACACAACACATTTAGCTTTTGACTGCAATCCTTGCTCAGCTCCAAACCTGCAACCTAGCATGTCTCTCTATCACAACCATACTTAAATTCGCTGCTTGCCAGTTCACAATGCCAATAGCAGCATCACAATCTGAACTACACCTACATCTCCTTGTACCACCAACTTCACTGCCACTTCCTACAGCTCTATAATCTCAACACTTGCATACATTCATTACCAGTAACACCATGTAATCTCAGACTTGCAGCTCCATTGCACACAACACAACCAATCACTCTTTCAAATCAACAGCAGCCACTCGAACTCATTTCATCCACCACATTCAGCTCCAGCTCTTGAACTGCAACACTCTAGCAGTAACAGCCCAGCTGTTCACTATTGCCACAAGACCACCACCTTTGTAAACAATCCACCGGCACCTCATTTGAGCCTCCATTAATTCAACAGCATCAGAGCTGAGCTTCCTGTTGTTAGCATCACCAAAGCTTCCATCTAGTCCTATTTCGGCTCAACATGATCGCAATCAACTCGGGCGAGAACCCCTTTTCTTCAACTCAAACTCTTCAAATATCTCTTTCAGTTCTTCATTGTAAACTCAGAACTCTAATTGCTTCACACAACCACACAATTACCACCAACCCAGAACTGACCATCACCTGTGACCTAAGCATAAATCTAACATTCATTAACTCAGGCCCTAAAGCAGATCCCTGCAACTAATTCATCTGAGTCTCAACAGCCCCCAACATCCATGGCAAACCAACCATCACCATCTTCATTGAGTTCAAGACCCTTTCTTCTCTGGTTCACAAAACTTCAAGATAACCAACACAGTAAATAGCTTAAACAGAAATTTCATGAATCATTCAAACCCTTAAATCATACAAACCCATTAGTTCCATTGCCATCTTCTTTGGTTTCTCATTGTAATTCTGTCCGTCTCGATTCAACATCGATCTGCAGCATCCATCATAGTTTCTTATCCTCTTTTCTCAACTTATAAACTTCAACCACGCCCACAAAATTGCCACAGATTCGAGACCCATCTGCAGAAACCCATAAATCATCCAAGAACACGACACCATATTCAAAACCCATTTGATTTCTTCTAATCAAACCCTAATTTCTAAAACTCTAGATTTCAAACTCATCTTCAATTTCTAATTCGACTGAGACCATCTCCATCACTTCCTTCTCTGTGTAACAGCATCATCTTCTTAGGAAACCTTCACAGCCACAGTTCTTCGATTCAAGTTCAACATCAACATCCATCTGAATCTTTATTTCTTCTTCCAGCCGCTGTTAGTTCCAGGTAAGAGGAGTAAAAGCTAATGATAGAATTGATTTTTAGGTTCTGTGATTTTTAGGTTTACTGTAGGAAAATGAAAGTGGATACATCCACCCAAGGTGAATTCTATAAGGGGTACCCTGGATGATTCTAGGCACCCACTTCTTAGATAAGGACCACCAAAGATGTCCCCCTATCGCTTCTCTAGACTAAGCTGCAATAGTTGTGCTTGGTCCGGCTCTGCTCCTAATAGCAATTGCGCATGAAATGACGCTTTTCCCATTTTCGCTCCGAATCAATGAATTTTTCTTCTTTTGCTCCTAATGACTCCAAAGTACCTAATAAACTCAAAACCAAACATAAGATACATAATTCACAAGAAAACTAGCGAAGAAAGCATAAACTATAGATATAAATGAAGGTGTTTATGACACCTATCAAATTCCCCCACACTTGGACTTTGCTAGTCCTCGAGCAAATCAAAGAAAACAATTCTAAATCATACATACAACTCCGTGTCGTCGAGGCTACGGTCACATTTAGCACATATAACAAGCCTTTAAACCCCTAGGTGTCCCTAGTGGATGAGTTATAGTCTCGTGAGGGTTTACTAGAGATATGCCCACAAAACCTATTTTCCAACTTACTAGTTCTCCGAAATGATAGCATCCAACGCGCTAAGAAGACATAGAGATTATGCACACTAGTCATAAGAAGTTAGACACATAAATGAACACAATCTCATCCTTAAAAGTTGAGAGAGAAATAACCATCCCTTATCGAAAGAAATTCGGGTTCGGAGTGATCGAAAGTCTCGACTCTGCCTCACAAGAAAAGGTTTTATGAAGTTGCTCTCAATAATAAACAGCTTTTTTATGGGTCACACATGTGTCCAGGTAGGAGTGAAGAGAGAATCCTGAGACACGTTGAATGGTAGGAAGGCAAAACCCTTCGAATTGTTTTGAAAACACACATCTTTTGTTGTTTTGAAAACCCATTTTTTCTGACGATCTCTACGAAAGGAAATCAACCACTTAACGGAGGTGGGAATATGCTTACTTACTTCGTTATCTGCTCGGCGCAGCTAGCACCACTCTCACAGCATCCATAGAAACGTCTTCGGTCTTCAATCGGTGTCTTCATCTTCGTCTTCGGTCTTCAACTCTTGATGATACTTCTTGAACTTCGTAGAATCTTGACAATGTAACTCTTTTCCTCTAAATCCTTATTGCTTGAAACTTCATTGTAGATATTCCTTCTTTCCATTGGCTTTATTGAAAGAATACAAAACTAAAAACGAACTATACAAACCCAAAATATGATACAATGAATTTTTCTTGTCTCTCTTTTTTTTTTTTTTTTTTTTTTTTTTTTTTTAATTGAGACAAGAAAAATAAAATAAATACAAAATGAAAACAAAACAAAACAAAATAATAAAACTAATGATGAACCTAACAAAATTTTCTCTTGTCTTTTTTTTTTTTTCATTTTTTTTTTTGAGACAAGAGAAAGTAAAATACAAATAAAATAAAAATGTAAGTACAAAGGCCATGGTGTAAGTACTTTACCGCTTGATTCTTCACAACTTGTATGTCTCGATATCATAAACTTCTCGAACTCTCATCTTTATAATCTTCGCTCTTGTACAATAGTCTTCAACTTGTAAAAATTATGCTCCTTGTTTTGTTGCTATACTTGAATCTGAAATCTGCTCATTTATGTATTGTTGCTTATAAACCTTGAACGTCTTCAACTTTCCTTCAAATTTGTGATGCTCCTCTTGTTGATGATGATAGTGTTTCTATGGACCTGTTGGTGTAGAGAGAGATAAAGTGGATGGTGCTAACTGCGAACAAGATTACAAGTGGCATGTAAGTTAGCAATTCGATGTCACCATCATGGTTGATAAAAATAGCACTCAAGAGATCAAAATAGTTCTTCTATGGTGGGAGGTTGGGCATCTCACCATTCTGCCCGGAATTTACGTACGGTGACACACACTCTAAAAGCACAAATTTAGACAGGTACAAAGAATTGAAGGTCGGTGCCTCGCATGATGTAACATAGGTAGTCTCCACTATAGGGGACCACTACTCTAATACCGAATTCAGTCTGCACCTTATTTGCCACTGGCATGGTTAAATCCAACTTTAACTCTCATACAAGTAAGAAACCCGATCATGTTCTCTGTCATCTCTAAGTTCATTCACTCTTATGAGAATCTCGATGTAATCTTAGCGACATGTATACTATGTGACTCTAAACTAACTACAAGTTGGAGTTTTTTTTTTTTTTTTATTCACTAATTTACACAAAAGTTGAAAAATTTTAAAATTTTACAATGCAAATGCTTAACCACTCCCCTACACTTAAACTTTACATTGTCCTCAATGTAAATTGAATCGTCCAAAGTAAGTCAAGGTGGGAAATTCTAACATGATAATATGACAAGAAATCATAAAAAGTAAAAACAAGACAAGAAAAACTCATCCGATGGGTTGCCTCCCATTTAGCGCTTGGTTTAAAGTCGTCAGCCCGACTATCTCCTTGCTTTCTATGACTCCTCCATAGGGAGTACATCCACAAAGTTAACTCCTTCCACCACTTCGGAAGTGAAATTCTTATAATATGGTTTCAACCGGTGCCCATTAACTTTAAGTTCTTTGCCTGTAGCTATGCTACGAATTTCCACTGCACCATGAGAAAACACATTAGTAACGATAAAAGGTCCTATCCATCGTGACCTTAATTTACCCAGAAATAAATGCAAGCGAGAATTAAACAAAAGCACTTTCTGCCCAATGCAAAATTGTTTCCTAGAAATCATGTTATCATGAAATGCTTTCGTCTTTTCCTTATAAATGCGTGAGCTTTCAAATGCATCATTGCGAAGCTCCTCTAGCTCTTGGAGTTGTAACTTCCTTTGCTTTCCAGCCCCATCCATCTCCATAATGCATTGCTTAATAGCCCAAAACGCCTTATGCTCAATTTCAACGGGTAAATGACAAGTAGGGCTGTTCATGGTCGGTTTTGGTTCGGTTTCTAGCCAAACCAAAACCGAAACCAATACTATTGGTTCCTAAAAATCTAAACCAAACCAATCCATTAACCATTGGTTCGGTTTCCAAATGGTTCCAGTTGGTTTCGGTTTGTCCCAGTGGTTTTTGGTTAACCAATAATTATGTCAAACCAAAAAAAAATACACAAATTTACAGATAAAAAAATCGTAGTTGCCGATAGTACTGGTTTACACAAATTTACAGACAAAAAAAAATAAAAAAAATATCAAGAATGGTTAAAGCTTACTCTAAATCTAGAGATCAAAAGAAGATATATAATATATCTTAATTTAGTTATTGACAAATAAAAAAGAAGGAAGACCGGAAGAAAAAAGTCGAGTAGCAGCAGTTGTAGTTGGGGGTGTAGAAGGGAGACGACTGAGAGAAGGAGAAAGAGAAAGAGGGAGAGTATCATAATGAAATACTAGATTTAGCATTTCAATTTATCCTCTAAATTAATGGGTAGAATCTAATACTTGTAAATCAAATATAGAAACTAAGTTTAAAAATTAATCGGTTTTTCAATGGTTTTTGGTTCGGTTTTAGAGGTAAAACCAAACCAAAACCAACACTATCGGTTTTCCACTTTCTACACCGTAACCAATTCATTAGTAAATGGTTCGGATTGGTTTCTTCCTAATTGGTCTGGTTTGGTCCGGTTCCAGCGGAAAACCGAAACCATGTTCATCCCTAATGACAAGGTTTACCATACACAAGCCTAAAGGGAGACATCCCTATAGGTGTCTTGTATGCGGTTCTATATGCCCACAAAGCATCATTAAGTCGCATGCTCCAATCCTTCCTTGTTGGATTCACTGTCTTCTCTAGAATGGATTTCACCTCCCGGTTAGACACCTCGGCTTGTCCATTTGTTTGGGGATGATAAGGTGTTGCAATCTTGTGCGACACATTGTACTTCTTCAACAAGCTTTGTAAAATCCTGTTTTTGAAGTGAGAACCCCCATCGCTAATTATGGCTCTTGGAATTCCAAACCTTGCAAAAATATTAGCTTGCACAAAATCTGAAACCACTTTAGAATCATTAGTTGGGGTGGCCTTAGCTTCCACCCATTTCGAAACATAATCAACAGCAAGCAAGATATAAAAATTCCCATGGGAGTTGACAAAAGGACCCATAAAATCAATACCCCATACATCAAAAACTTCAATAAATTGAATAAAAGTTTGTGGCATTTGATTTCGAGCACTTAGATTGCCTGTTCTTTGGCACCTATCACAAGTTATACAAAATATATGTGCATCCTTAAACAAGGTTGGCCAATAAAAACCACTTTCAAGTACCTTGTGAGCGGTTCTCTTACTGCCAAAATGACCTCCGCAAGCATAGGAGTGACAAAAAGACAAGATAGAATTAAATTCAGATTCGGGAACGCACCTTCGTATTACTTGGTCACTACCATTTTTCCACAAGTATGGATCATCCCATATGTATTGGTTTCCCAACTTCTTAAGTTTGTCCCTCTCAGCACGAGACAAGTTCTTTGGGATTTGTTTAGATACCAAGTAATTGACAATATCGGCATACCATGGTTCTCCAAAGGCAATTGAGAATAGTTGCTCATCCTAGGAAACTTTCACGCAATGGGATAGCTTCCTTGTCCACGACAAGACGGCTCAAGTGATCCGTAACAGTGTTCTCAATTCCTTTCTTGTCTTTGATTTCAATATCAAACTCTTGCAAGAGTAAAATCCATCGTATGAGCCTCGGTTTCGCTTCTTTCTTCATTAGCAAGTACCTAAGTGTTGCATGATCAGAAAATACAACAAATTTTGTACCAATTAGATAAGAGCGAAACTTTTCCAAAGCAAAAACAATGGCTAACAACTCTTTTTCAGTGGTTGTGTAGTTTTGTTGGGCTTCATTTAACGTTCTAGAAGCATAATAAATGGCATGGGGTATCTTCCCCACACGCTGCCCAAGCACCGCACCAACCGCATAGTCACTTGCATCACACATGAGCTCAAAAGGCTTACTCCAATCCGGTGGTTTAATGATAGGGGCTGAAATCAAAAGTTCTTTCAAACGATTGAACGCCGCCATACACTTTTCATCAAAGTTAAAAACCACATCTTTTTGCAATAAGTTACAAAGTGGTGATGCTATTTTGGAAAAATCCTTGATGAATCTTCGATAGAAACCTGCATGACCAAGAAAAGAGCGTATCTCCCTCACCGTAGTGGGAGGGGTTAAAGCACGAATAAGGTCTATCTTAGATTTATCAACTTCCAAGCCTTTAGAAGATATTATATGGCCTAAAACTATGCCATGAGTTACCATGAAATGGCACTTCTCCCAATTCAGCACAAGGTTTGTTTCAACACATCGTTCAAGGATTAGAGACAAGTTGTTCAAGCAAAGGTCAAATGAATCACCAAAGACACTAAAGTCGTCCATGAACACTTCGATTATGTTTTCAACATACTCTGAAAAGATACTTACCATACACCTTTGAAAGGTAGCTGGAGCATTGCACAAGCCAAAAGGCATCCTTCTATAAGCAAAAGTACCGAAAGGACAAGTGAAAGTGGTTTTCTCTTGATCCTCCTACGCTATCACAATCTGATTATAACCTGAATAGCCATCAAGGAAGCAATAGTAAGAGTGTCCAGCTAAACGTTCAAGCATTTGATCAATAAAAGGTAAAGGGAAGTGATCTTTTCTAGTGGTGGCATTCAATTTCCTGTAATCAATACAAACCCTCCAACCGGTTTGCACACGAGTTGGGACAAGTTCATTCTTATCATTCTCCACCACCGTCACACCTGATTTCTTTGGTACTACTTGTACTGCTCACCCACTTGCTATCGGATATGGGGTAGATAACACCCACTTCCAAAAGCTTGAGTATATCTTTTTTCACAACTTCCATCATGGGAGGATTCAAACGACGTTGCGCTTCCCTTGTAGGCTTTGCATCGTCCTCCAAACGTATCTTGTGCATACAAACGGCATGGCTTATACCCTTGATATCGGCAATTGTCTATCCTATGGCCGTCTTGTACTTCCTTAGCACCCTTAGAAGTTTTTGCTCCTGTAAATCACTAAGCTCATTAGAAACAATCACAGGTAACTCTTCATTATCACCTAAGTACAAGTACTTTAGGTGATCGGGAAGAGGTTTCAATTCTAAAATTGGAGATTTAACAATTGAAGGTACAAGCTTTTCATCACTGCATGGTAAAGAAATAAAAGAGATATTATGAATTTCCGGGCATCCTTGTAGTGAATTAAGATCACCAAGGGCTTCCTTGACTTCATTACCACACTCTACACCATTATCCATGGATGTAGTTAACACGGTTTCCAAAGCATCATCACCATTTAATTCAAACATTTGTTGTGCCAATGTATCCATAACATCAATGGAGAAACAAGAGTGTACATCACTAGGATATCTCATCGTCTCGAAAATGTTGAAACGTATTGTTTTCCCATCAAACTCCATGGTCAACGTTCTCTTGTCCACATCAATTATGGTTTTCGCCGTTTTCATGAAGGGACGCCCAAGTAGCAATGGAAAAGACGAGTCCGGTGACACTTCATTCATCTCTAACACACAAAAGTCAGCTGGAAATACAAGTTGATTAACCTGCACAAGAACATCCTCAACAATACCCATTGGGTAGACATTAGAGCGATCGGCTAATTGCAATACAATTTCAGCCTTTTTAAGAGGACCAAGATCAAGTGAATTATACATTGATGCAGGCATAACATTAACGGATGCACCTAAATCCAACATAGCTTTGTTAAATGTTGTGTTACCAATTGTGACGGGAATGTCAAAACTACCGGGATCCTTGCACTTAAGTGGGAGTTTGTGTTGCAAGATTGCCGAAGCATTCTCCCCCATTACCTTTGAGCCTTTGCTTATTGGTACACAAGTCCTTCAACACCTTTGCATACTTTGGAACTTGCTTAATAGCATCAATGAGTGGTATGTTCACATGGATCTTCTTTAGAACGTCTAAAATCTCCTTTTCTAGTTCCGCCTTCTTAGAACTTGCAAATCTGCGAGGAAAAGGTAAAGGAGGAACATAAGTAGAAACCAGAGTTTTAGAGTTAGGAATAGGTACCTCAGAAGTTTGGGGAGAATCCTCATTCTTCTCCTCCAAAACAAGTTCCTTTGGTGTTTCCACCTTGCCCGAATCGCAACCGGGTTGTACAAGTTGTGTACCACTTCTCAACGTAATAGCATTGACACCCTCTTTTGGGTTAATAGGTTGAGAAGGGAGTTTCCCACTATTTTTTGCCTTCAATTGGTTCAACTCAATAGCCATGGAGCCCATTTGTGTATGCAACTCCTTGATAGCACTCTTAGTTTCCTGCTGACTTTCTTTAAACATGGTGGAAATGCCTTGCATCATTGTTTGAAGCTTTGAATCAATATCGGAACCTTGATTTTGCATTGATTGTTGTGCTTGTGGTTGCTGAAATTGTTGTTGTGGTGGTTGAAATCCACTCGGACGGTTGAAAGTAGGTTGTTGGATTGCACCTTGCTTGTTGGCATAGCTAAAATTGGGGTGATCTCTCCATCCCGGATTGTAAGTGTTGGAGTAGGGATCATACGGTCTTTGTTGATTTGGAAAGACCGCATTATCTTGCTCGTCCTTATAAGCTTGAGAGGAACCTGGTATCACCGCGGCTGCAACTTGTTGCATCATTGCTGTCATGTTACCCATTTGTTGACGAAGTTCCTCGACCTCGCTCACTTCATTTACTTTCCTAAGAAGCACATCCGAACCACGACTCAAAAATTGTTGGGAGTTTGCTGCCATGTTTTCAATCAACTCTCTAGCTTGTGCCACCGTCTTGCTCACTAGTGCACCACCACCAAGGCGTCAAGAAGATTCCTATCACTTGATTGGAGTCCTTCATAGAAATATTGGATGATCATAGCGTCACTGAATTGGTGGTGAGGGCAGCTTGCCACCAATCTCTTGTATCGTTCCCAACATTCATATAAGGATTCTCCCACATTTTGCTTCATCCCAAAAATCTCCTTGCGAATTTGAGTAGCCTTTGATGCAGGAAAATATCTCTCTAAAAATAATTTCTTCAGCCCATTCCATGTAGTGACACTTCCGGAAGGTAAATAGTACAACCAATCCTTAGCACTATCCATCAAAGAGAAACGAAAGACTTTCAACATTGCACCATCCTCCTCAACATCCGCTGGAAGCATGGCCATGACAATGGTGTGGAAGTCCATAAGATGCTTGTTTGGGTCTTCATTCACCATGCCATGGAACTTTGGTAATTCTCTAAGCAACCCCGGCTTGATCTCAAAAGTAGAGTTTGTTTGAATACACCCCTATTGTGTATCAAGCCTATGAGAAGCCAAGCCCTTGAATGTACGATTTGCATCACCCATTGCTTCTTCTTCTTGTTGTTCGTCTACAAATGGAACCTCTTGTTCTCCTTCTAGTTATAACTCTTCTCCCACTTCTAACTCTTGATTTTCTGTTGTGTCTTGACTTGGTTGGAGTATTGTGCCTCTTCGAGTAGCTATCCCGCACCTTGGATAGTTCCAATCTTTAGAAGCCGTGGATTAGGTACACAGAAAACAATTCTCGCAAACAAGTGAGAAATAAGACAAGAAACAAAAAGCAAAGATAAAAGCAGAAATTATAAAAAGAAACTAAAAACTTAATAACAAGCCGTATGTCTCCCCGGCAGCGGCACAAAAATAATTTCACTTTCTTACTCTACTAAATATAAATGAAGTACGTGATAAGAAAGAGTTTGTATCCACAGAGAGGCAATTGTTGTTATGCGATTTCAGTTTCTTAGTAACCAGGGGGGATTTTTGTTTTATCTAAACAATAAAAATAGTTGAAAGTAATAAAATAATTTGAATAATCAATAAGGAGAAGATATTGGTCACGGGATAGTATCATTCACAAACATGTATTTTCATCAATGATTAGAATTGATAATTTAATCTCTCATTTACTAAAAGTCCTAGGATACCTTGATCGAAAGTATATCCCGCTAATTCCCTGATTTCATCACAACCACATTAAAAGATGCATATGTGAATTCTTCCTAGAAAGCAACCTAAAGTGTAAAAGCACAATTAAGTTTAACTCCCTAAAAGCAATAAGTTATATGGAATAAGACTAATCAAGGCAATCAAACGTGTAAAAGCACTAATTCAATTTAACCAAGGTTATGATTCATATGCAATTATAAAGATGTATCACTACAAGTAATAACCACACTATGCTACTTAGAATCAGGGATAAACAACTATTTCGTATTGAAAACCCTAATCTAGCAATAGAGATGAATGTAAATCGGATTGATTCTGGACTCAACCAAACAAACAATCAAATCATATGACAATATTAATAATGAATCATAAACAATAAATTATTTAGAGAAAACTAATTCATAGATTCAAATAACATGTTGAGAAATCAACTTTATCCCATAACCAATAATATGTGTTTAGCTACTCATAGCTATGGAGTTCATCATAAAAATATTAATTGAATAGAAGAATATGAACAAAAGCAAACCCTATAAGCGTAAACAAAAGCGGCTCTCTCCAAGTTCCAAGAATAATATGTCCTCCAAAGTTGTAGAAATCTTTCCTTTAAATAGCTTTGCTTTCCAAAATTAGGTCAAGTCTCAAAGGTCCAATAGATAGAAGTCCACCAAGCCCATATGTGAGAAAAATCCATGTAGAAAATATGCCCCAAAAACTGTCTCCGGAAAACTGGTATTATGGCCGGAATCCGGCCGGAAAATATATCTCAGGTGACCGGCAAAGTCCACCTTGGTCACCGGTCAATGAGTCAACTCGGTCGGGTCAACTCGGTCAAAGTCTCGAGTCAAACCGAGTCGAGCATGAGTCAATTCCAATTCGGGCCGAGTCAGGTCCGGCTCTGGTCCGATTCACTTTGGCCTAAGCCATTTGCATCAAGCCAAATCTTGTGATGCACAATCCTTGTGCTTCCAAACCATGATGGCCCCGTATGTTGCATCTTTACCGGCTTACACTTCAAATGCAATACTTGTATCTTCTCAGCTTCAAGCTCCACTCTCTCTTGCTAAAACCATTCAATCAAACACCAAACCAAACTGCAGCTGCAATACCACTGCCTGCTTCAACCCATAGCACCATCCTCAGTCAGACAACACACAACACATTTAGCTTTTGACTGCAATCCTTGCTCGGCTCCAAACCTGCAACCTAGCATGCCTCTCTATCACAGCCATACTTAAATTCCCTGCTTGCCAGTTCACAATGCCAACAGCAGCATCACAATTTGAACTACACCTACATCTCCTTGTACCACCAACTTCACTGCCACTTCCTACAGCTCTAAAATCTCAACACTTGCCTACATTCATTACCAGCAACACCATGTAATCTCAGACTTGCAGCTCCATTGCACACAGCACAACCAATCACTCTTTCTGAAATCAACAGCAGCCACTCGAACTCATTTTATCCACCACATTCAGCTTCAGCTCTTGAACTGCAACACTCTAGCAGTAACAGCCCAGCTGTTCACTATTGCCACAGGACCACCACCTTTGTAAACAATCCACCAACACCTCATTTGAGCCTCCATTAATTCAACAAAGATCGAGCCGAGCTTCCTGTTGTTAGCATCACCAAAGCTTCCATCTAGTCCTATTTCGGCTCAACATGACTGCAATCAACTCAGGCCAAAACCCCTTTTCTTCAACTCAAACTCTTCAAATCTCTCTTTCAGTTCTTCATTGTAAACTCAGAACTCTAATTGCTTCACACAACCACACAATTACCACCAACCCAGAACTGACCATCACCTGTGACCTAAGCATACATCTAACATTCATTAACTCAGTCCCTAAAGCAGATCCCTGCAACTAATTCATCTGAGTCTCAACAGCCCCCAACATCCATGTCAAACCAACCATCACCATCTTCATTGAGTTCAAGACCCTTTCTTCTCTGGTTCACAAAACTTCAAGACAACCAACACAGTAAATAGCTTAAACAGAAATTTCATGAATCATTCAAACCCTTAAATCATACAAACCCATTAGTTCCATTGCCATCTTCTTTGGTTTCTCATTGCAATTCTGTCCGTCTCGATTCAACATCGATCTGCAGCATCCATCGTAGTTTCTTATCCTCTTTTCTCAACTTATAAACTTCAACCACGCCCACAAAATTGCCACAGATTCGAGACCCATCTGCAGAAACCCATAAATCGTCCAAGAACACGACACCATATTCAAAACCCATTTGATTTCTTCTAATCAACCCCTAATTTCTAAAACTCTAGATTTCAAACTCATCTTCAATTTCTAATTCGACTGAGACCATCTCCATCACTTCCTTCTTTGCGTAACAACATCATCTTCTTAGGAAACCTTCACATCCACAGTTCTTCGATTCAAGTTCAACAGCAACATCCATCTGAATCTTCATTTCTTCTTCCAGCCGCTGTTAGTTCCAGGTAAGAAGAGTAAAAGCTAATGATAGAATTGATTTTTATGTTTACTGTAGGAAAATGAAAGTGGATACATCCACCCAAGGTGAATTCTATAAGGGGTACCCTGGATGATTCTAGGCACCCACTTCTTAGATAAGGACCACCAAAGATGTCCCCCTATCGCTTCTCTAGACTAAGCTGCAATGGTTGTGCTTGGTCCGACTCTGCTCCCAATAGCAATTGCGCATGAAATGACGCTTTTCCCATTTTCGCTCTGAATCAATGAATTTTTCTTCTTTTGCTCCTAATGACTCCAAAGTACCTAATAAACTCAAAACCAAACATAAGATACATAATTCACAAGAAAACTAGCGAAGAAAGCATAAACTATAGATATAAATGAAGGTGTTTATGACACCTATCAGTACTTCAGCTGTGCCAGCGATGGCCACTTTGAAAGATTACATGTTCCCAACTAGGACCAACCGAGCTTCGTGTATTCAATTGCCAGCCAATACGTCTAATTTCGAGATAAAACCTAGTATTCTTCAGATGATTCCTATATTCTTAGGAAAAGATGATGACAACCCTTATTTTCATATTAGGGACTTTGAGGAAATTTGTGGGACAGTTAGAATAAATGACCTTACTGATGAAGTTTTGAAACTTAAGATGTTCCCCTTTTCCTTGAAAGATAAAGCCAAGACCTCAAGCTAAACAACCTACCATCCGAATCCATTGAAACATGGCAGAACTTATTGTCGCTTTCTATATGAAATTCTACCCTAAGCATAAAACTGCAAATTGTTAGACAGAGAATTAGTTCCGAAGTGTGCAACAAGAGGGAGAGTCTCTTTATAGGTTTTTAGAGAGATTCAATGATCTCCTATCCCAGTGTCCTCACCATGGATTTGATAAGATGAAACTCGTAGAGATTATTTATGATGGTTTAGACTATTCGACCAAAGCCATGGTCGAGTCTATGTCTTGTTGGTAAGTTCACTAGTAAAAGTGTTGAGGATGCCTTTACCTTCTTAGGAGTTGTTGTTGAGAAATCCCAACAAATGGGAGTCTTGTGTTGACCCCCTAAAAGACTCTTGGTTAATAGAAGTAGCACCAATATGGTAGATACGAGTTTTGCATCAGATGCTAAGTTTGCTGCTTTGTCTAGAAGGTTAGAAGCTTTGGAAATGGGCCAGTCTAAAGATAGGTCCCTTGTTGAACCTAATATAGCCTCTCAAGTATCTAGTTGTGGAATAGAGCCCGATAACTCATTTTGGGAAGGTCAAGTAAGTGAAGAGCAAGCTCATGCTGTCTATAACAATGCTAGGTTTGAGAACCGTCAGAAGTTTGACCCCTACTCAAAGACCTATAACCCTGGTTGGAGAAACCATTCTAATTTTTCTTAGTCTAAGGGCCAGAATCAAGGTCAGTCTAGTAATTCTCAGCCTCCCCCAGGTTTTGGTTATACCCAGAACCCTTCAGGTCAAACCCAGTTTCACAACACTTCTGAGAAAAAGATCTCTACCTTAGAAGAAGCTCTTACTATGTTAGTAAAGAACCATGATATGTTATCAGCTAACCACCTTAGCTTTCAACAAGAAACCAGACAGAACTATAAGGATAATTCCCAGACTCTTGCTAAATTAGAACTTCAAGTCGGCTAAATAGCTAAGTATTTAAGTGAGAGAGAAGAAGGTAAGTTTCCTAGTCAATCTCAACCCAATCCTAGGGGGTCCATCAAATATCTTTAGTTGGTGAGGAATCATCAAACCATGTGAACTCGATAAAAACCCTTAGGAACGGTAAAACAATAGACAACAAGGTTGCCATGCCTGATAGTGAACATGTTGTAGTTCACCCTTCTGAATCAGAAACTGAGGAGACTGATAGAGTCTCTAAAGAGACCAATGAGGGTCATATTGAGCCCGGCTTTATTCCTAGAGCCCCGTATCCGCAGTTGTTAGCCCCAACAAAGAAGGAGTCGACATTCAACGAGATAATGGAAACATTTAAACAGGTGAACATCAATATTCCTTTATTAGAAGCAATTAGGCAGATGCCTGCTTATGCTAAGTTCCTTAAAGATCTTTGTACACGAAAGCGTAAGCTTAATGTCCAAAAGAAATCCTTTTAGCCGGTCAAGTAAGTTCCATTCTTCCAACCAAACACCCCATAAGTATAAGGACCCCGGATGCCCCACCATATCTTGTGCAATTGGTAATCACATGGTCGATAAGGCATTACTTGACTTAGGAGCTAGTGTTAACTTACTCCCATACCATGTGTATACCCAGCTAGGACTTGGTAAGTTGAAATCGACCAAAATGACACTTCAACTTAGGCGATAGGTCTGCACAAAGTTCCTCGTGGTGTCATAGAGGATGTTCTGATTGAGGTTGATAAGTTTATTTATCCAGTGGATTTCGTTGTTCTAGACACCCAACCTGTTCAGGACCCAAGTGCTCAAATCCCGGTGATTCTAGGTCGCTCATTTTTAGCCACAGCTAACGCTGTCATCAACTGTAGGACTGGTCTTATGAACACATCCTTTGGTAATATTACCACTGAACTAAATATCTTTAATGTTACTAGACAACCTTCTGAGATAGATGATTTAGAAGTGGTGAACATGATTAGCACTCTAGTTCCTGATCCTTTAGCCTGCACTATGTTTGATAATCCATTATTTGATGAACCTTTCAGTTCCTCGGAGGAGGTAACCATGAAGAACACCTTAGTTGATGAGCCTATATTAGAGATTTTCTTTGATAATCCCTTATATCATGATGTTGTTCGTTTAGATGACCAGTCTCCCAAAGAAACTAGTTATTGTGCTGACTTTATGGACCCTAGAATCCATCCCATAGATTTTGGTCCATCTGAGGATATTATTCACCCTAAGTTTGGGGGTAATGATGACTCTAGTGATCGTCTTGTATCCCTAATTGAAGTCCCTAACTTGGGACTCGAGCTTTGTGCGTCTAAGGTACTACTTGAGTTTCTTCAAACTCGCTACCCGATCTTCCGTATACCGTCCATGAAGAAACCCAGTTCTTAAAAACATATCATTCGGTTGAACTGTTTTACTAGACACATATATAGAGCCCAAAGCGACACCCCGGATAAATCTAGTTGCCTTGATAAAAGCCCTAGATCAAGTTATGCTCCGTCTGCTCATTTTTCTAATCCAAGATGGTAGTCTTTCATTTGTGTCTCGCTCTATTTGGTTCGAGGACCCATGACTATTTCGGCTATTGGTATATGACTTTGGAAGGTGACAATCCTTTTTGAGGTATTTGATGTCTATCTAAGGGCTTTAAATTTAGCATTTTCTGGGAGGCACCCACGCTGAATTTAGCATTTTCTGGGAGGCACCCACGCTGATGCTTACGGTAATATCCTTTCTTATTTCTTTTTCCATCCATCAAGTGGTAACAGTTTCTCCTTGTTCATGCTTTTAATTTAATCTTTAGAACATTGAGGACAATGTTAGATTTAAGTTTGGGGGTATGGGAGAAACTTTTTAGTTGCAATAAATAAACTCCAGAGCCTAGAAATTTATGCTTATTAAGGATAGCACTAACCAATCTAAGTGGATGGAAGCATCTTGGTTATAGGAGTTGAGGAACCAATCTGATTAGATGGAAACGTCTAGAAGAGTCTATTCCCATAATATTTTCTTTACTGCCCGAGTTCAATGAAGAATATTGAGAATTATGGCGTGATTAAATGAGGCTGAGGAGTATAAATATGCTGCTGGGATCACAGAAGGAGGGTACGTCGAGTTTGGGAGAGTTTAGAGCATTATAGAGCTTAGAAAGTCGAGTTGCAGAATCACCATTTCTGTTGATGTTGCTGAAGAACACGAAGAACATAAGACGCACGGAAGACAGCCGTTCATGCGACAGTAGAAACGACTGCCAAGCGTGGGTCGCAGAGCTACAACAACAAGCAACGGTTCTTTATTATCGTTCTCTGTAATAGCTGGTTTGTAACAAATATAAGTGTTACAAACCCGGTTTTTATTGTTTTTCTCCCATTCATCATTTGTGAACCATTTTTGAGCAATGAAATCAACTTTTGAGCGTGTTTCCAACATGATGAGCTAAACCCATCCTCTGGGGCAACGGAGGAAGCCATTCTCTCAAGAATTATGTGGTAATATTTACTTTATTAATTGCATTGATAAAAAAATGAATTAAATGATTTTTAATAATCAAATGTGTTTTCTCTTGATGATGCATGCTTAGTTTTAGACTCTTGATGCGTTATGCTTGCGACTAACATTTGATATTTTGGAAATCTGATTTTGGCAATACTTTAGAATCAAATCAATTGTTTAAATTGCATGATATAAATTAATTTATAACCACTTAAGTATTGATGAATGGTGAAATACTAGCTCCAGCCTCTCCATATTTTTTACAACATTTTGTATTTTGAGTTTGTTATAATTTTGCTTTAAAAATTAAGTCTAAAAATCTGCTTTCACAAGTCTCAACGAACCTCTATTACTACAACATCATTGAAAAATACCATCAGCATGCATTAAAGATCTTGTGAAATATTCCATGGAGATGATGAATAAATATGGAGACAGTGGGTCACCCTGTCTAAGCCCCCTTGTAGGTTGATACGTTTTACACATATTACCATTGAGACGAACTGAGACAGGAGTAGTTGATATACACTGTTGAATAATTATTCTCCACTCCTCGCAGAAACCCAAAGAGTACAACATTTTGTCAACAAAAGATCACTCGATTCTGTCGAGTGCCTTAGACATATCCAGCTTAAGAGCTACTAATCCCTGTTTCTTTTTAGATTTTTCCATCGAATGAATCAATTCATGTGCCACCACAATATTGTCATTGATGTATCTTTTTGGGACAAAGGCTGCTTGTGTAGGGGAAATGATTTTCTCCATGAGTGGCTTCATTCTGATGACTAAAAGTTTAGAGATTATTTTATAAGTAATATTACAAAGCCCTATGGATCTGTAATCACCAGGGTTGAAGGATGTTGAGTTTTAGGGATCAAAAATGTAGTAGTTTGGTTGATATGAGGTGGAAGTTGCTTAGTATGGAAAAAGTCTTGAACTAAGTTAACCACATCATTACCAACTATTGACCACTGAGTTTGAAAGAAGCCAGCAGGGAATCCATCTGGCCCTGGGGCATTCCAGCTAGGAATAGTATTTAAAGCTTCATAAATCTCTTCTGCAGAAAGAATAGAGATTTAAGCTTGATTCTCCTCATCTGTAACTATTGGCTTTATTAATTCAAATGAATCATGCTGAAAAACTAGATTGGTAATAGTGGCAATGTTTTCAAATGAAAATTAAGGAGTTTTTCAAGATCTTCCATGGAATGAAGCCACTGACCATTAGTATCTTTCAAAGCCGATATATGATTTCTCGACCTCCTTTGATTTGTTCTAGTATGGAAATAAGCTGTGTTATTATCCATATCCTGAATCCAATGGTCACCAGATTTTTGATTCCAAAAATCAGCCTCAATCTTTTTCCAGTAATCAAGTTCTTGAATAGTTATACCCATCTCTTTTGAAATATTGTCACTAAACGGCTGAGCTTGTAACCCGAAAGATGTTGAAGAAGTCGTTGAACATGAGAGTGTATACTAACAAAATGTTGTTTATTCCATTTTGATAATTTTTTTCTCGTTGTCACTAACTTCAAATTAATATCAACATTTGATGGTACAGATTTCCATGTATTAGATATTAGTGCAGAACACGTTGAATCCTGTAACCAACATCTAAAAAACTTCCAGTTATTTTTTTGTGGCTGCGCCATATTTTCAGTGACCAATAACAAAGGACAATAATCAGACCCCAAAAATGGAATGTGGAGGACTTTAGAGTTTGGATAGTCTCTGACCCAACTCGAATTCTGTAGAGCTAAGTCTATTCTTGCTCTTCTATGTCCCTTCCCATTGACTCTGTTTGACCATGTATGCTTTGAGCCTATGTATCCCATATCCATTAACCAGCACGATCTATTAAGTTGCATACCCAATTATCTAGAGAAGATTTACTAGTAGATGAATGCTGGTTATTTAGATGGATATTTAGATCCCCTATGACCACTCAAGGTTGGTAAATATTGTCACTCAATTCTATAATGAACTCCCATTGCTTTTGTTTCAGCTCATAATGAGTTGATCCATAAACACAAGAAAGAAGCCATTCTTGCTTAGAGGCATTAGAAGTTACTAACAGATGGATCATATTATCTTTACTACATGCCATGTCACAAGGAAACCCATTTTTCCACATTAGTACTAAACCACCAGAGAGACCAATCGAACTCACAAAGAAAAGATTTGGGTAACAATAGTGTTGCATTAAAATTCTAGCTCTAGATTCAGACACCTTGGTTTCCATTAAGAAAACAATATCTGGGCTATCTTGTTGTATAATGTGTGCCAAAAAGTCCCTAGTATCTTTGGAAGCCAGTCCTTGGACATTCCACGATAAAATCTTCATTATTCCTTGTGAGTAACTAGTATGCAAACATGATACAACTTGATATATGTAAATTTTGTGATGCTGGACTGTAAATAACAATTTAAATTGGGAAAAGTAAACACAATATTAATGCAAGGAATATGAAAGAGATAAACCGGTACCTGGGCATCAGTGCTAGAAGAGGATGCTTTGCGTCTCTTGGATTGGTTTTGCTCAGAAAATGTTCCATGGAAGGAAGTAAGAGAGTTAGTAGATGGTGAATGATCATCTAAACTCACATGTTCATCCTCTGACCCATCTAGGTTGTAATCATTGGGATTGAAACCCGAAAGATTATGTTCCACTTCATTAATGAGTTCCTTAAGTGGTTCCTTGTAAACTTGATCAAGATTATCTGTGTCTGGGTCTAAGTTAGCCACATTAAAATCATCAAAAGTGAGATCGAAATCTCCTAGAGCAATGTAAGATCTAAGAAGCTCCATATTTGACCCATATCCACTTTTCTGACCCATAGACATATTAAACTCACTTAGTTGGTTCTACACGCATTCTTCAGACATATTTCCTAGAAAATTTATATCTTCTAAGTTTTTATGAGCACTGTTATACATATTACTGGAATTGCTGGGACCACTCTCCTCAAATCTTGTTCTTTTCCCATGTCTCTGGACCACTACATTATCATTCAAATTTTTGTTTGCATGCACATAAATCATACCTTGAGTATCACCACCAGGCGCAGAATCAGAAGGAGGAGAAGACAAAGGAATATTCCTGATTATGTTGTCTTTATCCTGTTCCTTTAGACTAACTGCTTCCTTCGACAGTTGTAGTAGCAGGAAATCCCACACTATACCCCCTCACAAGAATTCACACAATCAAGTCATTTGAAGATGAACAATTATATTCTTTATTGATAAAAACTCACAAGTGTTACAAGTTGGAAAGGAAATAAGCTAAAGAATTTACAACCGCTCTAAACTTTCTCTCTCTTGATAACTTGCTCCTCACTCGAAAAGATCTCTCCTCTCTTAAGCCTATTCGGCTCTTTATATAGGACATCACATAATGGATGACAGCTAAGCTGTCCTTTATTTTCGGATCTAACTTGCGACATTCTCGCGAGTGTACAAATGTTAAATCTCGCAACACTCCTAAATATTGCTAGGTCTTCACATCTTTCTCGTGTTCAAGCTGTCGTCATCCGTTGCGTCATTTATATTATCCATCTGCGATATCTTCGCAGTGTGTCGTTTATGGATTTCACAAGGATCTTGGTGTTGCGATATTCTGATCCTACATCTTGCCTCTTCTCATGTCTTCTCTGCGAAGGTTAGAATGTCATGAGAACTAACACTTTCAAAATACCGCAGTTGTTCATTTCTATCTGCCGACAAGATTCCGTGAATTAAGCATAACCGTTTACACGTGTTAAATTTTCCCCTATTCACCGACACTTTAAATGCTAACCGGTCACCTTTTTTTTTGTCTATTTAAGAAGAGGTTCATCGTAAAAACGTCTTCTTTCTTTTACTTCGTCTTCTTCATCTATAAATCCTCCTTTTGTCATCTGCAACTTTTTCACTGTTCATCTTTCCGTAAATCCTCTCCATCTTTCTGCTACTGTTCTTATGGAGCCATCAAGGTTTGTTTATTTTGCTGAAACTGATCTTCTTAAAATTGATTTTCTCTAATGAAATTATTTTATTTGATATTGTTCATCTTTAGATAATTCCCATACTGTTTCTGTTTTCAAAGAAAAACACTTCCAAAGACCAAGTTTATGATCCAAAACCCTAATGTTCCCAAGAGTTCGCAGCAAAAACTCGTTGTGAACAAAAGGAAGCCTGCAAATAGAAAGGTATTAAGAAACACTTATTCTTTTAATAACAATATTGTTGCCTCTGTTTCTTATATGATTTGTGATTCGCAGGGTGATGCAAATGTCGAGAGGCCCCCAAAAGGCCTTGCCATCCTAAAAATGTTGAAACAGCTGTTCCATTTCCTTTGTTTAAACTTTCAACGCCTCCTGCGACATCTTCGCAGGCGGAATCTCCTCTTCTCGTTTCCGAAAATGTCGCTGCAGATTCATCCCCTGTAACTAATCTTTCTATAAATGATATTCCTCACAATAACCTTGTTGCGGATGAACCCTTCTCTTCTTCTACTGTCAATGTCTATTCTCTTAACATTGCCTCAACCCCAGTCATTAACCTTCAACAAATCTCGTCTTCCGATGACATACCCATGGAGAAAGATGATTCAACTCTCCCACCTTCTGCCATCATCGCTTCATCATCTGAATCTGTCCCTTTTACTAAAGAAAATTTGGAAGGGATGGATATTGCTTTCAAGGTTTTATCCGACCTTCTAGATGATGTCAAGAAAGCTTCCACTGATCCTATCAGATTTGGTGTTTGCGAGGTTTTAAGTAAATATTTTGGCTCTGACAGAATGGTTTCGCAAACATCCTTAGAGAAAGAAGTTGAAGCTTTGAAAAGTAACCTCCAAGCTATGACCTTGAAATGTGACACTCTTCATCTTGAGAATCAAAAACTTCAAAATGTTTCGCTGGATCGTGATAATCTTCGCAGGAAGAATGAGGAACTAAAAGGTAATTTTTTTTTTTTTTTTTTTTTTTTTTTTTAAATCTCTATTCCCCTTTTAAGCTCTAAAAAAGAAACGGAAAATGGAGATATATCAATTTGAATCCGTCGCCGAAGAAGCCCGAATGGATAGAGATGCTTGGATGGATCAATATAACCAATTAGATAATCTTCATACGTACTCTGTTGATCAAATAGATAACCTTACCAAGGAGAATGCTCAATTAGTCCAAAAGCAAAATTTATTAAGTAATGAATTGTCTCGCCTCTCTTACTTTTTGACTAAAGCTAATCTGGAGTTGGAAACTTTATCAGATGAGGATCAAACCCTATCTCAGGAGAAACGAGTTCTTTTGAATAAGGTGGCGATCTCCTCGCAAGAACTTAACATTTTCCAAAAAGTATGTAATGATCAAGAACGATCTCTCTGCTCATTGAGAACTAAACTCAAAGAAGTAACAGAATCATCTTCTGCGGAGAGAGATAAACTTATTCAAGGTAGAATAACTTTAAGCATAAAAGCAAGTCAACTCAAAGATCAATATTCCAAGTTAGAAGAATCCTACACTTCTCTTGCGAAGAAAAACACCTTACTTATTTCTAATGAAAAAAGTTTACGATCTCGGCTGAAAGGCTTGGTTGGTGATAAGTTTGACAATGCCATGGATCACTTGGAGAATAGTTGCTTGGCTTTAACTCAATATCTTATCTCGCAAAAGGAAGGTAGTCATAAAATTTGACTGCCTCAACCATTTTTTATTTTTTAAGTCTTTTTATTATGTCTTCCTTGCGAATCTTTGCATATATGATTTTCTTTACACTTTGTTTTTGCAGAATCTGAGAAAAATCTTCGCTCCTCCCTTTCTACTTTGGAATCTAACTATGCCAAGATTCGCAAAGAAAATACATTACTTGCTACTTCTCTTTCTCGTTCTCACGATCGGGCAGAAAGAAGACTTGATTATCTCTCTTACTCCAAAGATATCCAAAGTAGGAATCACCAGAAGGCACTTCTTCGCCAAGTTCATCTTAAGGTCAAGTTATTGTGAATGAAATTTTATTATCCAAATCTCTCTCCCCGTATCCATCGATCCTTTGGAAGTAGATGATGATGAAGTCCATGGTACTCCTGGACAAATGATTATCATTATGAAAGTGGCGAAGATTTCGCAAATGAAGAAGAGATTCCTCCAAATGATAAAGGTGTTGATAATAATCCAGATGGAGGAGAAATTGAAACAAACCAAAATGAAGGAAGGACTGGCGAGATCGAGAAAGCTAGCGAGATCGAGAAAGCTAGCGAGAGTGATAAAATTAATGAAGGATGTCCATTATCTCCTTCTTTGATGTTGAGAGTTGAACCTCTTTTTGTAATTTTATTTCTTTGAACCTCTTCACCTATATAACTTCTTGCAAATGATGTATTTCAGTCCTCTCCGAGGTGCACTTATTTCTTTATTATTGTGTTTATTTGCGAGAAAAATAATGTCCATTGTTGAATAATTCCCATACTGCCTCTCATTACCTTTCTCGCGATGGATGACCTGCATAAATGATAATTAGTTTTTATAAATCTTTTATTGAATCATGTGGTCTTATTTTGCCTTCCTAGTTAAAGGTCTTATTGCGCCACCTCTTGTCATTACGACAAAATCGCATGACGTCTTTGCATTTGCATGCAAAAACCCATTGACCTTGCCTTAACCTTTTCTTTGAAATTTTTGTTGCAACAATATGATAGGCCTAAAAATTCTTGCGAAAATAAAGCCCCATGACATTGCCGTCTTGCGACGAAATCGTAGGACGTCCTTACATTTTCATGTATTGACCCATTGATCTCGTCTTATCTTTATCTTTTGTATTGTTGCCTCTTCCGTATTGTCGCACAAATATGACAAGCCTAAATTTCCTTGCGAAAATAAAGCCTCATGACATTTGCGTCTTAAGACACTTATCAGCTCCCTAATGGAGGGTGCCGCCCTTATCATCCCCCTGGTTGCCCCTTCAAGGAGGCGTACTTCTTCCATACAAGGCTAGCTCCCCCCCCCATCTGGTCTTAACAACAACCAGTTGTTTTCGCAGCCTCTTATCCCTTTTGCCTATAGGGCTTATGGTTACGAGACTGCACCCTAAGTGGAGTTTTCTTCGGGCCGAGTGCAAGATATGCCGAGACTTGCCAAGAATGGCCGAGACACTTCAAATGCCCTGGCACTCTTGGCTCAACCGTGTACCTCGGCGCCTTGGTCATATGCGACTCCTTAGAAGAGACCCTCGGTCGTCCAACCTAAGTCATAAGCTTAGATTGAAAATCCAAGGTACCTCTCCCGGATGGACTTTATTGACCCCAATTCTCCATGACTCAGTTCCGGGCGGTGTAACCTTTTCCCCGAGCCATGTTAACAGTACCCCTTTTATGACGTACTTTAGGTCTTACATTTGCCTCTTGCGAAATTTTGATTTCGCGGACTAGGGTGTACGCCATAGCAGGTTCGCCCCTTTCTGATATGTCATTGATTTTTTATTATCTCTTGTCATTATCTGTGCGAGATTTTCGCATGTTCTTTCTTTACTTTGTACAATCTCGCAGTAATTCTTTCCCAAGATTTTCATATAAATTCATTTTGCTTCAATCATACATTATTTCGCAGTATAATCTTTTCCCACAATCTTTTACGGGTAATATCTCTTCAAGTATAACCTATTCCATGGTCTATCCATTCTGTGGCTCACGTCTTTACCCTCAGGATCCATTAATCTATATGCCCCTGTTCCAACTATATCCTTAATGATATAAGGTCCATCCCATTTTTTCGCAAGCTTGCCACCACTTTCTCGCTGATATATTGGTGTTTCTCTCGGTACCAAATCACCTGGTTGAAATTCGCGTGTCTTAACACGTTTATTATATTCTCTGGCTAATCTTCGTTGGTAATTCTCCATATGTTGTACAACTCTTTCTCTTTTTTCTTCTAATTCATCTAGTTTGGTTAAAATATTCCCCGCACTAAGATTTTTCTCCCAAGCTTCTCTCTTTGTTATTGGAATAATAACTTATGTTGGTAGTACAAACCTCAACTCCATATGTTAAACAGAAGGTGACATTCCCGTAGCTTCTACTTTGGTTGTATTGTAAGCCCATACTACATTATGCACTTGTTCACACCATGCTCTGTTATGCCCTTCTAATTTCTTCTTCAATATATCTGCGATTGTTTTATTTGTTGCTTCTGCTTGTCCGTTGGCTTGAGGGTATAAAGGAGTTGACTTTCCACATTTTATCTTAAATGCATTAAGTAACAGTTCTATATTCTGTCCCTCAAATTGTTTCCCATTGTCAGACACCAACTCAAAGGGATTCCAAATCTGCATATGATATTCTCAAATATGAATGTAAAAATATCTTTGTCGCGAATATGTTGTACTGCCTTTACTTCAGCCCATTTTGTGAAATAATCTGTAGCGACAATCAGATATCTTCTTTGCCCAGTTCCTGGTAAGAATGGTCCCACAATATCTAAACCCCATTTTCCAAAAGGCCATACACTTGTTGAAGATGTTAATGGTGCTCCTGGTGCATGTATTTTCTTTTCGTGCCTTTGGCAATCTTCGCAACGCCTTGATATTTGCTTCACATCCTCGTGCATAAATGGCCAATAATAACCTTGCATCTTCGCTTTGTATGCCAAAGATCTTCCGCCGCTGTGATTGCCAGCATCTCCACTATGTAACATCTTTAGTACTTCTTCTCTTTCTTTCCGTGTTAAATATCTGAGTGAAGGTCCGTTAAAGGCTCTCCGGTACAATATTCCATCCCTCAGTTCATAATTTGTCGCACGGCTTTTTAATTTGTGTGCCTCCAATCTATTCCTTGGTGTTTCTCCTCTTTTTAGATATGCATGAAGTTTTGCTCTCCAGTCTTCAATACTAGGTATTTGTTCTCCATCTCCTATTATCATTACATCTACCTCTTCTTCTTCTTCTTTATTGATTGATGGTGATGAAAGTGTTTGTATATTTATGCATCTCGCAGCTTGAGATGAAAGCAAAAGCATCTGCGAGTCTGTTATATTTTCTTGATATGTGTCTCCATTTAATTTTTGGGATTCTCGCTGACAACTCTTCAACAAGTTTTTTGTATTTCTTCATGTATGATTCATTTGTAGTGTATTCTCCTTTTATTTGACAAATGACTAATTGCGAATCGCCGGTGATTCTTACATTTTCCAACTTCATTTTTATTGTGAACTTCAAGGCATGTATACAGCCTCATATTCTGTCTCATTATTGGTGGATGCAAACTCCAATCTGAAGGAAAAAGCCATTTTGTTGCCCTCTGGCGAAATCAAAACAACTCCAACTCCATTACCTTCCCCATTTGATGATCCATCTACCAATATTTCCCATCTGCTTTGGCTCATTAATAGATCTCTTGGATTTCCATGCTCTTATTCTATATCCATCATTTCTTCCACTGCTTCATCATCTTCTAAGGGAAATTCTGCTAAGAAATCTGCAACAACTTGCGATTTTGGTGAAGATAGTATTTCATATTTGATTTTGAAATGTCCTATCTGTGCATTCCATCTCTCAACTCTGCCTGATATTTTTGAATTTTTCATTACTGACTCGATTGGTATTTTTGTCAGTACCCTTATTTCATGCGCCTGAAAATATATTCGAAGTTTAAATGCTTTTAAACTAATTCCAAAATTAGTTTTTCAATCTTTGAATAGTTTTTCTCTGCAGCATTGAAGGTTTTTCTGATGTAATAGATTGGTTTTTCAACTCCTGTGGCTACTCGCAATAACACAGCACTTAACGCATGCGAAGTTGTCGCAAGATAGATTAATAATTCTTCTCCCGGTTCTGCCTTTTGCGAAATAGATATATTTGTCAGATGTTCTTTTATTCCTTGAAAAGCTTTCTCGCAATCGTCTGTCCATCTAAATTCGCCCCCTTTTTGAGTATATTGAAAAAATATTTACATTTATCTGATGATTGCGAAATGAACCTTCCCAGCGAAGCTAAGAGTCCATTTAACTTATGTACATCTTTTACCGTCGCCGGTGTTGGCATGTCTCGAACTGCTTGTACTTTCTCTGGATCAACTTGTATTCCTTCTTTTGATACGATGTAACCTAAAAAATTTCCCGATGCAACCCCAAAAATACATTTTTCTGGATTTACCTTGATGTTAAAATGTCTCATTTGTTCAAAAATTTCCCTCAGATCTTGGACATGATCTCTTCATTACTTTTTATTAACATATCATCTACATATACTTCCAATGTTTTGTGTATCCACTTCGCAAACACCTTTTCTACCATCCTTTGGTATGTTGCTCCAGCATTTCGCAAACCAAATGGCATTTTTGTGTAACAATATAACCCTCTTGGAGCGAAAAAAAGATGCTCTCGATCTTCTTCAGATGAGAGGAACTTGATTGTACCCTTTATATCCGTCTAGAGAAGATATTCTATCATTTCCTGCTGCTGATTCGACCATTTGTGGAATATTCGGTAATGGAAAACTATCCTTCGGACAAGCTTTATTTAGATCAGTAAAATCTATACAAATTCTTATCCCCTTTTTCTTCTTTGGAACTACGACCATATTTGCTATCCACTCTGGATATTTTGCTTGTCTTATAATCCCTGCATCAAGCATCTTCTGCAACTCTTCTTATATTTGAGGATGATACGTTGTCGCGATTTTTCCGATTCTTTGTTTGAATGGCCTTACATTTTTGTCAATTTCCAATCTGTGACATGCCACAGATGGGTCTATCCCAGGCACCTCATCCATGTTCCATGCGAAAATATCTTTATATTCTCACAACAGACCAATAGTTTTTTCTCCTTCATCTGCTTCCATCTTGGTCCCAATTTTTAGTATTTTGGGTTCTTCTTCGGTCCCAACATTCACTTCCTTCGTTGGTTCTCGCAGCAGTGTAGCTGGCCTTAGGTTCTCCCATAGGTGTAGGTTCTTTTATTTCCTTCGCAAGCTCGGTTCCTTCTTCCAAAATTTCATTTGGGTATCCCTTTTCCTTCCTCTTGCTCTTATCATATAAGCTCTAAATTCCTCCTCTTTCTTTGCTTCCTTCACCATTTTTCTGCGATTTTTCCATTTCTTTGCACGTCCTTCATATTGTTTCACTTCAATTTGATAGCATAATCTCGCTTTATCAGCTTCCCCACTAATTTCACCAATCCCACTTGGCATAGGAAATTTGATGCATTGATGTAATGTTGATGCTACAGCTTTAATCGCATGAATCCATGGCCTTCCCAACAAAGATGTTGTATGGTGATTCCATATCCACTACGCATAATGCCATTTGTGTTACAATCTCCCCCAGCAAAATTCGCACCTCTATTTCTCCTTTTGGTTTTTTCATAGATTTGCCAAAGCCATGAATATGATAAGTTGAAGGAGACATCTCTTCATCTTTGTATCACATTCCTCTGTATGCATGGTAAAAGATTATATTCGCCGAACTCTCGTATCAACTAGAGTTACATTTCACCGCCCATTCTTCTATAATTTTCTGATTTTTCTTTTTCTTTACGTGTGGTAACCGTGATTACCAAAGGAGATGTGTGGTTTAAGTTTTCTCTTGATATCTCTGCCGCCGTGAATGTAATCTTCTTTTTCCCAATCTTTCATGGGTGACGCTTTCTCCGTTGTTACGATTTTCTTTCCTTCAAAATCTCGTTTATGTATTCTCCCTCTGATATTTTCATGAAATTCATTAATCATTGTTTTTGTAATCAAACTACATTCCAACTTTCTATAATGTTCCTTGATTTTGATTTTCTCTACTTTAACCGATTTATCAATTTGTTTCATCATCTTCTTAATTTGAACAATCTTAACAACAATTTCCAATCTTTAATTTTCATTCCCTGTTTTTAGCGCCATATGTAGTATCAGGAAATCTCACACTACACCCCTCACAATAATTCACACAATCAAGTCATTTGAAGATGAACAATTATATTCTTTATTGATTAAAACTCACAAGTGTTACAAGTTGGAAAGGAAATAAGATAAAGTATTAACCGCTCTAAACTTTCCCTCTCTTGATAACTTGCTCCTCACTCGAAAAAGATCTCTCCTCTCTTAAGCCTATTCGGCTCTTTATATAAGACATTACATAGTGGATGACAGCTAAGCTGTCCTTTATTTTCGGATCTGACTTGCGACATTCTCGCGAGTGTACAAATGTTAAATCTCGCAACACTCCTAAATCTCGCTAGGTCTTCACATCTTTGTCGTGTTCAAGCTGCCGTCATCTGTTGCGTCATTTATATTATCCATCTGTGATACCTTCGCAGTGTGTCGTTTATGGATTTCGCAAGGATCTTGGTGTTGCGATATTCTGATCCTACAACAGTTCAACAATAAAATTTGCTGGATTCTGCTGGATTTCATGCATGCAATGATGATCAGCAACAACAACTTGCTTATCCTTTCTTTTGTTGTTATCCTCATTATTTCCTTCTGTAACACTATGGTCATCCTCTATTGCATGTTGTCTTGCTTTTTTGCGCTTCCTTGTATATGGGTTTGTCCATGATGGTGGATCATATATTGAGGTCAATGAAAGATATCCTCTTTGTTGATGTAGAAGATAAGCAACTATTGTGGCACATTCCACCTCCTTATGATCTATAGAGTAGAAGAACTCACAGAGATTAAAAGGCTGTTTTTCATAAAACAACCTAATCCACACATCTTCCCCAACTGCATTTTTCATCCAGAAACCTCTACGAAGTGGATTCCTTACATCAACTATCACTGAAACTCTTTGAACTTTTCCTTTAGGGACCATGCAATCCGGCGGATCAAGTTCTTTTACATGAACTATTTTTTCACTAGCAAAACCCTACGCATGTTGTAAAGTCTTAACTCCTAATAACCTGCTTTTGTCGATCCACTAAGCTTTTCGGTATTTGAGGATTCCATGGAACTAACACAAACAAATCTCCATCCAGAAACCATGGTCTGAACTTTAAAACTACATCATACTCCTCTTGAGTCTGGAACTTTACAAGATAAGATTCATCTTTTTCTTTTTTAATGTAAATATCTTTGCTTTTTGGCCAAAGATTCCTCAGCTCTTTATCTAAGTCACTAATTGAGAAAGTCCTATCTGAATAAACCTTTCCCAAAAAGCTATATTTGAACTGTAGTGCTCCTTGAAGTAAATCTTCGGAAGAGATATTTGGTTCTTTCAACGCTCTCAGTCTGTCTACTATCGAAGTAGATGCCATTTTGTGTTGGACCTGTATAAGTTCAGAGTCCATTGTAAACTCAACAGCAGAAGAGAGAAATAGTTTGGAGAAAATAACGAGGAAGAAAGCTTTCATAAATATATTCCTGCCACTTTTCCCATCTATGAATGTTATACACCTGTTGAAAATCTTCTTACAATTCTTTAAAATAATTCCCGCATTAATTGAATAGCAGCTATTAAAACTCAGAACCCTAAAAGACCGTTGTAGATTAATTACACAGATATCTTTTGACACCATAATCAAGAAATCATAACCAACCAGTATTAAAGTGATCAACGCGTGCACTGAGTAATTCAACAGTATGTCCATGGAAGCAGAAAAAATCTGATTGCTTCGAAAAAAGGCAAAACCGCTCCAATTCCAAGCAACCCTCCTGCACTGATCCAGTACCTAATGATAAAAGGAAAGATCAACCATATTAATTAATTGAAACCATATACGAATTAATTCAGCAACGAAAATAAAGAAGAGATCAAAAATTGTAGGATTTAAGCAGAAATTTAATGTTTTCTCTGCATGAGTTACACCGATTTTTCACCGAGTTGATCGCCGATTTAGTGGAAAGAGAAAATAGCTCTCCCGAAACTTCTTCGTCGCTTAAAGTGTAATTTGGTACTGGTAGCACTGATGTTTGTTCATGTGGTTAGTGGTTGCATCGGCTTTTTAGTTTTCTTGTCCTACATTAGCTTAATTTTGGTTGTTTATGGTTGTGTCATTTTTCTGTTCTACTTATTTACTTAAAAAGGTCATCAAAACTGTTAATTTCCTCACCGTGGCCAACTCCATAGTTCATCTAGCTTCAAAAAAAAAATGAGCTTGTTTGTTTTTAGGTCTATATAGGCAGAGGATTCTACATAGAGGTTTACCTCTACCTCTATATAAATACCACTACATAATGTCTCTAAAATTTATGTTTGTTTTACCACTATCTGATAACTCTACATTGGTCATTGGGTAATCAATTTTGTACATTACTTAATTGAAACTATATACGAATTAATTCAGCAACGAAAATAAAGAAGAGATCAAAAATTATAGGATTTAAGCAGAAATTTAATGTTTTCTCTGCATGAGTTACACCGATTTTTCACCGAGTTGATCGCCAATTTATAGGAAAGAGAAAAGAGCTCTCCCGAAATGAGATGAAATGATATTGAGCAACGGGCAATATGTTGATAATAATATTCGGACATGGATGTGGAATCATCTGAGCAACGGGCAAAGCCCGCGTCAACCTTTTATCTAATAAATGCATCCCTTCCAGAAGTCGGGGTTTGTTGCACGTATTAGCTCTAGAATTACTACGGTTATCCGAGTAGCAAGTACCATCAAACAAACTATAATCGATTTAATGAGCCATTCGCAGTTTCACAGTCTGAATTAGTTCATACTTACACATGCATGGCTTAATCTTTGAGACAAGCATATGACTACTGGCATGATCAACCAGGTAGCATTCCTCAATGACGCCATCTTCTGGCCCGGACCGTCGTCGGAATGTCACCGTACATCAGGCGGAAGAAGATAGCAGTCGATTTTGGAAATCGTTTTTCTGGGGCTCAGAAAATACTCCGAGCTCCCAATGGAATCGTCGGCATCCAAGGGAACAAAAAGATCTCGTGCGCCATGGGAACAGGATAATAATATCACCGAACAATGGGAACACGAGACCCTTGTCGAGTACCATCTCGCACCACCCAAGAGCAGGCGAGAGGCAATAGAAGCGAGGGACAAAATCGATACCTTCTCGATAGGTAGGCAACACAAGAACCAAACGGGTGTTTTCCAAAGGAAAACATGGGACGGGACTGAAGAGGTAATCGAGCTTGCCATTCGCCGCGCAGAGCGGAGAGACAACCAGCACACAAGAACCAAACACCACTCATACGCCAACACGTATTGTCCGTCAAGAAACAACCGTCTCCAGTAGAACTAGCAATCCAAGCCACTTAAGGCAAGCCAATCTTGCACGAACACCGGGGACAAATCATTCCAAGAGAACACGGTGTGCGTGAAAAATATATTTGACCAACGATTTCCTTCTCGTCTTGCAAGGGAAAAACCCAAGCAATGACGAATATTATTCGTCCTGGGGACTTACACAGTTGGCGCATGAAGATGAGCCAACTGATGCCAAACACGATCGAGGGACTTTCATATTTGGTTATGCAAGGAGAAAATAGCTCTCCCGAAACTTCTTCGTCGCTTAAAGTGTAATTTGGTACTGGTAGCACTGATGTTTGTTCATGTGGTTAGTGGTTGTATCGGCTTTTTAGTTTTCTTGTCCTACATTAGCTTAATTTTGGTTGTTTATGGTTGTGTCATTTTTCTGTTCTACTTATTTACTTAAAAAGGTCATCAAAACTGTTAATTTCCTCACCGTGGCCAACTCCATAGTTCATCTAGCTTCAAAAAAAAATGAGCTTGTTTGTTTTTAGGTCTATATAGGCAGAGGATTCTACATAGAGGTTTACCTCTACCTCTATATAAATACCACTACATAATGTCTCTAAAATTTATGTTTGTTTTACCACTATCTGATAACTCTACATTGGTCATTGGGTAATCAATTTTGTACATTACTTAATTGAAACCATATACGAATTAATTCAGCAACGAAAATAAAGAAGAGATCAAAAATTGTAGAAAGAGAAAAGAGCTCTCCCGAAACTTCTTCGTCGCTTAAAGTGCAATTTGGTACTTGTAGCACTGATGTTTGTTCATGTGGTTAGTGGTTGTATCGGCTTTTTAGTTTTCTTGTCCTACATTAGCTTAATTTTGGTTGTTTATGGTTGTGTCATTTTTCTGTTCTACTTATTTACTTAAAAAGGTCATCAAAACTGTTAATTTCCTCACCATGGCCAACTCCATAGTTCATCTAGCTTCAAAAAAAATAATTGAGCTTGTTTGTTTTTAGGTCTATATAGGCAGAGGATTCTACATAGAGGTTTACCTCTACCTCTATATAAATACCACTACATAATGTCTCTAAAATTTATGTTTGTTTTACCACTATCTGGTAACTCTACATTGGTCATTGGGTAATCAATTCTGTACATTACTCATTTTTACCCTTATTAAATTCAACAATTCCATGCAAATTCATTGATTACTGCTTCAGTAATCAGACTTCCGCCACTTAACTACAAAATTATGGACAACAAGATTTCCCAATGTGAAAATAAAATGCCCATAAAAATCACGCGAATGTATCATAATGGATTTCCCCACCGTTCGAACTATTCACTATAAGGTTATATTGTAATGTTGCAACCAAGTGAGTAATTTTGTCAATCGGTATATGTGCATCCAAAAATCATTTGTATTTCCCACTGATCATGTACTTCTAACAATCAAACCAAAATTCATTTGTATTTCTCACTGGTCATGTATTTCTAACAATCAAAAAAATCAACGATTTCACTATCAAGCTCATATTTTATCAATTGTTTTCACCATCATGTTCTAATTAATCAAAAACAATGATAACTGAAAATCGAATATTCAGTATATAATCAAAGCTAATAATAGTAGGATTACCAGTCATATATATATATATTTGGTGATTCATATGCTACAACCGTTAGCACCAAGTGTCCGAACGATAAAACAAAACGAAAACGACGAAAGGAAACTGTAACAGACACTTGAGGAATCGCCGGAGAAAATGTCGAAAGGAAACTGAAACTGCAAGCAAACGAAACTGTTTTGTATTTGGTTGAGGACATAATTTGGAAATATCAAATTTGTGTGAGGGCTGGTTAGACATTTCACAGTTTAATAGTGGTTTGGAGCCAAGATAGCACCTGATTGGTGCTATTTTATTTCCTCTATATAGATAGAGATTTACCTCTATCTTTGTAGAGGTAGTGGAAAAAACAAACATCAAAATTAGTGGGGTCCACCATTATAGAGGTTGATAGAGGTTAGCCTCTAGATAGAGGAAAAAACAAACTTGATGTAAGTCACTGGTAACATAAAAGGGGATTTCTATAAAGAAAAGGCTAAAGACGATATTTTTATAGTTAGGTGATAGAAACACCGGTTATTTCTATTATAAAGATAATCATATGAAGAGAAGAACACTAATTGAGGTTTAATTCAAGGATGTGAATGAAGTGTGGATCACTGATAGAAATGACATAGTTGTCAATCTTCGGCATCATTTTTCATCCATAAGTAGAACTAGCAATCAAGTTTCAATTGAAAAAAAAAATGATTGCATTCAACCTTGTATCAGATAACACTAATTCTGAAATGTTAATGTGGTGAGAATGCCATCTTATAATGACATCAAATCTTCGATTTTTAAAATAAAACCGTGGAACTCAGCCCTGGTGGATTTCTACCAGGCTTCTACCACCAGGTGTAAGACATTGTTAGTAATGATATTGTTGGAATGGTCCAATAATTTTTTTCACGGTAAGTTTATGCTTGCAGAAAATAATCATAATTTTCTTTCTCTTATTCCAAAAATAAACCATCTTACGACTGTAACAAACTTTAGATCTACCAGTCTCTTCAATACATCATATAAGATAATATCTAAACTAACTGCTAATAGGAACAAACCTTTTCTTAACAAGATCATCTTTTCTTACCAAACAAATTTTGTCCAGTCTACACTTGTGACTAATACCATAGTTATGGCCCATGAGCTTGTTGATACCATGAAGAAGCATAAATCTAAAAAAGAATTGATGATTGTTAAAGTAGATATATTTGAGGCGTTTGATAGTATTTAATGGAAGTTCTTACTTGATTGTTTAACTTAACCTGGTTTTTATTCTAATTGGTGTAATCTCATATGACAATGCGTGACTAGCACTACTACTTTTTGTTAGAGCACTGCTCGGTCGAACTCGCAAGCGTTGTTATCTCAAGCTTGTTTGTCAATGTTAGTGATCAAAACTATAAGTCTTGATTTCTAGTCTACTAATAGATGTCTCGGACTAGGATAAATTGTGTAGTTGAGCATTAGACTTCACGGCGTTCATCAATTGAAGACGAAGAACTACTAAGGAGAGCTTGTGGAACTTCATCAACAAAAGGTATGTGGAGACTGAAACTCATCTATCACTTGGAAAGTCTATTTCTACTCTATCTCCTATATTGAGACATAAGTCGTGTTACGATATAGTTTTCTATTATACACATTTGAGATTTTGAGCTGAGTTTATATCGCTTACATATTTCTCGAAATATGTGTTGGTAAGCTTTCACTTCAACCAAGTTCATCTTATATTCTTGAGGAAAGTCAAAAGATGATCATGTGAAAATCACCGAGTAACATATTACGTGGTTTGTGTGATACAATCATTTGGTGTAGACTTGGGATGTTTCGTTATGATTGTTTCAATAACTTGAAAATTGCTTTGATGCTAATAATGTGTGAAAACGGCTATTGTCACCCTCTAAGAAAGTTTTAATGATTGAAATAAGAGTTTAGAATACTTAACCATCATTGGATTGTAAACATAGTGTGCATTCTTGCATGTATGTGATCCATGACCGGAACTAAAGTATGCATACACGTATGCGTACCTGTAGTTGTGAGATTATGTGTACCAAGTACACATACCGGTACGCGTACTTGCGTAAGGTATAGGTCCGGGAATTTCTGTTGGGTTTTGGAAGTGTACTAAGTATGCGTACACGTTTGAATACTGGCAAACCCAAACTCAGACCAGCTACTTTAGTATGCGTGCACGTTTGCATACTTGAGTGTCTAAAGTTCTAAATCGGCCGGCTCATGAACTAATACATTTATATATTAAGGAATGCATACTTTGCAAACCGTGGCTATAATGTTCATGAATTGATTCGAGTGAATCAAACCGATTTTGCTTCAATTGTGTTCTTGGATACTTCTATGAGAATATAGCAATTGAACAACAACAACTCTTTAACTAGTTTCATTTGAGTCATTTGAACTAGTTATGGTTAAGATGAATAAGGTTGATATGAGATTGTTCATATAGCTAACCTCGGTTAACTACGGTTAAGCCAACATGGTGTACACGTTTAGGTACGGCTACATAAACCTAAATGAGGGTACATTTCATTTGTGTATAACAAGCTAAGTTCGATGTAACAGTTGAAAGGTATTATCTTGAATCTAATCAGGTTTTCATCTAACGGTGAATATTGAATTCTTAGTTACCAAGGTAACTTAGATTGCAAACCCTGATTTGAAAACTATATAAAGGATAACTCTAGCAACTAGGAAACCTAATCCCCACACCCCCTGTGTGATACTAGGAAACCTAATCCCCACACCTCCTGTGTGATACTAGTTGTATGAGCTAGAGTCGATTCTCCTTTAACCTTAGGTTTTTCACGAAATCAAGTAGGTTAACGACTTAAAGACTTGATTGGGATTGTGAAGCCCGACCCAACTATTTTCTCTGTAGTTGCGTGATCTGATCTTGTTGTTTCCATCATATTTGATTAATATCTTGGCTCGAGATTTAATCTCCGATAGGAAGATAAAAAGTAGTCACAAACATCTTCGTCTCATCGTTTCTGATTCCATAATATCTTGTTTCAATACCATATGATTAAGATTATTGTGAGGTGATTGATATTTCTAGGTTGTTCTTCGGGAATATAAGTCTGGTATATCAATTGGTTCATGTTCACCTTGATTTATCAAAAGACGGAACAAAACTCGTAGGTATATATATGGGAGACAAATTTATCTATTCTTATTGACTTTTCTGTGTGAGACAAATTTGTTTATCAAGTCTTCAACTTTGGGTCGTAGCAACTCTTGGTTGTGGGTGAGATCAGCTAATGGAATCAAGTGCGTAGTATCCTGCTAGGATCAGAGAAGTAAGGAGCGCAACTGTACCTTGAATCAGTGTGAGATTGATTAGGGTTCAACTACAGTCCAATCCGAAGTTCATTGGTAGTCGGCTAGTGTATGTAGCGGCTTAATACAACGTGGTGTTCAAATCTGGACTAGGTCCCGGGGGTTTTCTGCATTTGCGGTTTTCCTCGTTAACAAAATTCTGGTATTCGTGTTATTTCTTTTCCGTATTATATTTTGTTGTACAATTGAAATATCACCGGTTGTGCGTTGAATCGATCAATTGGTAAATCCAACCTTTGGTTATTGATTGAAATTGATTGATCCTTGAACATTGGTCTTTGGTACCGTTCAAGTTATTTCTCTTATATTCAATCGGGCTCGCAAATTCTTATTTGCTGATTGCAGATTGAATTGAGAGATAGAGATATAAAATTCTTTGATATACTTTTCTCTAGATTGAGTCTAACTGTCTAGTTGATTCTCTTGAAAGTATATTGGAGTTTGTCTATTCAGATTGCCAAACGAAATATTGGGTGTTGTTGTTAGACCCCCGCTTTTTCAATTGGTATCAGAGCAGGCAAACACGTTAAAGACCTTATAAGTCTGTGTTTCTAGCGATCCGAATATGGACAAAAGTGTTATCTCCATAAACGTACCACCAGTCTTCGATGGTTCAAATTACTTATGGTGGAAAATTGCTATGTGTGCCTTTCTTCAAGCGCGTGATTTTCAATCATGGGTTTATGTTGTTAATGGCTATAATCCTCTGGTTGTTACAGAAGGAGATGCAAATGTTCCAAAGGATATTGGTGCATATGAATCTGCCGAGATTCTCGCTGCAAAGCAAAATTCTGACGGGTTAAATGCTATCATCCATGCCATTACCCCAGATCTTCAGTACCATATGACTACCTGCACTCGGTCTAAAGATGCTTGGATATCTTAGAAATTGTATCTGAAGAAAATACCTGTGAAAAGGAAACTAGGCTGCAAAACCTAAATTATGATTGGGAAAACCTTCGTATGGCAGATGGATATTCATTTGATGAGTTTAATCACAAAGTGTCGGAAATTGTTAATGCATCTTTTGGATTGGATAAGACTATTCCTGAAAAGGACATTGCGATGAAAATTCTCAGATCGCTGCCAGATACGATTCTAAGGCTAACCCCTATGTGCTAGATTGGCCAAAAAGTGTTGCAAATCATGAAAAAAGTGTGGGAAAAAAGTTAACACTCAATCTGGCTACTTCTCTCTCCTATCATTTGCTCGCATTCCAACTATCAGCGAGATTGAAACGCTGAATAGTGCGGCGCTCAAAAAGTGGTGTAAATGCCGAACAATTCAGCGTTCTTATGGAATTTGATTGAAGTCAAAGATATGGAATTTGAAGAATGGGAACAATATCTGAATATCTATGTACAAGTGGCGCACATGGACACGAGATTACATCTCAAAATAATTTTGGATCGTCCGTTTAAAAGTGAAAGATTATTTGGTGGGCCCATACCTAATCTAGTTGTTTTGGGAGGTGACAATTAAACAATAGATGTCGTCTTGTCCTACTGTTGTTTGGGTTGTTGTAAGAAGTGACAACTAAAATCGTAGATGACGTCTTGTCCTAGATGCAATAAGTGACAACTAAACAGTGATGTTGACTGGGTCAAGCGCCGTTTGATTCGGCCAAAGGCAAATTTTCATTTAACGATGTACCGTTCGGCGCCCAATGCTGCACTGATCAGCGTTTCGCTGCTAGATTGTCCATCCCATAGGGGTTAGGAGGTTGCCCTATCTGACATGGATGGCCAATCTAGCAGCTAAATATCTAGCCCATAGGACTAAGCCTAAGAAGTATGCCATCGTTGAGGGAAATAACCTTGATGCTCTTTCCAGAAACACTCTGGTTGGGAAGTTAAAGATCTTTGATCATGAGAATACATCCAAATCCGAAAAGGATGTGGCTTTCAAAGCACAAAAGAACACCAAATTACTTGACAAAAGTAAAAGTGTTTGCATCTCTGAAGATGATCTTTTGGAGGATGATTCATCAGATGAAGATCTTGACAAGTCAGTCTCCTTGATCACAAGACAATTTAGGGATCTTCTTTTGAAGAGAAGTAAACGATTCTCCAGAGATAAACCTAGGTCATCAGTTAAACCTCATAATCGTGTTCCTCCTAAAAACAACGATATTGATGAAACTGATGACGAGGATATGCCTCAATGCTTTAAGTGTAAAGGTTTTGGTCATTTTGCAAATAAGTGTTCAAATCGTAAAAAATATATTGGGAACAAAGGTCTAGCTGCAACTCTTGATGAAATGTCCGACAACTATGATTCTAATGAAGACGAAAAGTCCAGTGTTGCACTTCTTTTTGAAAATATTGATTTTAGTAATTGTAGCAATACATACATCAATCTTGATATTCTTTCAGAAGAAATATATCTACATGTTTCTACTGGAAACTCTTTTTCTGATTTTTCAGGTTCCACTATGTGTCTAGCCGCGTACACATCTCAGGTTTCTGAATCATCTTCCAAGTTGACATGCTCTTATTGTTCTCTCAAAGGTCATGAACTTTCAAAGTGTTTTGAGTACAAACACAAAATGAGATATGTCAACAAACTTCAACGAAGAGCGAATCGATTAGAAAACAAACTCAAACTTGTTCAAAAATCATCAGAGGTATGTAAACGCATCTCTTCTTCAAAGAAGTTAGTTTCCAAATAAAAGACTAGATCATTAGAGAGAATTTATGGTCTAAACACTATGAGAAACATGGCTCTCTAAATTCCTTTCAAAAAGGATATGGTGGACAGATTATTGTTCACCCCAGCACAACTTAATTGTGTTGGTTATGGCATCTTGTCGCATGTGCCTGAACAAAAGAGACAAGATTATGCACACCTCAGGCTTTAGGGAAAAAAAATTGTTTTAGAATTGTTGGTTAGTGCATCTTGTCTCATGTGCCTGAACAACAACAACTCTTTAACTAGTTTCATTTGAGTCATTTGAACTAGTTATGTTTGATATGAGAGTGTTCATATAGCTAACACTCGGTTAATTACGGTTGAGCCAACATGGTGTACACGTTTAGGTACGGCTACATAAACCTAAATGAGAGTACATTTCATTTGTGTATAACAAGCTAAGTTCGATCTAACGGTTGAAAGATATTAGCTTGAATCTAATCAGGTTTTCATTTAACGGTGAATATTGAATGCTTTTTTACCAAGGTGACTTAGATTGCAAACCATGATTTGAAAACTATATAAAGGAGAACTCTAGAAACTGGGAAACCTAATCCCCACACCCCTTGTGTGATACTGGGATACCTAATCCCCACACCTCCTGTGTGATACTAGTTGTATAAGCTAGAGTCGATTCTCCTTTAACCTCAGGTTTTCACGAAATTCTGTAGGTTAACGACTTAAAGACTTCATTGGGATTGTGAAACCAGACCCAACTATTTTCTCTGTAGTTGCGTGATCTGATCTTGTTGTTTCTATCGTATTTGAGTACTATCTTCTCTAAGATTGGCTCGAGATTTAATCTCCGATATGAAGATAAAAAGTAGTCACAAACATCTTCGTCTCATTGTTTGTGATTCCACAATATCTTGTTTCGCTATCATGTGATTAAGATTATTGTGAGGTGATTGATATTTCTAGTCTGTTCTTCGGGAATATAAGTCTGGTATATCAATTGGTACATGTTTACCTGATTTATCAAAAGATGGAATAAAACTCGTAGGTATTTCTGTGGGAGACAGATTTATCTATTCTTATAGACTTTTCTGTGTGAGACAGATTGTTTATCAAGTCTTCGACTTTGGGTCGTAACAACTCTTGGTTGTGGGTGAGATAAACTAAGGGAATCAAGTGCGTAGTATCCTGCTGGGATCAGAGACGTAAGGAGCGCAACTATACCTTGAATCAGTGTGAGATTGATTAGGGTTCAACTACAGTCCAGTCCGAAGTCCATTAATTGGTAGTAGAGGCTAGTGTCTGTAGCGGCTTAATACAGGACTAGGTCCCAGGGTTTTTCTGCATTTGCGGTTTTCCTCGTTAACAAAATTCGAAAAGTACGTATTTATTTTTTTACGCATTATATTTTGTTATATAATTGAAATATCACAGGTTGTGCGTTGAATCGATCAATTGGTAAATCCAACCTTTGGTTGTTGATTGAAATTGATTGATCCTTGTACATTGGTCTTTGGTACCGTTCAAGTTATTTCTCTTATATTCAATCGGGCTCGCAAATTCCTATTTTCTGATTGGAGATTGAATTGAGAGATAGAGATATAAAACTCTTTGATATACTTTTCTCTAGATTGAGTCTAACTGTCTAGTTGATTCTCTTGAAAGTATATTGGAGTTTGTCTATTCAGATTGCCAAACAAAATATTGGGTGTGGTTATTAGACCCCCGCTTTTTCACTTTTGTGTTTTTAAATGGAGCTCTGGGGTGCAGTTTAGATCTTCTAGAGATCAAAGACAGGGTGATCCCGTGTTTCCTTATCTGGGGAGTAGTTTAGATCCTCTAGAGATCAAAGACAGGGTGATGCCGTGTTTGCTTATCTATTTATCATGTGTATGGAATTTGTTTTCGAAGAAAATGTTATATTAAAATAGAAAAGAGAATACAAATTAATCACTTACTCATGAGTGCTTCCCGATTGCTCCAAATGATACTAGGGGGAACAAAATTAAAAGTATCGGAATTGAAAGACCAAAGAACAACCAAATGTTTTACAAGATCAATGATCTCAATGGTGCTTTTCCGTCGACCACCAAAAACTCTCTCATTCCTCTCCTTCCACGATATCCAACAAATAGTGTAATGGATAATTTGACAAACCGCTTTACCTCTTCCATGCACTACATTTGTAGTCCAAGCTTCAAACAATTGTAACAGCGTTCTCGGCATTGTCCATGAGATCTTGAAAGCCTTAATGAAGTAATCCCAAACCACGAAAGAAAGACAACAGTGCATAAACATGTGATCCGTGGTTTCCTCTTTGCTTCCACACAACACACACAAAGCACTTTCTATTTGAATACCTCCATGGGACAGCATGTCTCTTGTTGGGAGTGAATCATGAAAGGAAGCCCAAAGTATAAATCTTACCTTGTTAGGGATATTTCTCTTCCAAATATTTCTTTCAAAATTGCACGGAATTTGATCTCCAGAAAAAAGTTCGTATCACTTATTGGTGCTAAAGTTCTCTAAAATGTTTACCTCATCGTCAACATCTTCCAACGCTGGGATAAGGATGTCACGGCACAACAAATCCCAATCAAGTCTCTAATTTGCATTCGGCCTCCTCTTGAGAACACAATTCCAGCTCCCGTTGACAATCATCTCGGCAATTGAAGCTTATTTATCTCTTGTTTCTTTGTAAGCAACCGGAAAAACGTATTGCAGACGACCCCTTTGCAACCATTTATCCTTCCAAAAACGAATACCCCTTTCGTTCCTCACCGTAAAGACAACCAAGTCATGGATAATAAGAACCAAATTAACCACATTCTTCCACCGACTCCAGCACTGTGGATTATTATCAATATCCGGCATTAACAATTCGTTATTCCTTTTAAACTTTTGATTCACAATCTTCCTCCATATACCATGCTTGTTTCTTGAGAATCTCCAAATCCACTTCACTAGTAAAGATTTATTGGTTGTCCTCGGGCTTTTAAAACCTAGACATCCATTCTCTATAGGCAAACTAACCTTTTTCCAAGAAACACAAACAAGCTTTGTTCTTCCCTCCATTGCACCCCATAAAAAATTATGCATAATCTTCACCATACAACTGATTAATGTGTATTATTTCAGGACTCTGATGTATTTTGAAATTCAAAATCTTATTCGCGGTATAAAGGTTTCAAAAACTAGTCCTGATACCTCTTATTATTTTTATTGGTTGTCCTCATGCTTTTAACACCTAGACCTCCATTCTCTATAGGAAAATAAACCTTTAGCTGATAAACCCAAACAAGCTTTCTTCTTCCCTCCACTACTACCCATAAAAAATTCTGGATAATCTTCACCATACAACTAATTAATGTGTATGGATATTATTTCAGGACTCTGATGTATTTTGAAAGTCAAAATCTTATTCACGGTATAAAGGTTTCAAAAACTAGTCTTGATACCTCACATTATTTATTTTTTGCATACAACTGATTAATTTGTACTAAAGCTAATCCTTCTCAAGTATATAAGAAGTTTGAACTATATTTTGAGATCTTTATTAAAATTTACGGGAAAATAATTAATTTTGATAATTTTGAGAACTTTATTAGTCCTAGAACTCATAACTAAACTATGATATCCATCACTAGCATTCTTAAATTTGGAGAATGGGATTTCAAGATAAGTATTTAGGCCCTTTCTGATTGCATAAAAATAAGAGTGGGTCTTTCATGAATGTTAAAAGAATTTGACGGTAGTATTAGAGCACTGCTCATTTGAACCCACCAAATGTTGGTACGTCATGTTTGGTTGTCAAATGTAGTTCCAAAACTCGAGTTGCTTTAGTAGATTAATAAATTTAATTTTCTTAAGTTAGACTAGGAACATGGAAAATGTTGAGACTTGCTCCGGTTACTCATGAACACCAGAAGAAATATCAAATTAAGGCAACAAATACATCTTCTTTCAAGGTTCGTAACTACAAACTTCACTTGTTCCAAATCTGTATTTGTTCTTTCAAGTCTTTATTCATTTAAAAGATAACATGCGAAGTTACGTTTGTTACAATGAATTTAGTATTGGTGACTTGGTCATTATATTATGATTAAAGTATCAAAAGGAGTGATATAATATAGTTGTTTCTACAACTTAAGTATATGGAGTTACGAAATATAGTATGGACTTCGTGTTCCCGACACTGCACTATTTGATAACTTGTTATTATTTAGTGTGTTGAACTTCCGGGTGAATTCTTACGTCTTCTTTTTTAACAGAAATGTAAAACCAAAACAGACTAACTGACTCTATCTATTCTAGTGTAAGAAACACCCTGAATTCTTACTTTACTATTATGTTAAAAAGTAATTTCAGAAACATATATTGAAGTAGTAGACTTGTGAAACTCAGGACCGATCCTAAAGGTGATCCTACTAGTAGGACCAATATTTTGTGGCAAGGATCGACCCCAAATCAGAACCGATTTCAGGAGTGATCATGACTATGTTTGTTTCCTTTCTACATTTCAATTAGTCTGTTAATTCGGGTTTATGTAGACATCGACATGTTCACGAGTTAGCCTGGAACTTTTCATAAGTGTCATGTTAGAACATGTGCTAAACTCTAATATCTGATTGTTCAAGTACATTATTTTGATATTCAAAGAAGATCCTGAAATATCGATTATTCAATACTAAATATGGTATTGAATTATAAGCTTACCAATCCCAGAGGTTTGCATACCTCTAATGTCTGTATTGGTATGGTACATAGACGTATGATATCCTATCTTAGTTGCCATACTATTAGAAAAATCGGTTATGAGTTGGAATGCAATTCGTATTTGATAATTTCATAAATAAATATACCTTGAAATCTTAAGGATTTTTAAGATTAGTGTTTCCAAACAAGCCTTGTGTTAAAGCATTACTCGGTCAAACTCACAAGTTTTGGTATATCAAGCTTGTTGCCAAATTCAGTTGATCAAAACTATATCTTAATTTATACTCTACTAAGGCAAGTTTCAGACTATATATGAATAGAGTATGGAAGTTTAGTATCAGAATTCACCAATCGACCTTGAACACTTAACAGAGACATCTACGAGAACTTTATCAACAAATGTATATGAAGTCTGACTATCCTATTTACTCATATCATCTACCATTCTATCTACTAACGTAATGTCACATGACTTTAGTATTATGATGATTATTGCAAAGAAGAAATCTCGAGTTCAAGCTAATACTTGATAAAACTAAAATCATAAATTCAAACGATGAAGAACTTATCACGTAATAAGGATTGAAACAATTTATTGTTCGTTATATCGTAATTCCGTATGAAGTTCATAGCTACCGTCAAGTTAGTTTTTATATTTACAAACTGATTTGGTGAAGTCAAAGAATCATCGCATGGATGGAAAAAATGACCGTGAGGGTGAAGACAAAGAATCGCCATTAAGGTGAAGAGAAACACCACAAAGGCGATAAAGGAGAATACTAAAACCAACATTCCTTGATCTGACTGGTAGATCAAATAAAATTCAGATCCGGGATAACGATATTAGGTTTTTCCTTTTTTTTTTTTTTTTTTTTTGTGAAAGAGGAAAGAGAGTGGGGAGCTGACTTTTGTATTTATCTGTTTATTTAAGACATCTAAGTTCTTAATTCATTTGTATTTTAATTATTTTGATATTTAAGCCAAGCACTATGAGGACGGTTTTGGTTTGGCTATCCCCGTAATCTTGCCAATCCAACTACTATGGGTTATCTTTTGGCTAGTAACAAGACTTGGTTAGTGAAGGGCACACATGTGAATCGCTCTCTGGCCAAGGGATATGTGACGAAAACTCAGTTTCCCTAATAAAGTAGATTTTACGGATGCTCAATTTTCTTCTGGTTTTGACGATTCTGATTATCCGTCTTCAGTTTCAATTTAATTTGCGTGTTTCCCTATTCTGGTTCCTAAGTTTTCTCTCTAACTATAATTTCTCCTTTAACTATTAAATTTCCTATTTTTATTTTAATAACAAATAGTTATAAAATCTATGTAAAAATATTTGGATAAAAATAAAAACTTAACGGGTAATAAGTTTTCGTATGTCATGTTAGTTTCTGAAAAGGAGAGGATACCAAGTATACCACCAACTTTTATGTTCTACAACCTATAGGACAAAACCTAATACAATTCCATATAGGTCAAAGCAAATACCTTTGAATCAGATTGTGTATAGAGTTTTTTTTTCTTTTTTCTTCCACAATCAATATATATATATAGAGCAAGGTTCGTGTACCTGATTGTGTAGAAGAGTTCTTGGAAGATCCCAAAAATCAATATCCAAGATTAATCTAGTTGTATCTGAATAATCAAAATCTGAATTCTAACAAGTATGAAACTTGTAATCTATGTTTAAAGATATGAACTCAACTATAACAAGTCTTGTTTTAGATCTCAAACAATATAGACTTATACTATCTAGACTGATTGTGTACTACTTGTGTTATTCCTATTATAAATATAAACAACATAATGCGGAAAATAAAAAACACAAGACACCAGAATTTTGTTAACGAGGAAAATATCACTGGTAAAAAAAAAAACCTTGTCCATCTTTGAACGCCAAACTGTATTAAACTGCTACAAATATTAGCCTACTATCAGATTTCAAACTGAAATATAGTTGAGACCAAATTAACCCTCTAAGCAATGTAGTGCAGTTGTGTTCCTCACATCTCTTGAGCCTCGCAAGATTCTACGCATGTGGTTCCCTTAGATGGCGTCCTTTATAGCCTAAGAGTTGCTTAAATCTCAGTGAAGACTTTTGATACCTATATGGATGTATAAAAGGTTTGTTAACTCAGTATAGTAAGACATTTCATGCTCAATCGGGTTATATGAATATCCTTGTCGCTCACTACAAATAAGACCTTAGTTTGGAACATAATAACTCTCATATTGCTTAGTTTGAGTGTTGTTATTTTCTTAATAATAATTGCATTTGACACCATCTTCATAATCAATTAAGTTGGATTTAGTAAATGCTAAATACTTTCTAAAGCTACTGGGTAATTTATTTATTTATTCACGCATACTCTTTTTTTCTTATACCAAAGTCCAAAGATTTCGGATTTTGGAAGCTTGTGATTGCTTTTTTCATTTTTTTTATTGAGTAGGTGAATTTGCCATTGATCTTTATGATACTAGTAGTGGATTATGTATCTCTATCTCCATAATAGAGATAAAAATTTTATTTTGAAAAATACACTAATGTTTTATCTCATAATATTGATGTCTATCTCTATCTTCTAATAAACTTTTGAAATAATTTTTGTCTCATCCACGTCATTTAACCAATATAGTAATGGTTTATACAAGTAATTAGTTACTCATTCCGTCTCAGTTTAGTTGAAGGATACGGATCCATGAGTCTTGCTTAATCATTAAACGAAAATAAAATAAAATAAAATAGTAAGAAAATCAATTTGAACTACCACCGAATTTTTTATTTTTAACGTCGAAATGGCCAATTTTGGTACCCAATATTTAAAAAATTAAGGGATGGTAAGACCTGACGTCTTAAACATTATGTTGTTAACTTTTAACTAATCTCAAATTAATTATTTAACGCTCACTTATCACGTATAAAAACCATGTGACCGTATTTATTTTGGTCTTACGGTCAAAACTGAGCTCTTTCACCTTGATATTTGTTTGTTCTTCTCTATTAGGACTTTCGTAGAACACCTTCTGTGTATGCTACTTTATGCTAGATAAACTTTTCAAAATCATTTTGATTAATATTAATTAAGATGAAGCAATATTTTCAAGAATGAATCTCTTCAAATGGAAAACAAAAAAGTTTCAATGTTCTCTTCTCAAAATTCTCTGATTTTTTGATCTTCTTTCAGTAAAGAGTTGTTCTCTTCATTCTTCTTAAATAAACTTTGTTGTTACAACTTAAATTATAACTGTTTTCCATCAAATATTGATCCCTTTTAGGTTTTGTAACAAGAATAATAATTCAATGTATATTCCAAAATTCATGTGATTATTTTTGTAAATTGCCTTCCCACTGATTTGCAGAGACAAGAAAAAGATGCTTCGTTTGGTTTTCAATTAGTTTTGAATCTTGTCCGCTCAATAACGTCAGATTCAAACACGTGTGAATTCATTAACCGGAAGTTAAAATAATTGTTACCATTTATAAGGCTAAGAAGGTAAAAACGCAACTTCTGTCACGGAAATAAAAATTTAGTTAGTCAACGAGTCAGCTTGACGGTCAACGGCGGATCTAGGTACCAACCCTTAATTTCTTAAATATTAGGTACCAAACCTAGGTGTTGGTCATTTGTGTCCGTTCGATTTTGAATGTTCCAATAACCATCGAACTCTAATACACTTGTTAGTAGTGTCCGACTTATGTGGCACATCAACCACGACATTATTCCTCCCAGACCACTTGCCAAAGGTATTTTTTTTAGGCTACTACATCTTGGTACAATAATGCAAGGGTAATTTGTTCGGATGGTTTATTCTTAATCCAAATCAGGTCATTTAACATTATTACGTCGCTTAGGAATCATGTTGAAATCATTTAGATGTTTTCTTCGAATTGTGATTTGCATATGTGTTATTAGGTGGCCTAAAATTATATGTGGTCTGGTAGTTGTATGATGTCTCGTTGATCTTACTAAGTCAGTTGTAAACATCCGAGTGAGTTATGTAATTCGTCTGATATTAAATCGGTTTATTATCAATGCTAAAGTTTAAGGCTTGCTTCTTTTCTAAAGAAAAAAAAATATGATGCGGCTGTGTCTTATTTGTCCACTTGTAAATGTATAACAAGTTATTTGACCGATAAACACAACCTACAAAATTTTTGGCAAAATGCTCATTTAGAGCATCTTATTAAAGAAGATATCAGTTTAAATGGTCGGGGTTGATTCGATTCACACCATCATTCATCACTACTACATCTGCAGAAATTTGATATCTTTGCGGTACATGACTCTTAACTCTTTGCGATGTATTTGCAGTTGGTGTCGTCATTTGTATTTGGGTTTTGATTGTCTTGTATTTTGGTATTTTTAATAATCTTGTAAGTAATCATGTAATCACTATTTTGATTTGAATGAATTGAAATGTGATTTGATTCCCCCCAAAAAAAAATGCACAACCTAATAATTTAGAATTTGATATTTGGTTGGACATATAATCCTGATATCATTTTGGTACTACTTTATTAACATGACTTTGGTATTCTGGTTTCATGTAAGGGCAAGTCTTATGGTGGGAGAATTTCATCTTCCAAATTCCTTGACACCTAATCGCTTGGAATAAATTGTAAAATCGCGTGCATTATTGGCCCACAAAATCGAGGGTCAAAAACAAGCCATTAGATTTAGAAATAAAACTAACCACAAGCTTGAGCGCACTTCGAAATTGCGTTTTTGGATTACCATTTTCTCTTGGATTCAAATGTATCTTCCACGAAACCTTGGAACATTCATTGGAAAACATGTGATGATCCCAGCTTGGAAGCCATTAGACTTGACATTCCACAATTTTTCTATGCTTGGAATAACTTGAATTCCACCATAAAACTTGCCTTCACAATACATGTGAAATAAGTAGGGACGGAGGGAAAGGGTGCAAATGGGGTCGCTTACACCCACTACAATTGGAATATCAATAAGGAAGGGGATGAGATCTATGTAATTTTAGTGGGTTGTGGGTGCAAATACTTTGTGGTAAACCCTCAAACAATTGAGTTCGACACTTCATTATTGAAATTAAAGTTCACTGACACCTCAAACAGGTAGTTTTTAGTACATCATTAGTTATCTTCTTGATAGAAAGAGATCAAAATAGTACAAAGACTTTGAAAATGATTTTTTTTTTGTTTGAATATGGATTTTTTTTTAATTTGCGAGTGTCATCAGAACAAAATTTATTTGATCCCATAGCATATACACTCTGGCTCCGTCCCTGGAAATAAAATCTACTATTCCGTTCATAAGGTTTAGAAAAGTAATCTAGTTAACCAATTTTAAAACGAGTTTTATACATATCATCGATGTGGAGAATCCTCCCCCTCATCGTTTTTACATTTTTTTTTCTTCTAAAAATCCCCTGCAAATCTCATTCATCCGTAACAAAAAGAGGATCACAAGGAGTCAAAATCCTAGCATAAGTGAACAAAATATAACAAATAACGCTAAATAAATAAATCGAAAAGAGAAAATCAGAGAATCCTTCCGACATCCGTTTTACGTATTCGGAGAAATCTTTATGCTCTCTCTATGTAGAGAAAACCTCTATTTTCTCTCTCTATTTCTCTTCGGAAAAATAAAACGAAAACCCTAAAACACTAATCGGCGCACTGCTCAGATCAACTCCAAGCAGATCAATCTCATCTTTAACCTTATTATCTTGTCCTACTTCATCTATGTAATTTTTTTAGTTTTTGGTTTGGGGTTTCTATCCAAAAAGCTTCTTATTTTATTTGCTATATGTGTTCTAGGTTATCAAGAGCTTGTTAGTTAAGAATCGAGTTCTTCTATTTGGGTTCTGTACTCCAACAACCTCTATTAGTCTTCCTCTTTTCTTAATTGAATCCAGTTTTTAGTTTAAACTTGTTCTTATTTCTATTTTTTTTTTTAATTTATGTGTTCTCTTGATTGGGTTTCTCTTTTACTGTTGTAATTTAAATTCACAAAGGTTTGCTGTTTGAAGAGGTTTCTTATAAATGGTTGATTTTTTACCAATTATTTTTCAAGATCTTGCTGGTTTTCAACCAAGCAGAACTAAATATTCACATCAGAGTCCACTTCAACCTCAGGTCCTCATCATCAAGCTTTGGGTATCCAGCAGCAGCAGTAAAGATCATCTCTAGTCATCCTGACTCTGTTACAGTTTCACACTCCAACAACAACATGTTCTGTAGGAACACAGACACAAGCTTCTACAAAGACACATAAGACATAAGGACCGATTTTGATGCCGATCCAGACCTTTCCAGACCGAATCAGCCAGGTTATTACCATGTTAGATTATACTTGTTATCTTTGTTACTGTTACTTTGAAAAAACAGTTGACAATTGGTCGGATCTATGGATCCTTGCATACCTATGTCACCTGTCTTACCATGAGTCTTAAAAAAACCCTTGAGAAACAGATGGATTTTTTGATCCTGACATCTCTAGTGATTTTAGAGTTGTTATATGATTTGGATGTATTACATTTGATCCAACCAGGTCCGTTTAAACTTGTCTTGTTACGACTGAATTGGTTAGGAATAATAGGAATTTGTTGTCAGATTGGGTCTTGGGACAAATGCTTTAAGTGGTTTGGATGTCAATGTAGTCTGTTTGAACTTACTGTAACCGTTGGAAACTTTTGAATCAGTCCTGTAAATGCTTCTGATCTTGAATCATACTTTTTATGATGAATACAACCGAGGCTTGCCTCTTTTTCGGAAGAAGAAAAAAAAAAAAAAGGAAAAGAAGGAAAAGAAATGGTTTTGGGAGTAATTTCCAAATGGTTAAATTGAAACATCTCTCAACGGCTTTTACCGATATATTCACACTGTAGCTAGCACAAATGTTAGTGTCTAAAATATTGTCGGTAACAACTTTTGCCTCCCTGGTCAACCGATCATATACTATTTTTGTTCAAAGTTGTTATATATATCGCGTGCGGATGTGTCTGTTTTTCTTGGTAGAAAGTCTGGCTTGGGGCACATGCCCCGGACGTGTTAATGATTAGTGATTCTTTGCTGCAAATAGCCAGTGCTCGTAACGTCTCAATCCGATGGATCTAAACCGTTGGTATATCGATCTGGATATGGATGAAGATTCCAGTTCGGATTGGTGGAGCCCACAAAACAGTAAAGGGCACACAACCACTAACACCACAACGTGGCTCCACAGACTGAAACTGATTATTCTTTCATCTTTCTCCTTTCAAGAGAAAGAAAAAGAAAAGATCGAATCGGGAGAAAATAATTAGGGTTTTGAATGGCTAGTCTATGGAGATATGCAATGGGATCAACACAAACTCAGAAAGAAGATTACGGTGGTGTTGAATATTGGAGTAATCCAGAAAGAACAGGTTGGTTAACGAAACAAGGTGAATATATAAAAACATGGCGTCGTCGTTGGTTTATATTAAAACAAGGGAAATTGTTTTGGTTTAAAGAATCATTGGTGAATAGTTCTTCAATACCTAGAGGTGTTATACCTGTTGGTACTTGTTTAACTGTTAAAGGTGCTGAGGATGTTTTGAATAAACAATTTGCTTTTGAATTATCAACTAATAAGGAAACTATGTATTTTATTGCTGATTCTGAGAAAGAAAAAGAAGAATGGATTAATTCTATTGGGAGATCAATTGTTCAACATTCTAGATCTGTTACTGATTCTGAAGTTGTTGATTATCAATAGTAAATCTATAATTAGTAGTTGAACTAATTTCAAATTTCAAGAATCAGAGGCTGGATTGCGGTGTTCGATCCTTATCTCTCTAGGTGAGCGAGCTTCAATTTTAATGAATTTTATGTGTATATCAGTTTATGATCGTTTTTTTTTCTTCTGTAATTTGGTATTGTGGAAATAAATTTGAATTTAGTAATTGTCAAGATCTTAATTGATTATGTATTGTATTGTATGTCATTCATTGTAACAGTTAGCTCCTTTTGCTTTGGTTTGATATTTAAACTTTTGAATTCAGTTTGATCTTCTTTAGTAGAAATATTTTTCTTTTTTGCCTTATTTGTGGAGATTGAGGATGCTTTCTAGGGATTTTTGAAGTTCCCCAACTCTTATTACTTTGAGCCATATTTCGTCTCTGATGAACTAGGAGCTGTGTTTTGATATAAGTGAATGCAAGTCGCTGTGAAGCTCAAATTGGGTGACTGAATTGTTTTAGTTCTGTTACCACTTAGGAGCTGTGTTTTGTGGTATGTATTTGTTTAGTTGTTACTAGGAATAGAACTTAATGAGACTTTGATTTGCATAATGAAGTACTGAATTTGGTATTTGTGGAAATAAATATGAATTTAGTAATTGTCAAGATCCTAATTGATTATGTATTGTATTGTATGTTTTTTCAACAGTAAGAATTTGTTCCTTTTGGTTTGGTTTTTAAGTTTTTGAATCTCATGTTTGCTGATACAGGTTTTCTGGTCTTCTTTAGTAGAAATATTTTTTTATTTTCTGCCTCATTTGTGGAGATTGGTGATACTCCTTAGTTGCCTTGAAGTTCTTGATCTTTATTACTTTGAACCATATTTTGTTTCTGATGAATTAGGAATGCAAATTTTTGTGAAGCTCAAATTGTAGTGACTGAATTGTTTTAGTTCTGGTACTGCTTAGGAGGGCTGTGTCTCTGTCAATTAGTTTAGTATGTGTAATTAATGTACCTTTATTGGCTTTCTGTGTGATTCTGAACATAGCATCTCAACACTTGCTTGCATTGTTCTTTCCAGAATATTACCTGATAGAAACATATATGGTTTGGGTACAGTATACTATGATAAGGATGACAAGGTGCTGCATTTCAGACTGAGTGAACTGTCTTACTGCATAATTGATAATTCTTATGGGTGTTCCTGTTGTAGGGATTATTCTATTTCAGCATAATGTATGGCTATGTTGTGAAAGGCGAGCTAGGTGCTCGCCTAGGCGCCCTAAGCGCATGAGTCGCCCAAGGGGCGCCTAGATAATAAAAGTAAAACACCCTAGGCGCAAAAATGTGAACAATTTTTTTTTTAATAAATTTTTTTCCTGGGTGCCCTTTGCCTATGGATTTGTATCATGTTTAGTTCTAGGAGATGATGGTCTTAACATTCCCTCGTTATAGCATATTATGAACTAGGGTATATAAATAGAAGTTTGAGATTACTCTGTCAATCTGTGGAATTCTTCTTCTATGGTGTTAAATCACTTACTACGTATTCTTGAAGAGTGAATCAATTAGTAGTTCAAGTATTAGAGTCTGTAGAAGAGGATTGATGTACCGATATGTTATATGTATGAATATGAATCAACGGAACTTTATTTTTCCTCCTTGTGTGTTTCCTATTTCATAGGCGTTAATTCTGCTTACATATAAGCTTTCAAAAGAACCAGATTCAGACGTCACAGTGGAATATTAAATAGAACCAGATTCAGACGTCACAGTGGAATATTAAATGGTTTATTTCATATGCACCGTGTTGGTTTTATCTCGTACTGTTTTATCTTAAATTTTGATTTCAATTATCAAGGTTATATCTATGAATATTAGGTGGTTGATTTCATATTAGAACTTGTTGGTTTTTTAACTTCTGCTGGGTACAGTTTGAGAATTGTTTTCCCATCATTTTAGTCGTTTTTTTGACTAGATTAAATGTTAATTTCATAGCAGCAGATTTGGAATGTGAAGTAAAGTAGATTCTTGTTCAACTATATAGTCTGAATTTTCAATTCTGAAAAATGTACTTGGTACGAATCTTTATACCTTTTGTTAGCGACTTGGTGTCGCTAAAGTGAAGAAAGAAAGTATGTGATTGTTGTGGTTTTCATATGATCAATTTCGGATGTTACTACATAACTGGTTGATCTTTACGTCAATCTCCCGATGAAGATTGGCGTTCTTTAATCTTGCTCTCCTATTAAGCAAAATTGTCAGGGCCTACGATATATCAGCCTAACTTGAAATCTGCATTGAATTGAAAATCTTCCATCACATCCAAAATCAACATTCTGTAGAAGAAAATAAAACTCAGCTAAAGTCGACATTCTGGCTAATAATCTGTCTAAAACAGTAGAAGAAAATAAAACTCAGCTAAAGTCAACAGTGGACATGTTCAAGTCAACAGTGGACATGTTCAATTATTCACAAAACTGATCTTTACGTCAATCTCCCAATGAGACGAAAAGAAGATTGGCACTTAATCTTGCTCTCCTATTGCCACCCAACCCAAAATGTGTCACTAGACTTGAAACTTGCATAAAATTGAAAATCTTCAATCGCATCCAAAATCAGTGTTATGTTATGTAGTGTAGCCCCGTATTATGTATGGAGCCGGTGTCACTGGTAAAGTTACTGGGCGTTGATGTCAGTGACATGAGTTCGAAACTTATGTGTTAGTGGTAACGTTAATGGGTAAGATAAACTTGCGGAAAAAAGAAAAACAAAATAGAAGTAAAAGTCAGCTTGATAGCCCATGTAGGACTATTAGCTTGTGATCCTGTTTTAAAGAACCCAAGACTGGGAGCTGTTTTAAACATTCACACATAACGTTTTTAACGGCCACCCAAGGGAGCTGGGAGAAAACTAAACCAAGAGATTCATGGCTGTCTCCCATCCCCAATTAGTTTCTCTACCAAATCGTAATTTCAGAACAAACAATCAGACATATAACACAAAACCCAGAGTCATAAACAACAATCCGAACCAATACTCTGCAGACCATCCTACACTAACCTTAATCGATCAATGTTCAAGTACAGTTCATTTAAAGCAAATCCATGCTCAAATGCTCCGTATCGGTCTTCTGTTCGACCCTTTCTCAGCTAGCAGATTCATCACAATCTGTGCACTTTCTCGTTTCAGACCACATCTTGACTACACCCGTAAAGTATTTGATCAAATTCCCGAACCAAATCGTTACACCTGGAACACACTTATTCGCGCTTATGCATCAAGCTCTGATGCTACTCAGACCATTCACATTTTCAACCAAATGCTTCTTGAATGTCCTGATCGTCCGAATAAGTTCACTTTTCCTTTCTTGATTAAAGCTGCTTCGGAAGTATCAGATTTAAGACAAGGAGAGGTTTTTCATGGGATGGCTGTAAAAGCTTCGCTTGATTCTGATGTTTATATTCTCAACTCTTTGATTCATTTTTATGCTGCGTGTGGTAATTTGAATCAAGCTTATAAATTGTTTCTGAAGATTCCTGAAAGAGATGTTGTTTCTTGGAATACTATGATTACTGCTTTTGCTCAGGCGGATTATCCTGATGAAGCTTTAGAGTTGTTTAGAGATATGGAGGAAGAGAATATGAAGCCAAATGATGTGACTATGGTTAGTGTTCTATCTGCTTGTTCAAAGAAATCGAACTTGGAATTTGGGAGGTGGGTTCATACTTATATTCAGAAGAATGGGATAGAAGGAGATTTGATCTTGAATAATGCATTGCTTGATATGTATATTAAATGTCGTAGTCTTGAAGATGCTAAAAGTTTTTTTGGTAAAATGACTGAAAAAGACATTGTCTCGTGGACTACGATGCTTGTTGGTTATGCGAGTTTCGGGGAATTTGATGCTGCTCGCAGAATTTTTGATGAGATGCCAGGTCAAGATATTGCTGCTTGGAATTCCCTGATCTCAGCTTATGAACAGAGTGGTCAACCAAGGCAGGCACTGGCTATTTTCAATGAACTACAGATGAGCAAGAAAGCAAAACCTGATCAGGTCACTTTGGTGAGTACACTATCAGCTTGTGCTCAGTTGGGTGCAACAGATTTAGGGGGGTGGATTCATGTATACATGAAAAAACAGGGTATCAAATTGAATTGTCATCTCACAACGTCCCTCATTGATATGTACGCCAAGTGTGGGGATCTAGAGAAGGCACTCGAGGTTTTCCGTTTTGCAGAGAGGAGGGATGTGTATGTTTGGAGTGCCATGATAGCCGGGTTAGCAATGCATGGACGTGGTACGGAAGCGGTTGATCTGTTTTTGGATATGAAAAATACCAAGGTAAAGCCCAATGAAGTGACCTTTACAAATGTTTTATGTGCATGTAGCCATGCGGGATTAGTAGAGGAAGGTAGGATATATTTCAATCAAATGCTTCCGGTGTATGGAGTTACACCTCAAACAAAGCATTATGCATGCATGGTTGATATTTTAGGTCGCGCTGGCCTCTTAGAAGAAGCCATGGAATTGATAGAGAAGATACCAATTGTTTCTGGGGCTTCTGTATGGGGTGCACTTCTTGGAGCATGTAGGACTCATGGAAATGTTGATTTGGCCGAACATGCTTGTAATCGGTTGCTTGAGTTGGAACCCAGGAATCATGGAGCATATGTGCTTCTATCAAATGTATATGCTAAGTGTGGTAAATGGGAGGAAGTTTCGCGGTTAAGAAAGGTTATGAGAGATGCTGGAATCCAAAAAGAACCAGGTTGTAGCTTGATTGAGGTGGATGGGGTGATCCATGAGTTTCTTGTTGGAGATAACTCTCATCCCCGGTCGAAGATGATCTATTCTAAGTTAGAGGAGATAGCATCACGATTGAAGTCAGTTGGGTATGTGCCAAACAAGTCCCAGGTACTTCAGGATATACAAGACGAGGATATGAAGGAGCAATCCCTATACCTTCATAGTGAAAAGTTAGCTATAGCTTATGGACTTATCAGTACAAAATCACCTGCACCAGTTCGTGTTGTGAAGAATCTTCGGGTTTGTGGGGATTGTCACTCTGTTGCTAAACTCATCTCTAAGGTCTATGACAGAGAAATATTATTACGAGATCGCTATCGATTCCATCATTTCAAAGGAGGCCATTGTTCTTGTATGGACTACTGGTAACACATGCTAAAAGTGATTGTGCATTCTTCATAGTTAATACAGGCAGGGTGTTTAAAACCATATCACTTGAGCCTAGTTATAAGTAGCCGAGCAAAACATTCACACTGTATGCGGACTTCTATGTCCGTTTGCAATCAATTTCAGATGACCAGGAAACCACTTCCTCAAGAACCAGTGCTTTCTGGGTATGGCCTGTTTGTATGGGTATGTTACATGTTCATTAAAAAGTTTTGATGTGCCAGAATAACTGACCAACCGCCGTGGGATTCTTACGTGTTGATTGATGTCTTTCTCAGGTTGATGAACTGAAGGAAACTGATCAGGTTGTTAGTTAGGGAAATTTCAAATCTGTGGGCAACCATTGAAGTTCTTATGTAAAAACAAGCCAGGTATGACCTCTTTGTTGATTGTTGTTTACGGATGCATATCACCTTGCTGTCAAATATTTAATGAATTCAAGGACCTGAAATGTTCATTGGCACATATCAAATCCTGGAACAAGTTACATCATTCTTCATTAAAGTGTTATGGTGGGTAATCCTTACACCAGCATTTTATTATGTGCTGAACAATTCAAGGTAAATATTGTGTTAGCTGTCATACGTTGAAAACCCACTGTCCTATTTTCTTGAATCTGCTCAGTCCAGATTTTGAAGCTGGGGACCATAATCCATATACCAGACTATATGGTGAAGTAGTTGAGATGGGTTAAATACTTGACTAATACCAGCAGTTGCATTTGCATCAAGAACACCACATATCTTAGGCTAGCAAAAACATTTCAATAACTTATAGAGAGAGAACCACTTCAATTTTTTACTATGGAATTTACCTGTAAGGATTTAACTTGGATTCTGCAAATATTTCTGTGAGTTGACAGAATCAGATTTTAAGGAATTACATACTTATGTATAACCCTGGACCTTAGTGATTCGGTCAAGTATTTGATATTTTACCCTCCAGATCATATAAGTCATGGCTGGTTGATAATTGACCCTTACATGGTCAAAATCGTTTTTCATTGACCACAGTAGCGCATTTTTTTAACTCCCTCCGTCCCACTATTAGACGACCTAGTTGAAGTTTGCACAATTCTTAAGGCAAGGAATGGGAAGGAGTATTTTTAAGTATTTTTTACAATTATACCCTTATGGATAGTAATTTGTAAAATTTAGAAATGATTTATCTCTCAAACTAGACCATGGATTTTCGTAAACTTTGTATTGTTAGAAAGCATTTTAAAACACCTACGTAACGGGTATAAATATGGATATCAAATTATATACATTTCTTATACTAACGATAATTAATCAAAAGGATAATTTTAGAAATATTCCCTTGTTTAATGAAATAGGTCAACTAATGGTGGGACAAAATTTTAAACTAAGTAGGTCATCTAGTGGGACGGAGGGAGTATAATGATTGGCCGTGGAAACTAGTCTATAAGATAGGTGCAAAATCTCACATTAGATTTTAATGATTGTAATAAATTGTATAGCTTGTGTTTACTTTCTTCAGTTCAACTCTTTCTAGATATTTGAAATCGCATTAAATTTTAAATTATTTCGAGTCATTGCCTTGCATAATGATCCGAAGCCTGATTTTGGGCGAGCACTGTTTTCTTCATCTTCTATGAAGTCCCACTGTTTTGTTTTATGATCGGTAAAAGTCCCATTATTTTAGAGTAGATCTGCCAGTGCATACGAGATGTAGGGATTGCAAGCATCCTTAGCTCAAACGAGTGCTGAGTACTGGGAACCTGGACTGCAAAATTAAAAGGTCCTAGAGGCCACTGTTTGGAGTCAATACTGATGACTGGTAATTCTCCTAAAAAGAAGTAGACAAGCCGCCGGACTTATGACCCACCATGAAAGTGAGAAAAGATGATTCATAAATGCTTTGGCAGATCTGTGGTCAGGGCTTCTGAAGAAGTACTGCATCATTTATGTTTTTGTTAAGATGTCCAGGTGCACGAGGTGCTATTTAAGGCACAACAACAATAGCTGTTGTTCTCACCCTGCTTTGGAACTGTTTATTCAATTCCACTTACTGTGAATGGTTAGAACTGAGAACTTTTGTTTTAATACTTTAGGTTCATGAAATATCATCAAGGCCAATTATTTTTAGGAATGCCTGTAGTTATATAAGAGCAGTCGTATTTGAAAATTTTGATTTTTGGCCCCTAGATGTCGGATCCTGTCCTGAGCAATGATCAAACCTGGGCTTTCCCAAGGTGATGTGGTTGATTAGATTGGTGGCTGCTCTCTAGCAGTTTACGTATACCGGTCATCCTCTTAGGGCTGCTAGTATAGGAATAGGCCTGCTTCAGCTATGGTGCTCATAACTTCTTTCATTTAACAATACTGGTCAAAACAGCCTAATACAGTGTATACAATTAAGGCTACAAAATTATTTGTTAACTGTAATACTATTCTGATTGTGAAGTCAAGGACTGGAGTCTGGAGCAGCAGAGGCTCATTAATCATTTTGTATTTTTGGTTTTATTTCTTGTCGTATGTGTTTGTCGAATAAACAGCTGGGGAAGCGAATAGCTCATGTATTTGTGAGAATTTTATTAGATTAATGATAGCTTAAGTCATTTTCGTTGAATTAGATTAGATGCCCGCACGTTTGATTAATATAAAGCTGTGCAGGATAATTTAATTAGCGTCGCTACTGCGCTAAGGATGACGCACAGAGTGAACCTAGCAGGTTGACAAAGTCCAGTTGAAAGACCTGAAACGAGAAGAAAAAAGAATATGGAATCTAATGATTCAACCACTAATAATTCGAGTCCCAACAGTCTTTTTTTTATTTCCGGAAAGAGGTCAATCTTATTTCCGGAAGTCAATAGCGGAAACTGGAACAGTATCCGTCACTTTTTTGTTTTTTGTGGGTACATATGGCACTATTTGAGCTTGTGGTATTGCCGGCAACAATGATAGAGGTACCGAAGGGTTCTCCCGCAAAACCCACCGCATGACACATGATGTGGGACCAAAAGCCCACTCCCTATAGTTCTCAGGTGGGTCCCAAGGACTGGTGTGAGTGCGTCGGGATTTCTGGCGGTGGATTTGGCGGTCAACGTAGCACTATTGGGTATTGCCGGTGTTGAACTGAGATTGACAATATCAAGAATGGCACATACTGAATATACTTCATTATTGAAGTACCAGGTACGCTGCGTACGCATGCTCATTCAGATTGGGGTTTGATCTGGTCTGTGTTTGAAGAGATCAACTCAATCTACTTTTGTCTACTTTCAACAAGTCTTTAGTCTACATTTATTACACTACCAGTATTTTTTATTGTATTTGGATTTAAGGAAATAAGTAACAGTAGAAAATGATGAGCTAGTGTATACCATGACCAGTTTTAGTTAAGGGGTTATCTCAATCTGAGTATTGCCCATTTTGCACTTGGTGTTGGAAGTTGGAACCAACTTTTGGTTTACATGGAGAGGCTGGCTCTGCTCGAAAATGATTTACATCCCGCAGGCCTAAATTCGCAGGTTGTATCGATGTCTCACAAGGGGGTGGGACCCACACTAAACCCATCCTCTACAAATCCGCCGCGTCACTAGGTCTCTGCTTCTTTGTCTCTTGCGGGATGTCTATCACTTCCGGGCTCTGCTCAGGGGAGATAAGTTTGAGGAGGCCATATACTATAAAAAGGTACTTTTTACAAAAACAAAAAAGTCAATGGGGATCGCAAAAAAGCAGCTGAGCTTAACAAAAGAAGGTCGTTCTTTATAACATGATCATTTCAAGATTGACAGTAACACGCTTTTAGCCGTCCATCTTGACCTACATGTTCCTATCATCATCCTTCATTATTAACAACAGAGAAAACCTATATAAACCAAACCGTTTTCTGATTTTAAAAGACTATGAAACACTTTTAACCGTCTTTAATTTAACTCCACCTAAAAAAACACCCACTTTTTCCCCTTAGGTCTTCTTCTTCTTCTTCTTCCACTAGTAGTACTACTCTGGATCAAATTCAGTAGAATAATTAGGTTATCATTTCTGTATGATTGGAGCTGGGTATTGTTACCCTTATGATCTCATCATCTCTTGCTTCTTAGCATTTTACTAATCTCCACTCACAATTTTGTAAGTTAATTCTTTCTTTTACTAAATTTTTTGTTCTGGGTATTCATTTTGGTCTTTTGATTTTTGTGTTTGGTGGGAGGAATTTTGAGTTTGATATCTCTACTTAGTACTAGTGGACAGTTGGGCTCTTGAAGTCACTCAATCTCTTTTTGTTAAACAGGGAGACATTATGGAATTAGGGATGAAGCTTTGTGGCTTCTTTGGTTGGAAAGGAAATAACCAAAGACAGGCAAAGGGTATGTATTGATTGAAATCTTTAATTGATACCGTAAAAAAGTTTAAAAAATAAAGGAATTGTAGGTTCAATTTTTTTTTTGAAAGTGATTTGGTATATATAGTTGCTTCAACAATTTGTGAGAAAATGTTTGGATTTATATCTCATCATTGCATCCTCTAGTTCCCAATTTTTGATGTGAATTTGACGACCTTGCCTTACGCCAAATGTTAAGGGGAAATTTTCACAGTATATCTTGCTCTTGAGTTCATGTAGTCTGCAACAGCATCCTCTTTCTCTAGGCAGCAAATAGATCTTAATTTTTGTTATTCTCCCTCTTTTTGAAGCAACAGAACCAACCTGCATATAGCTGAGCTTACTTGACCTTGTTTTGCAATTGTTTGTGCTCAGAGATGAATACAAATGTAAGGCTGTTTTCGTATAGCATGTTAAAGTCTGCTACTGAGAGTTTCCATCCGTCAAAGAAACTGGGAGTAGGTGGCTTCGGAGTTGTCTATAAAGTAAGATTACGACACTTCATACAATGGGTTGATTAGTTCCTTGGTCATCATTGTCTTTGTCATCGCCATTTGTGATGTGAAGACAACGAGAGATTTCTTCTCATCTTAAAATGCCTTTGGCATTTTTGGCATTTTTGTTCTTTTTGTTTTGTTTCAGGGGACCTTAAAAGATGGAACACATATTGCAGTTAAGACTTTGTCTGCTGAATCTTCTCAAGCAACACGTGAGTTTCTGACGGAAATTGACATGATAACCAATGTTAGACATCCAAATCTAGTTCAACTAATTGGATGCTGTTTAGAGGGAAGCAATCGGATGTTGGTCTACGAGTATCTGGAGAACAATAGCTTAGCATGTGCTTTATTTGGTAAGTTTCAAAATGGTGGCAGCTCTATATGAAATAAGTTTTCTTAAATATAAGATCCTTGAATGAGCACGAAGTAAATGGACTCTTTCTTATTTGGAGTTTAGTTAATTTGTCCTTCCTCTCATTCAAGTTGGCCCAAAATTTATACGTTTTCTTGGTATTTCTCTTAAGCTTTATTCCATTTAAACGCACAAAATCAACACAGTTTTTTGGCTCAACGGTTCCAGGTTCGAAGAGTAAAAGAATTCCCTTGGATTGGCCAAAAAGAGCTGCTATCGCCATAGGTACGGCCAGAGGACTTGCATTCCTTCACGAGGAAGCTAAACCACAAATTATCCACAGGGACATTAAGGCTGGCAATATACTTCTTGACGCACAATTGAGTCCAAAAATTGGAGACTTTGGATTAGCAAAACTATTCCCAGACAATGTCACTCATATCAGCACTCGAGTAGCAGGAACAATGTGAGCATAACTTCTCATCCTTTGGTATTTATATAATGAAAAACTTCTATGCAATTCCATGTGAGCTTTATGTATTGAGCGGACAAATAACAATACAAGTGTACAAACGGCTTATATCATGGATGCATGATGTGATGCCTTCATTTTCTGCATTTCCTCTTTGAATCTAATGTTGACTTTGTGCACTTGCAGGGGTTATTTGGCGCCCGAGTACTCCTTGCTGGGACAGCTAACAAAAAAAGCGGATATCTACAGTTTCGGGGTGCTTCTTCTTGAAATTGTAAGCGGCAGAAGTAGTGGTACATCAGCGTGGGGAGAGGAACTGATGCTTCTTGTCGACTGGGTATCCCTCTTCTCTCTCTCACCCGCAAATATTCTAATATGAGACCTTGAACTACTGTATCATTTTGTAGTTCTGTATGATTAAGTATATAAATGAAATTTACAGACATGGAAACTGCGGGATGAAGGGAGGCTCTTAGACATTGTAGATCCAGATTTAGCCGAGTACCCAGAGAATGAGGTATTGCGCTTCATTAAAGTGGCCATGTTTTGCACGCAAGCAGCTTCAAACACAAGACCATCCATGAAGCAGGTTGTGAAGATGCTCTCGAAAGATGTAGCTCTTCCTGAAATGGAGCTCACCAAGCCTGGTTTTCAAAAGAGCAACATCACTCAACAATACTCTGGTAGTGGTAGCTCACAAGAGGGATCCTCTCAACAGACTCATAAAGAAAAAAGATCAAAAAACCCTTTTGTAACCTCAACACAATTGACTACGCCTCATGTAACCTTGGTGAACCCTGAACCCAGGTGAGAAATAGAGTAGCATAGCATATACATTATACACATAACAAGTTGATAAACCTTTTTGGCTTCTATGTAAAGCAAAAGCTCAGGGTACAAACATTTGCACCCATTGTTTGTCCGTCAGAAAAAGTAAATTAAACAATAGAGTGTAATTTTTAAACCTTGATGTAAATTCAATATCTGAGTATTAATTCTTTTGTTACCTGCTTGAAATTTATGGAAGTTTTTGTTTGCGGGGAACCAAGAGCTCTCATGAAAAATGATTCTGAAAAAGAAAAAAAAATCTGCTTGTACAAGTAACCATTACTAGTGACACTGGTACTTCCATGTAACTGCATTAGACTCTTGACAAAGAGCGAAGCCTTATATTTACAGAATGATTAAGCAGAAAACTAGTAGCATGGGCCTCTCTAAAGTTTACCAGCACCCCTAAAACTGAATTCCTGACACACTGTACCACACACCCTTCACAAACTGCCCTACAATAACATACTCATTGACCATCTTAACATCAATACCGGACCTTTGAAACTGAGGAAAAATCAGCCAACAGGATGTGACCATCATAAACGCAATTATCAGAGGTCCTATAACTAGCGGATGTAACTGCCACCTGTTGGCTGTAAAGCACTTCTTGATTTCAATTTCAAAAGATAAACAAATTCCATGGAGAAGCAATAACGACAGGGCACTCCATGTAGGCCAAACCCGCCCTAAGTAGAACAATAGCAGCTCATGCATTAATCCAGAGACGGCAAATGTAGTGACTACCCCTACATGTTGCGCCCATTTTTCACCTATATAACGTGTACAAGTAAATCGTACTGGATTGTATACCGTCGGCCGTAGAATACTAGTGACCATTAGATTCCACCTATGGCCCCAAAAGTTCTGCAATGAAGTTGAGAAATATGGCTCATTGAATTGTGGTTCGAGTTCCAGTTTTTGTCCAAGAATAAACGGCGTTAGGATTCCTATTAAGGCTAGAGCGAGTTCCAGGACCAAGTACAATAAGAAACAGTATAGACATATGCTAAAATTTGGGTGTAAATGAAAAAAATATTGCTTATGGTTGTGAATGATGGGAATCAACAAAGCCACAAGTAACATTTCTAACACATAGTATATGCCTGATTTGGGTTTAACCTGAGATTTTGAATATGGGTTTGTTTGTATGGGAGAGCAAGCAATGATGATAAAAAATGTAAGAGAGGAAGATGCAGAGTTTGACTTTGACATTAGTGAAGATAAAGGGCCATGTCCAAATGAGAAGAGAAGAAGTTTGAAATTAGTAAGCCAGGAAATGAAGAAACCAGTGATACCACAAAGATGAGCAGAAGACAGAAAAAGAGGTAGGAGAAAAAAGATGGAGATGATGGGAAGGACAGAGATAAGTCTAAAGAAACCTCTTGGGATGTTTGCTGAAATGAAGTAAGAGTAAGTTAGTGATGCAAGAATTGTAAAGCATACCTTGATGAATCTCCATAACTCATCACCATTATAATACTCTTCTTCCATAGAAGGTACTACTATCATCAATTTCCTCTTGCAGATTGTCTTCTCAATCTCGATAAGAGTCAAACGTCACACTAAATGCATTTAAACTTAAAAACAAAGACTTTGTTCGGAGTCCATGTGCTGCACTGCTAGCTCATGTTTTTTATTTTATTTTAATAAGAAAGCCTTACAAGCAATGTAAATTAAAATTAAAACTAAGAATACAAACAAGAAACAATAAACAGTGATGTACCTCAAGGATGACATACGATGTTGGACACGCATGTGCTAGCTCATGTTAGGAAATTAGTTCTTCATAGCTATTTTCACCGACCATCCTTGCGTCAACACGATAAGACAACTGATTCACATGATCGGGACACAAACTTGTTACATTTGAGTACAAGAAAAACAGAAGAAAGAAATTTGATGTTTACAATGCAAGAGGAGAGAATGTCACTCTCCTCGTTTGATTTGTCATTGGACATGAAAACTAACCATAAAAACATTATCAGAGTACCAAAACTCAAGTTAAGTAAGTAACCGTTAGTATTTACACAAAGAATGAAATAAGCACGAGAAAACAACAAAACACTAGGCAGCGCGAATTCTTATATTGTGCAGCTTAAAGAACTGTAAATGGACAACATTCTTAAATGAACTTTTTGGATACAAAGAGCTTTGAAGATTAATCTACAATCAAACATCACACATAAAAGAATAGACCTTCTAGCTAAAGATGCAGCTTATTCTTGACAAATTCCACCATAATCCCATACTCACCTATAGCCTTTATATCAACACCATTGCGAATGAGTTGCGGAAAGAACAACCAAAACCTTGTACCACTAATAAACCCCAGAGTCAAAATCCTCGACACCCATCGATTCAACTGCAACTTGTTATTTAACGACTTCTTTATTACTCCCTCCAAACCTGTACACATACACTCGTGTCATGTAATAGTACAGCACCTCATGCATCAATCCGGATACAACAAAAGTCAAGCAGAGCCGATCCTGTGTGTTTTAGGGCCTGGTGCGAACTTAATTGCAGGGCCTTTTTACATTCAATTTTTTTTTCTCCCCGACAACTTCGAATAGCAATGAGAATACGAAACTAATATCAATCGGTCTGTGGAAAACAGAAGACAAGAGAAGAGTGGGGGTGGTTTGGTTTTGTTTTGAGAGAAATTTGGGAATTCTTAAGAAATCTTCCCTCACAGATGATAGAAGACGTAGTCCGTGGAAGAAGAAGAGAAATAAGACGTGGCTAATTATAGAAACTAGATGACTGCTGCAGCAGTGGGAGGCCGACCAAAGAATTCAAAAAAAAATAAAAATGTAAGCCTCAAAATAATTTTTAAAAATGGTGCTAGAACGCCCAGAAATGTACTACACAAAAGTCAGAGGGCTTTTCACACCTGATCTATTATAAGTCGGAGGGCCTTTCACACCTGATCTATTATTGGGATGGATGCCGTAAAAATGGGTCCATCTTTGATGTCTCTATCATTTTCGAATTAAAAATCAGTAGTGTCAAAGGAAGGAACTTATGCGAAGGGCTTCATCAAATATAAAAGGAATTTTTTGGGGTTATTCTTGCACAAGGAATATGCATGTGTGTGAACGGTGGAGTGTTTGCGTGAAAGAGTTACACGACATACACTTGACTAAATTTAATACGTTTCTCTGCATCACAAAGATGTTCAGCTGTAACTGATCGAATCAGATCGATTTAATGTATTATTTGAATAATTTCTACATGGTAATTTGTTTGACTGATTGTATTTGGAGGAAATTTGAGATTAATTTGATCAATTATGTCTCGACTAATCTTAATTTTAAGAAATTGTGAATTATGATAAACCAATTTCAAATTTTCTGTACAAAGTTTGTGACTGACAAACTACATTTTATCATCGTATAGAAGGCCTCCCTAAAGGTCGGCCAATAAGTTATAACTGGGCTTGCATACCAAAAAAAAATAGATATTTGTTAGAGGGAGAGCAAAAGCGGATCCGAGGAGAGCGAAAATCGTAGTCGACTCGTTAAATCTGACCCGTCCAATATATTTTTCTGATTCGGACCAAACTACCCTACTAAATATACTCCCAAATCATTCCTTAACCAACAGAAAGGAAAAAAATTTATCACCACCGTCTTCACAGTTCACAGGGTTCTTATTTGAATGGCCTTTCCCTACTTTAGTAATAATATATCAAATAGTTTTTCAATGACTCTCGTACTCAACAACCATGTTTCTCGTCCATTGTCATTAATAATCAGTAGTTGCATCTTCTGATTTCTATCTTAGTATCTTACCATTAACAACGTAGATGAAATAGTTATAACTCAGCATCTTTAGGGATTTGGGAATTAGATGTCTCAACTGGAATTGGAACATACCATTGATACCAATTAAATCAATATCGGCATCTAGGGTTGGAGAGCTAAATAAAATTATACCTGAAGAATGAATTCGGCTTGATGCAAAGATATACACAGGAAGAGTAAATGATATGTTTCGAAACATAGATGAAGAATTTTCGGGTCAAGGAGATATATGAAATCCCTGAAAATTTGCAAAGGAAGCAGTAAATAGTTTTTTTTTCCTGTTATTCGTCATGGGTGGCGGGGTTAGATACCGGTGGTGGAGGTGTTGTTTGGGGAGTGTGGGAGGGAACTGTGTGGTTTACGGGGTATTTAGTAGGGACTGTTTGGTCCGAGTCAGAAAATTATATTGGACAGGTCATATTTAGTGAGTCGCCTACGTTTTTCGCTCTCCTCGGATCCGTTTTTGCTCGCCCTCTAACAAAAATCAAAAAAATAAAATATACATAACTGGGCTTAGTTTTGTGCATGAAAAAACGCCTTGGCTTGAGATGGGCCCTGTGCGTCGCACCTCCTCAGGCCCGGCTCTGAAGTCAAGAATACACATGATAAGGGGCCTAACTTGTTCCCAAGTGTAGGCGTAGAAATGCAACATACAGGATCATATACGGTCGACCGCAGAATACTGTTAGCCATTAGATTCCATCTACGACCCAAAATTCGTGGAGTGAATTTGAAAGGTATGGTTCGTCAAACATTGGTGCCAAATCTTGGATGAATATGGCTCCAGCTACGGATCCACTCGCGCCTAAAGTGATCTCCAGTGGCGATCCAGGTTTTCAAAATAGGGGGGCTAAAAACAAATGTCTTCTCGCACCTTAACCGGTGTCTAGTTTTTCTTAGGAACTGCTCCTTGCATTTTTTTTTTTTTTTTTTGAAACAAGAAATGATGTATTGATAGAAAGATTAATTCAGTACAAAAGATTTGTCCACAACAAGCTGTGCCCTGATTTCCATCGGAGAATAACTAGACCAAGCTATTGATTGAGTATTCTCTCTAGCTAGTTTAGAGAGAATGTCAGCAACTTTATTACCTTCTTTGGGAATGTATGAACATTTCCAAGAAGTAAATCTACTAAAAAAACCTTGAATATCGTTTACTAAATTAAGTAATTGCCAATCAATAGATGCATTATTGTTGACTGCTTCTACCACCGTCTTGGCGTCAAGTTGAAAGTGCACTTCCTCTAGCTCCAGACTTTGCGCCAGATTCACAGCTTCACATAAAGCCATGCACTCCGCTTGCGCAGCACTTCTCACGTCCGTCAAGTAGATGCATTCAGCTGCTTGCTGCTCACCTGCAAAGTTTCGAACCATTAGTCCAATTCCACCTGTGTTATTAGAGTACAAGTAAGAACCATCTATATTTAAGGTAACAACATCTACAGGGGGAGGTAGCCAATGTATATTACTACGAGAAACTCTAGCAGAAGTGGGATGATTAGAGTTATTATGAGTTAAGTTTTCACTAATGAAAGTGCGAGCTTTTAAGATAGTTTTTTCAGGATGAGGATTAATGCCCTGAAAAGTTTTGTCACATCTGTCGGACCATAGGCACCAAGCAATGATAAATCTTTTGCATATTTCACTTGTTGAGATCTTCTTATCATAAAAGTCATCAAACCAGCTGCATATCCAATCTGAGAAGGAAGAGGAACCAGTCGAGGACCAACCAGAGATAGAAAACCAGACCGCTCTAGCTAAATTACATTCCATCATAACATGAGATGGAGTTTCTAGCACCTGCTCACAGAAAGGACAAACAGAAGGAATTCCAGAAATCTTGGTACAGAACGTCTCTTGTTGGAAGGAGAGTAGAGACTGCTTTCCAAAGAAATTGTCTGATTCTGGGAAGAATAGGCAACTTCCACAACGATTTGTAGATTTTTATCATTCTTGGTCCCACCGAGACTGGTGTTTCTTGTTCTTCATACATTGATCTGTAAGCTGATTTTACAGTGAACCTGCCATTTTCTCTAACAACCAGATCAACCTGTCTTCGCAGTTACTGTGAATATGTAATCCCATGATGTAGTTTACTATGTCAGGCTCAAATAACTCTTGCATTTTTGTATATCCCAGGAAATATTGTTCTGCTTAAACAATTGATGCACAAACTTGTATTGCTGCTGAGACATACAACCTTGCTTTGGAGCTGGAGGACGTGATACAGCTTGGATCCATCTATGCTGCCAAATCAATATCTTCATGCCGTTTCCTAGACACCAACAACTATTTGATTGCACAAACCCTAGCTCATAACTCAAACTTCTCCAGGACCATGTTGTATTGCTCTTCTTTTTCAAGTTGTAGAGGTCGCCATCTGGAAAGTATTTAGACCGCAGAGATTTGGTCATCATGGATTCCGTGTTAGAGCAAAGTTTCCAAGCGGACTTTGCAAGTAAAGCCCTATTGAAGATTTGCATATCTCGAAAACCAAGTCCTCCTTCTTCTTTGGGTTTATGAGTTCTTCTCCAAGTGATAATATGGTTGCCCCTACATGACTTTTTATTTCTCCAGAACTGCTGTTGTTTTGAACTCATCTTTTTAATGGGCACCTTGCACTATACATACATGCATATGCAATCAATGTAATTTCGATCTGTGTACTGCCATTGACGAGTGTACATAAACTTCATAAGAAGTACTGCTCCCCACCACATGCAGTGCCATAAGAAAAATATGCAATCAAGGTCATTTCCAAAGATTTGACCTCATGCACATGCTTTGTGATCAATTTTACTGGATTTTGTTGCTCGTTACTGTTCTGAAAAGTGAGACAAATGAACACTATCGTACCTAAAAGCAAGAACTAGACATGGTGTATAAATAATGTTACAAGAAGGACCATATGAAATTAAAATAAGAATATGAATATACAAACCTTGAGAGCAAGATTTCTTTGCTCAAATCCCTGGTTGACATACTCCTTTTCTTCGTTATACTTCATCAGTACAACAATTTATGTTGCCAAAAAAATACTAATGGAAATGGGTATTAATTATGCAGAAGAGAGCGTCACTCTTGAAGATTGTCGTTGGTGGGCAACTAGTCATTTACACTAGGATTACATAGAAGAACACTGAAGATAGAAAAAGTTTAAGCCTAGAATTTCATGTAGTTCACATACTAGAGGTAATGAATATTCATTTTGTTATGTAAAAAACCTTTGAAGATGTACTCAGTACTCTAGATTACGTTTGAGAGAGACTATTTAGACTGTCTCCACTGATGAGGGTAAAGTGTGGTATATTTATTGGCAAGTATTTGTCTGTGCATACCCTTACTAGTGTTTTTGCAAATACAACGGACATGTGCTTATCTGCTTGAATGATGCATTCAGAGGTGTTTGCTAACGGGAATCGGCCATGAGCTAACTGGAATTAGTCGCAGGCATATGGTCTTGCGGCTAATGAAGTCTTATCGAACACTTGTTGTACATATCCGAAACTAAAGTTATAGTTAATCCTTGCTCAGATTTTATAACACAACTCTTCCTTGCTCAGTATCTAAGTATTAATCTAAAAAAAGTGAAAAAAAAAAACAAATTAATCAAAATGATGATAGAAAAAACCTCCCAGACAATCAAACAAAAACCCAAACCCTAAGAAAATAAAATCTTTAAAACCATTTCATAATTTGGATTAGTAAAAAGTATAGAAGAAGAATCAGTAGCTAAGCAATTAATGGTAAAGAATTACCTTGATTACCAAACGCTGTGATCATACTTTTTCAGTTTCTTTGTTCTGCATCCTTAACAATCAAACAGTTGATACAGGTGGACTAAATTGAAAAACATGGTGGGCTAAGTTGCTCGATCAGGTAGACTAAAGTCCGCAATTATTTCGGCTAGCAAGAGATTTACCTTGCTTGGTCATAACGGTCCAAACACTCCATGTAATCATAAATTTTAACCACAGCAGATAACATTAGAGCTTTTAAACTTAGGATTAGATATTGGTTTCTCCAAAGTTTGCTCTTATTTTGAATTTGCGGTTGTTCTTTGACGTTTGATGTTGAAGTGTTTTCTTTGAGTTTGATAGGAAGGCAAGCTAATGAGATGAAAAGTAGAGGTGATTTTGATGGATCAAATCTTGAAGCGGAGGAGGAGGACAACGGGCCTAGATTGAAAGAGAAGAGAGGAGTTTGAAATTTCCAAGCCAAGTGAGAACAGTTGTAGAAATACCAAGATGGAAAGAGTCGAGGGAAAGTGGAAGAATTGAAAAGAGATAGAAAACTGGCAACATAAAAATCAATCTTAGAAATCCCTTTGGGATCAATTTTGATACAAAGAAATAGGTATAAACTAGTAATAACACAACATAAAACCATACATTGACGAAGGTTTGTATCTCATTATCATGATCATCCTCCATTTCAGTACCTTGGATAATTCTTTTTATTTATTGCAGTTTGGGTTGTTAAGGTGGTAAGATCTGATTTTGAGTTTCTGGGTTTGACATTATTGTTAAGTATAGTAGTCAAATCACTATTAAATTGTGTTGACTCTCCGAGTCAAGGTCTTTTCTATTGACTGTTAATTGACTCTCCATATATACTGTCTGGTCTGTCCCGTAACAGTATCTCTGAATATTCCGTTAGTGTGATGAAAACATTATTGCTTTGTCTCTAAAACTTTCTCAATTATATTCATCAACCACTATTGACATCTTACAAGGGATCTGCTTTTATATAATCAAAATATGTACACAGTCTCATCATGACAGTTGTATTTATAAGCCTATTGGAAAACTCTCAACCGAACATGGAAATGTTTTACTAGTGCGGCTCCAGAAAAAAAAACATATTTAGAGCAACAAAATTAAACTTAGGCATGTTTAAATAACAACAATGAAATATGCACCAAAAAACAACAAAACATTAGGCACCTTTCAGAGGAAAAAAAAAATAGTAGGCATGCAGCCACATTGATACTACCATGATAGAGTGTATCATTTTGATTAAACAAAAAAGATTCATTACTAAAAGACAAGAGCAAAACTTGCTTTAGACAGCTAATATACACTCATACTTATAGTGTGATTAACCGACTGACCTGACAGTTAATAAACGAACACACGTACAAGATACTCATGTGAGAGTAAACAATACACATGCACAACACGTGAGATACAGAGGGAAAATATAATTTGAATTCTTCTTATCATGCACCATTGCATGGCCTAAATGTTACTCCACCAATATCCCCCCGCAAGCTGAAAGGTGCTGCATCAACCTGAAGCTTGGATCGAAGTAAAGAGAATCGAGATGCAAAAAAACCCTTTGTAAAAATGTCGACAATCTGATCAATAATGAAGAAATAAAACACATCCAAAGCCTTGGACTGCACCAATTCTCTGATTAAGTGACAATCTAGATGAACATGCTTCATTTTTGAGTGCAAAACAGGGTTGGATGCTAAAGAAATGGAACTGATATTATCACAACCTAGTTTAGGAATTGCAGGAATGGAGAAGTGAAGATCTTGAAGAACATAACAAATCTAGACCATCTCTGCAGCAATGTGTGCTAAGGTCTTATATTTTGCCACAATACTAGACCTAACAACTGTAGTCTGTTTCTTGGAGGACCAAGAAATGATGTTAGGACCAAGAAAAATGCAATACCCTCATGTAGATCGTCTATCATCAACATTTCCATCCCAGTCTGCATCAGAGAAACCCAACAGAAAAGAAGCACCTTTGGTAAAAGTAATACTAAACCCAACATATCTTAGAATTCTTTTTGAAGTAGAAAAATGAAAAGTCCTGGTATGTTGCATATGCTGACATACTAGATTCACTGCAAAATCAATCTCATGCATGGTCCAAGTCAGATAATGAAGAGCCCCTACTAAAGATCTATACTCACTAGGATTGTCAAGCATGACACCATCATCTTTTGTGAGTTTTGTGGATGCATCAATTGGAGTAGAACATGACTTGGCCCCTTCCATGTGAAACCTGGTAAGAAGATCCACTGCATATTTTGTCTGAGAAAGAAATAATGAGTTAAAATCTCTTTTTACCTCAAGACCTAAGAAGTAATTAATATGACCCAAGTATTTGATAGGAAATTGCAACTGCAACTGAGAGATCATATATTGCAAAAAGGTAGAAGAATACCCAGTGAGCATAATATCATCCACAAACACTAGAGAAACTATGAGTTGAGAGCCATCTTTGTGAACAAAGAGAGAAGAATCAACAACTGAATGGACAAACTTGAGAGATAATAAAGTTGCACTGATTTTGTCATACCAAGCCCTTGGGGCCTGCTTCAAGCTATAGATTGCTTTGTGCAAGAGACAAACATGATTTGGTTTGTCAGGATCATGGTTTTTAAAAGCGTACGCTTCACGCTTCGAAGTGTACGCTTCGCTCCAAAATGTTCTAAAACGCTTCGACTCGCAATGGTGAAGCGAATCTTCTCTGAAGCGTGTTAGATTCTCTAATATATGCGCTTCACATACTTCCCGCCCAATTTAAATTTTCCCGCCCAAAAATTTTAATAGAAAAACAAGAAAATGTGAAGTTCTGAGGGCGAGAGTCGAACTCAAACCCAACACCTGCTACTCGCTTATTATCGTCTAAACCACCTGTTGATGGTGGGTTTTCATTTGAGGTTAAAATTGTAAAAACTTAAAAAATTATGCGCTGACATCTTGTAAAAGATAAAGCCATTTATAAGTGTTGATACTCCTCACTTAATTCACCAAGAATGGAGCATGTAGCAACAATCCCATTCTCGTGAATACATGAAATTCCTCCAGGTTGGAGCATGAAGCAATAATCCCATCCCGTGAATTTCATATCAGCCTTGTATTTCCGTACTCATTGTCGATTGTGGCATGACGACCGAGTGTTACTCTTACAGTAACACGAACCTCCAAGCACTATAATGAAACCATGTACGAAATACCCGTACAGGCTGACTCTCGGTGTGTTATACTATCCCGATTGAGCCCCTCTCGGTGTGTTATACTAGCCCGATTGAGCGATCAGTCCGGATATGATCTGATCGCAGTTCATCCAACTCCATAAGCATGATTGGATGACCCCAGATCAATTCCATCACCCCCAAGTGATAGGATCCGGAGATGCCTATATAATAAACCGCAATCGCACGGTGTCCAACAAGTAGACAGATGAGCAAGTACACGGTGTCCAACAAGGTCGTTCCCACAAGGAGCGGTGGAAATACAAATAATCAATACTCTCAATCAATTAACCAGCAATGAAGTTTTTGGATTTTTGAATTATAAAAATAAAGAAATAAATCAAACAAATAAAATAAAATCAATGGGAAAAACAATAACCAGGGTTTTATCGTATCCACCACTATTTCTGTTCAATTACTGAAATGAAACATAACTCATGAATAATTATTTATCGTTCGTTCTATTGACATCGCCTATTATATGTATTAGAGTCGCAAATATCACTGGGACACCCTAAGCATAGCACATCAAAAGTCTAAACCCAAGCATGCACCATCAAATTGCGTTAGCGAGAAAATCATACGAAACTAAATTTAGGTTCACCAATAATACCTGGCTATTCTAAGCATAACCCATCAAAGGATTTAACCCAAGCATGGGATATCAAATATGTAGACAAATAAATTTGCAATCCTATAAATGAAGCACATAGGTTATTGTATTGTACGGAACCGGTGAAGCAACAACTCATATCATCGCTAAAATCAATATATAAAATCATGAAATTAATTTATTCAAATCATAATAGCCTTAAAACCATATGTATTCAAATCGAAAGTGGTCTAATGCTCTAAGTGGTTTCAACATAAAACCCTAGCTAAAAAGTTTAGCAACTCATAAATATGGATTTCTCAAACCCACAAAAACAAGTACAAGAAAAATAGAGGAAAGAGTAAACCCTTGTCACCGAATCGTCGCCTTTCCCTTCGATCTCTTGTTCTTCCGTTCTTGCCTTCACGGTGTTTCTTGCCTTAACGGCCGTTCGTCGCCTCCGTAACTCAATCCTCTAGCCCCGACTTCCAACCTTCTCTCTCTCTCTCTCGTCCTGTCACCAACCGAGAAAAGCCAAAAGATATGCCCTAAACCGGCCTCTGGTTTCGGCTCTCAGCCGCCTGTTGTCGCAACACCATCAACCAGTTCACCCTTCCTGCACATCTCAGTTTCCTATTCTAACTCCTTCCACCGTCGACTACAAGACTTTCAGCCTAACTTCTTATGACCCTAGCACCATTCTTTCAACTCGTCCGTTCAAATCTCTTCAGCCACAGGCCGCCAAATAATGCCATCAACTCAATCTTCTCACCGTCCAAATCCGTCCATTTAATCGTATGCCGACCCCATTGCAGTACCAATAGACATCGCCACTTGCACCGATTCCCATATCCATTTTCGACACAAGAAACCACCACCGACAAGTATTCGTTGTCTGCACTCATCACGAATCTCCGAGCATCATCAGTTCACCTAGTCATTTATCGTCCATCGAGTCCACAGCTTCACAAATAACTCCGATCACCATCATCATATCACGGCAGCAGCAGAGCTTGAGTAATTCTTTGCATATGTATTCACTTCACTCGAACCAAGCCCTGGACTCCACTATTCAAGTTCAAACTCTAACAAAGACCATCCTTCACGAGCTCAACCGCCAAACTCTCCTGTGGCTCTCAACCTGTTCATCCAGGAACATGGCAGCAACATGCCTTTTCTCTCGTCTCTCGCACCTTCTCGTACACAGCCCGTAACCAAGGTCGTAGCTTCAAGTTTCTATCTCAAATGCCACCGTTCGAGCCACCTCCATTCTTTCCATTCTCGTCTCAGAAATGATGTAGCCAAGCAGTGGCTTGGGTGATGAGCAACATGGGCATGCAAGGTAGACCACCATAGGCCCAGTCTCTTTTGGTATCTTGAGCTATTTTGTTGCTAACACCATTTGGTCGCTTGTTTGGCCATTTATTCTCCGGGTGATCCAATTCACTTGTACTTTCTACAAAAGCACTAAATAATGTTATTAGCCACCATTTGGCTGCTTGTTTGGCCATTTATTCTCCTAGATCCAATTCACTTGTACTTTCTACAAAAGCACTAAATAATGTTATTAGCCACATTATTGAGTCCTAACTAATATAAATATGGGTACAAAATGTAGCACATATGTGCTTATCAACACCCCCACACTTATATTTTGCTAGTCCTCGAGCAAAACAGAAAATTGACCCGCTCCACAGCTGGTCATAAAATGATAAGAAGAAGAGTAGACCCGCTCAACAACTGGTCATCAATTTTTTTTTTTTTAAGACCCTCTCTACAGCTGGTCATAATATGATAAGAAAATAAAAGAATAGACCCGCTCAACAGCTGGTCATAATGAATAGACCCGCTACACAGCTGGTCATGATTTTTCTTTTTTTTTTTCTTTTTTTTTTTAAGACCCGCTATACAGCTGGTCATAAATTGCACGGAAATTCCTGAAAAAGAACAGTAAAAAGTTAACCACTCCCCCACACTTAAACATTACATTGTCCTCAATGTAATTGAGTCATCCAACGTAAAAATTAAGATGGGAAATTCATAATATGCGAAAATAAACAAATAAAAATAGAATTACCTACTGGAATATACAAAAAGGATCCCCATACACTAATAACCTAAAAATTTGGGGATCAACCCAAAATACAATATTTACAAACAATGACAACCTCAAATCCTCGCAGTAGCAACGTAAAGATATAGAGACTATCAAAACGAAAGAGCCACCCCCAAACCTAATTTTTGCAAAGGATATATCGTCAGTAACAAGAATTACCGACTCAAGTGGTTCATTAGGGATGGGAACTGAGACGATCCGGGAGTCATGCACAGGCAAAGAGAAATCACGAGATGCAAAATAATCTAGTAATACTGGAGAAGCACGCAGTTCTAATCCAAAATTAGGAAACTTCTGAAAAGTTGTGCCAACAATTCTAGGTATATTAACTTCTCCATTGGGTTTGTAAACCTGTACTAAATCATCATCATAATCATCATCAACCAAGGAATCAATAGGAATATCACAATAAAGATGATTAGAAGTAACCTTATAGATAGAGTGTAATGTCTCTAAGTCGTTAGACTTAACTACAGTGTCCTCTGAATTAACACATTCTTCATAAGCATCATTGTTATAGCACTGATATGTCATACCGTCTAAAAGAATGGTGTCCTCAATCCTAAACTCATCCTTTTAAATAGGCGTAGTGATCATTAACACGATCGGAGTTATACTAAATACACCACCTTCACTTGGTATGAAAATGTCTCTATTCCTATGATCACAACTATCAAGTTCATCATCATTCTCCATACACATTGATTCACAATTTAAATCGGTTTCATCATAAATGTCAAGAGTATTAGAAAAATTAGAACATGTTTCCTCTCCGAAGACCACAATCTTCTACCGACAAGCGTTAGTCGAGCAATCGATAGATCAGGTTTGTTCAGCAAGTTCAACAATATCAGCATGGGCTTTACTAAGCTCAAAAAAAAATAACTCATTAGTTGTGGTCTCTGCTCAAAGAATGTCAATATTGAGGCGTTCTAACAAAGATAGTTGTGATGCCGATAGGTCACGTGAAGATTGATCATCTCTCTCATACTCGGGACTCATATGTGTGTGAATAATAATTGGAATCGATATAATTTGTCTCATAACTCAGGTAAGGTTGGTAATGATCATAACCTTCACAAGGTCCGGAATGATCATACCTATGAGAATAATTCCAATAATTATTTACACACTCGGCAGGTTCTTGATAATGAGAAGCTGCATAAGCATACTCAGGTGAAATATCAAATGACTCCTCTGTCTCAGTTCTTTTGGTAAGATTCCAAAAAGCTATAAAAGAAGTTAACTCGCTGGAAACCATTATACAAAGTAATTCTCAATAACTCACCTTGCAAAAGCTTTGTGAGAAAATCAAGTACTTACTTTAGGCCTGTTGTTGACCCAATCGTCGCTCTTTGGACTAAGGTACCTAAGAAAAAAATCAAATAAGCTACGTAAAAAGAACTAAAAGGAAATATAAAAAAAAATTAAAAAAATAAGCTATGTACAGAAAGATAAAAATAAATATGTACAAAATACCAATTACAATAATTCATAACCGCTCCCCGGCAGCGGCGCCAAAAATTAATAGGATCAGGAGATGCCTATATAATAAACCGCTATCGCACGGTGTCCAACAAGTAGACAGAGGCAGGTGCGGGTCGTTCCCACAAGGAGCTATGGAAATACAAATAATCAATACTCTCAATCAATTAACCAAAGAATGAAGTTTTTGGATTTTTGAATTATAAAAATAAAGAAATAAATCAAACAAATAAAATAAAATCAATGGGAAAAACAATAACCAGTGGTTTTATCGTATCCACCACTATTTCTGCTCAATTACCGAAATGAAACATAACTCATGAATAATTATTTATCGTTCGTTCTATTGACATCGCCTATTATATGTATTAGAGTCGCAAATATCACTGTGACACCCTAAGCATAGCACATCAAAAGTCTAAATCCAAGCATGCACCATCAAATTGCGTTAGCGAGAAAATCATACGAAACTAAATTTAGGTTCACCAATAATACCTGGCTATTCTAAGCATAACCCATCAAAGGATTTAACCCAAGCATGGGATATCAAATATGTAGACAAATAAATTTGCAATCCTATAAACGAAGCACATAGGTTATTGTATTGTACGGAACCGGTGAAGCAACAACTCATATCATCGCTAAAATCAATATATAAAATCATGAAATTAATTTATTCAAATAATAATAGCCTTAAAACCATATGTATTCAAATCGAAAGTGGTCTAATGCTCTAAGTGGTTTCAACATAAAACCCTAGCTAAAAAGTTTAGCAACTCATAAATATGGATTTCTCAAAACCCACAAAAACAAGTACAAGAAAAATAGAGGAAAGAGTAAACCCTTGTCACCGAATCGTCGCCTTTCCCTTCGATCTCTTGTTCTTACGTTCTTGCCTTCACGGCTGTTCGTCGCCTCCAGAACTCAATCCTCTAGCCCCGGCTTCCAACCTTCTCCCTCTCTCTGTCTGTCACCAACCGAGAAAAGCCAAAAGATATGCCCTAAACCGGCCTCTGGTTTCGGCTCTCAGCCGCCTGTTGTCGCAACACCATCAACCAGTTCACCCTTCCTGCACATCTCAGTTTCCTATTCTAACTCCTTCCACCGTCGACTACAGTATCAGCCTAACTTCTTATGACCCTAGCACCATTCTTTCAACTCTGTCCGTTCAAATCTCTTCACCCACAAAGCCGCCAAATAATGCCATCAATTCACTTGTACTTTCTACAAAAGCACTAAATAATGTTATTAGCCACATTATTGAGTCCTAACTAATATAAATATGGGTACAAAATGTAGCACATATGTGCTTATCACCAAGCAGGTATGGAATACCCACGGCCGACCCCGCATGGTCGGTCATTGGCCTAGCTTGCCAAGAAACCGTTCATACCAAGCATTATGGACGGAAAACCCTAAATTAGGGTTTGCGGCATATTACATGTGTTGCAAAGCAGTCTCAAACATCCATCTTCGCAGGTATAGATGGAGGGTGTAGATGTAGATTCAAAGGGCCCCGAGCATGTCAACACGATCACCGTGGGCCCGCCTACACACTTGACCAATCGGTCAAGACCAACCATGCTTGGTTGCAACAAATTCGTGACGCCCAAAGGGAGCATGGTCACACGGCTATGAAAGCCAAAATTAGGGTTTCAAGCCATCACGAGCGTCCATCTTCTCCTCGCACGAATGGAGGGTCCTGGATTAGATTAAACAGGTCCGGTCATACCAGCGTGACCACTGTGGGCCCATTTACCTCCTCATGTGTTCGGCCAAGGCATATCATGCCTGGTTAATCCAAAACGTGCGCCTAAACTAGCGTGGCCACGCCTCCCAAACCACAAATTGATCTCGACCGCTCAACTTCGCCGGACGATTTGGGTGGCTCGGATCACGTTTTAATGGGATATTCGCATAGGCGTGAACACCAGCCTACCATCTTCATGTCAAACCAATCGGCCAAGACCGACCAAGTTAGGTCGTCTTGGAACGCACGCCGAAAAGAGCATGGTGCGCGGCCTTTGCGGCATCAAATTCCTATTGCAAAATCGATCTCAACCACTCCTCTTTGCCGGTCAAATTGAGTGGCCTAGATCGCACCTTCATGGGACAAAGTGAGACATGGACGTGTACACCGCATGCTATATACATGGATGCCCTGGTCGGTCCTCTCCGAATCCTTCCCATGCTTGGTTTCGACCAAGTCAAGAGTGATGCTTGCGCGCCTCTTCAAAACCCTAATTTCATTAACTGGTCGCAGATGAGTGTCTCAAATATCATTTCATCCGTCCAACTTCACCACCTGGTTATACAACCCTGGTCGAGTTAATTGGTCAGTGAGGCGTCATTACCCATAACTTTACCACACCATGATGCGACTGCATAAAATACACACGGTACTTCACAAGTATCGACTTCTGAATAACGCAGCTTATTCAATTCGGATTATATGCTATCTTTCTTTCGTGGATCCACGATCCACACATTCCGACATCAATCATGTCACAAACTGGGGATGCATACTGGGGTATTGGTCCAGCGGTTTACAAACGTGCAGGCGTGCAACGCGCCATCACAAGAACGTGTCGGGGAAGTCATAGACGGTTAGAGATGAACAGGAGAAGTGGGCAAGACTGGTCGTGTGGCACCGACGCACAACTCCACTACTCCATCACTCTACTTCCTCCACTTCCAACGAGAGACGTGAATAAGGCTCAATGACTTGTATAAATAGGTTCTCTGCCCTATTTCAAACAACAACACAAGTTCGACGAGACAAAAACCAAGTGTTAATACAAAAACGTATTCAAACACCCGCAGCTTGCTTGCATTAATCACAAGCCTGCTCACCTTTCGTTACAAGTCATAAGCAAGCCAACACCTTCACAATCTCAACACCTTCTTCGCTTCCCTCCCTAAGATCAACACCATCTCCTTCACTTTGTGACCGAAACAAGTCCGGGAACGGCCATTTCTTGGTTTAGGCCGGACTTGCACAGATTGATCTCTCGAATCTACAAGCACTCACCGCGTTAAAGGCATTTGTTTAAGGTTTAGATTCATTCCTCATCCCCACCCCAAATTACCAAATTATACAGAATAGTTTTCACCCATAAACAATTGGCGACCACAAGGGGAGGTTGATCTCTCGGTTGTAAAGTCAATCTCTTCAATACCGTTCAATCAATTCTCCGAGATGGTTGGTCTTAGGACCGCTTCGATCAGCCTCAAATCCCGATGGCTCCTCCAACGGAGATACCCTCCCTAACGGTGTATCCGACGGCATAATCAAGACTTCCAACATTAAGCGAACTAGCACGGCACAGAGATTCACACGAAGAACATGGAGCTAATCAAAGAAGCGGTAAACGACATACTTGATCTCCTCATCAAGATGACGTCGAAATGAGCATTCGGAGATTTCTACACCGGGACTAATTCCTATCGATCAACAGCTTTACTACGAACCGAGACCCGTGGATCGTAAGCGGCATCTCTAGTAGAAAGCTTGTGTGAACTCTTGCACCTCTCGAGGAATCAACGGGCGAGACGTTTGTCGCAATTAATAAAATAGCTCGGATGCACACCGACTCCTTCTCGTCCAAAAGTCCTAGCTGCGTCGGAAATATCTCGTAAACAATGTCACATTTACGGAAGACGACATGATGGCAGAGGAGGGTCACAACCGGCCCTACATGTTACCGCACACATCAAGTGTTCGGAGTTCGAAGGGCCCTCGTCGACACAGGAGAATCTTCGAACATAATTACTCTCAAGATTCTCAAGACAACCAAGGTTAGCCTATGCGAGATTGTACGACAGCCCACCACGATGACGGACTTCGAAGAAAATCAAACTTGCACATACGGGTATGTCAATCAACTTATCGAGGGACCCGTTCAATCAAAAGCAAAGTTTGAGGTCATAGAAAAAGAGCCGGACTACCATATGATACCGGGGAGACCATGGCTTCACGACAACAAGGTCATTCCCTCGACGTATCACCAGTGCCTTAAGACGATGCAAAACGAGAAAGTCATCCGCATTCCCGCATCATTGTCTCCGTATGCACCAATATGCGGAGTGGAGCTGTTTCGAGCCAAAAGGTACCACACAGGAGGATCGGACAAAGTCCCGTGCACCCCACTACCCACGTGGGCTTCAATCAAGGAAGGAGACCGACTTACACCACTCGGAGGCCAAACACTACAACACACATTCTCGTAACGAGGCGTCCATCTCTATCCTGAGACTCCAACTCATGCTCACACCAAAAGGGGACGCACTTTCGAGGTGAAACGTGATCGAAGGGGAGAACAATATACCGGAAAGCCACAGTTAGCAATTAGCAGGAGAGACTGGAACCCAAATTCTCCGCCCAATTGAATGCTTTGCAAGAATGATGAAACACAAGATGAGGTACCGACGCCCGCAAAGAACTACAAGATGGAACCAACTCCACAACCGACGAGCTCGAGACTGTTGACATCGGAATGAAGAATCTCCTGTGCCTGGTCTCTATCGGGCCGACTCTATCCACAAATGAACGTATTTAGTCTTGTTCAACTACTCAAGGAGTACCAAGATGTGTTCGCCTGGACATACGAGGAAATGCCCGGTCTGGATGAAAATTGGTCACCCATCACTTACATGTCATACCCGGATCCAAGCCAATCAAGCAATCTCCGAGGCAATTCGACATGAAGTAGAGGAACAAATCAAGAACGAAATTCGTAAGTCGCTAGCTGGCGGCTTCATCGTGCCTATTCATCATCCAACCTCGGTTAGCCAATGTGGTCCCAAAGAAAGAAGAAAACTGGACAGATCCGGTCTTGCGTAGATTTCGAGAGACTTGAACAAGTGCTGCCCCAAGGACGACTTTCCTCTACCTAACATCGACATGTTAGTAGACGCCACCAATGGACACTTCGGCATGTTCTCCTTCATGGATGGTTACAAATGATACAATCGATAAAGGATGTATGAGCACGATGCGAGTAAGACAAATTTTCCAACCCCTCTTGGTAATTTTTACTATACCGTTATGCCATTCGGTTTAAAGAACGCCTAGCAATGTACCAACGTGCTATGACGGCAATATTCCACGACATGATGCATAAACAAGTAGAAGACTATGTAGATGATATCGTGGTCAAGTCAAGGGCTCGAGCAGATCACACCAACGTCTTACGGCAAGTATTTGAGAGGTGTCGAATACAAGTTAAAGATGAATCCTTTGAAATGCGCTTTCGGTGTCTCCTCGGGTAAATTTCTAGGATTCCAAGTGACCGCAGAAGGAATAAAGGTAGACCCGTCCAAGACTCAAAGGCTATCCTCACAATGCCGCCTCCCGAACCGTGAAGGAGCTCCAGAGTTTCATGGGCAAGGTGAACTACATTCGACGTTTTATACCGGGTTTAGCCCAACTTACCGCCTCGTTCACCCCCTTATTGAAGAAAGGAGCCACTTCGTTTGGACCGCAACTCAAGCAAGAAGCTTTTCGAAAGATCCAACGAATACTATCATCTCCAGCCATCATGAAGTCTCCCGTACAAGGGAAGCCGGCGTCTTTACACTTCCTTCAAAGACACCGCAGTTGGGGGCTCTACTCGCTCAGAAGACGACGAGGGAATTGAACGTCCCATATACTATTTCAAAGGAATATTGAGGGACGCTCGAACTCGATACCCCATAGCAGAAAAGGCATGTTTAGCTTTGATCCATTCCATTCAGAAGTTTAGGCATTACCTACTGTCTAATAGGGTGATACTCGTGTCTAAATCCGATCCCGCAAAGTTTTTACTTTCAAAGCCTGGTCCTGACCTAAGGACAGTAAATGGCTTCTCCAAATGTCGAGTTGGACATAACGTGCGCGTCACCTAGAGCTATCAAGGGTCAGGCAGTTGCAGACTTACTGGCAGCATTTCCTGGAGAAGGCACTACAGAACTACATGAAGACCTCCCTGGAGAATTTCCAGACGTTTCTGCTTTGGAGGAAGAAGTATGGCTCATGTATTTTGATGGCTCTGCTACCCCTAGCAGCAATACTGGAGGAGCGGGCGTGGTGTTAATCTCTCCAACCGGAGAAGTATTTTCACATTCTTTCAAGTTAGACTTCGAATGCACCAACAACTCAGCAGAATACGAAGCTTTCCTCATAGGTCTTTCAATAGCTAAACAAGCAGGAGTCACGCGTCTGGAGATAAGAGGTGACTCCAAACTACTGGTAAACCAGATGAATGGAGTATACGCATTGAAGGAAGTAACACTAGCTCCATACCGGTCAGAAGCACAAAAGTTATTAAATTATTTTGCCGATGCAACCATAATCCATGTTAGTCGCAAAGAACAATAAACATGCCGATTGTCCTGCAACATTGGCTTCCAAACTAAAGTTCGAAGGAGCGGAAGAAACCCCCGACAAGAAGAGGAGAACCATAGAGTCGACATGGTCAGTCACAATACAAAGACACCGGGACTGATGATTGGCGAACTCCGATCATTCAGAGCTCAACAACCCACTCTCCCAAGGAAAGGTCGGTCTCAAAACTCTGCAAACTTCTTCATGCTTCATGGTATGTCAGTACTATCGAAACCCGATGGTTCTCTCGTCGAGATGTCTTGGAGATGACGGCACGCCTAAAACCGAGTCGTGTTCACAATGAAATTTGTGGTGGTAACGCTTTACCGACGACTCCAAATCGGGTTATTATCGGGCGGAGATGGAGACTCAATCCAGACTACTTCAAGTCCTGCTCAAATTGCCAAGCACCGCCGCACCAATCGGAGGTTTTTAGTGTGAACGACACTGGGGACTGGAGAGAGCCATACATCAACTATCTTCGTGATGGAGCAACTTCCGTCGATCAAAGGGATGCCATCAAGATAAAGCAAAAGGCCAAGCGATTCGTATACCACGAAGGGATCCTGTATCGCAAGAGTTTTGGAGGTAATCTATTAAGATGTCTCCTGGTCAAGTTAGAAATTCCAATCATTTTGAAGGAAACACACGAAGGGGAACATCAAGGGAAGAGGAAACTGCTCCTCCGTATACACGAGAAATATTACGGGCCGACCATGGAGGATGACGCGCCGCTTTTGTTCAAAGTCGCCACAATTGTCAAATTCATGGAGACCTTGTTCACGCACCTTCCACCCCCTTGCACTCGATAAGCAAGTCCGTGGCCATTCTACACTGGGACTAGACATCATCGGGAAAATCAACCCGCCCTCATCGAAACAACACGAGTACGTCATAACCGCAACGGAATACTTCACCAAATGGGTAGAAGCCATCCCACCGCGAGGAACTACAGAGCAACCATTGCGCTTTCATTAAAGAACACATCATTTGTCGTTTCGGTATACCTAAGCATATTATCACCGATAACGGCACTCCCTTCGCCAATAAACAGTACGAGAGTTACTTGAGAGGTATGGCATTAAACAGTTTTCTCCACCATCTACTATCCTCGGGGAATGGACAGTGAAAGTACCAACAAGACGCCGATCCGGATCATCACCGAACCGTACATGACAATCCTAGAGAATGGCATGACCAGTTACCAATGGCGTTGTGGGCATACCGTATGTCACCTAGAAGCTCCATTGGGGTCTCCCCATATTCACTTGTTTACGGAGCAGACGCAATTCTCCCAACAGAAATCAAAATCCCATCAGCCAGGATTACAGCGATGACCGGGATCCATTGGGACGAGGATGAAGCCTCTAACTCTCGAATAGCGGAGTTAGACACTTTGGATTCCAGGAGAAACAAAGCGGAAGAACGTACTCAGATATACAGGAACAGAATTTCCAGGGCATATAACAAGACTGTGAGACCACGTATTTTCAAAGTGGGAGATTTGGTCCTAAAAACGGCCTAAGCATATCCAAAGAAGACATGTCTCGCACCGAAATTCTCACCAAAATGGGAAGGTCCCTACACGGTCACCAAGGCCTACAATACAAAAGTACTACAAGATCATTAAGGTGGACGGAGGCAGGCCGAAGCAATCATCAATGGAAAGTGGCTCAAGGCATATCATGCCTGACCACTATCCGCTGTGTCAACAATACGGGCATTTATTTTCATTACATGTTTGAATCCTCAATTATATTCAGAGATGTGTCAATGAAAAAACCTGTTTCACCAATCAAAAACCAATGCAGTTTATTTCTCAAAGACGTTCAAAAAACTCTTGACATAAACATCATTAACAACAAAGGAATGAAGTTTAGAAGAGGCCGTCTAGAAGATTATAGTTCCTTGAGAGCATCATCTCCAGCCTAGCGTGATATCTTTCTCGTTCTTTTCTTCAAGTCCCGCACGCCCGCTCTACCTTCTCCGATTCTCGCAGCCTGAGCCTTATCCTCTTCCAAAATAGCCTTCGCATAGAACAACATTTACAAGGATACCAGCTCGATCAACCTTGATGATATCAAGACGCCGCCGCAACCACCCACGTTGAACTCCATGGATTCACAGGTAGATACCATATTCTCCCACTTTTCGAGGCTTGATTCAAAGAACGTTGCGGATAGAAATACTCTCCATCTCAAAGAATCATGGGAAGAAGGCGCTTACCGCGGTGACCAAAGCAGAGGAACAAAGGTCGGACCACGTTTCTCGGTTGCGATATGGCCGTATTTCCTCCATAACTTTGTGTACAAAGGCACAAACTCCTTCCGCACCAGAATCCACCGACATCTCGGTAGCCGGAGGATAAACATTTCATGCGAACATCGAATGAAAGACCCGCATTTGGATATTCATAAGATGAGATACCCAAGTCGGCGTCTTCAAGGTTCACAGGGGGTGAATGTGTTTGAATTTGAAGGAAGAGGACTGGTTAAGTCATCATCATCGATAACCGTGACACATGTTCCGTAGGGTATCTCTCGCAAGAATGAAGGGATTATTTACTTGATCATTACGACGAACAAGCAATGGTTCGTAAAAGGAAAAAGAGACAAACCGGTATGATCTTCTTGACTCGGAGAACACGAGCAGGGGATTGATCATGAAGCTCGACGCAGTGTCGTGCACGTTTAACGGAAGATCCCGGATGGTATGAAGAAGACGATCCACCGTTGTTCGACATGATGAGGAAACGGAGTTTTCGTGGGAAAGCCCTATTGAAAAATCGCAAAAATGGTTCAAAACCTCTACACCCGCATATATGCCGAGAAAACCCTAAAACGATTACGGCGCTCGATATGCGAGGATTCAACACCGACCAAGTCGGGCTTTCTTTGAACCCTAATCAAGAATCGAAGAGCATTTTGATACGAGCAATTCAACCAGCGGTGTGCAAGCACCCACGCCCAGATCCCAAAAAGAAGAATCCTATTCCCGACTCAAACACCTAAGGGAGAAAGCCGGTTCATCAAAGGCCTCGTGGTCACGTACGTATGGAGGATTGCCCACGGACAGAATCCCTCCAGGTAGACTTCTTTTATTTTGTCTCCTTACATTTGTATATGCCACCATCTCATGCCTACCACACAATAGTGTAACCATTATGTGCTAGGCAGGGGACTTAATGTTGATGGTGGGTTTTCATTTGAGGTTAAAATTATAAAAACCGGAAAAAATTATGCGTTGACATCTTGTAAAAGATAAAGCCATTTATAAGTGTTGGATACTCCCTCACTTAATTCACCAAGAATGGAGCATGTAGCAACAATCCCATTCTCGTGAATACATGAAATTCCTCCAGGTTGGAGCATGTGGCAACAATCCCATCCCGTGAATTTCATATCAGCCTTTGTATTTCCAAAGACTCATTGTCGTGTGGCATGACGACTGAGTGTTACTCTTACAGAGTAACACGAACCTCCAAGCACTATAATGAAACCATGTACGAAATACCCGTATAGGCTGACTCTCGGTGTGTTATACTAGCCCGATTGAGCCCCTCTCGGTGTGTTATACTTGCCCGATTGAGCATCCTGACCGACCGTATCAGTCCGGATATGATCTCGATCGCAGTCATCCAACTCCATAAGCATGATTGATGACCCTGCATCAATTCCATCACCCCTGCTGTGTATGGAATACCCACGGCCGACCCCGCATGGTCAGTTATTGGCCTAGCTTGCCAAGAAACCGTTCATACCAAGCATTATGGACGGAAAACCCTAAATTAGGGTTTGCGGCATATTACATGTGTTGCAAAGCAGTCTCAACCATCCATCTTCGCAGGTATAGATGGAGGGTGTAGATGTAGATTCAAAGGGCCCAGAGCATGTCAACACGATCACCGTGGGCCCGCCTACACACTTGACCAATCGGTCAAGACCAACCATGCTTGGTCGCAACAAAATTGTCGCCCAAAGGGAGCATGGTCACACGGCTATGAAAGCCAAAATTAGGGTTTCAAGCCATCACGAGCGTCCATCTTCTCCTACACGAATGGAGGGTCCTAGATTAGATTAAACAGTCCTGGTTATACCAAAGCGTGACCACCGTGGGCCCATCTACCTCCTCATGTGTTCGGCCAAGGCATATCATGCCTGGTTAATCCAAAACGTGCGCCCAAACTAGCGTGGCCACACCTCCCAAACCACAAATCCGATCTCGACCGCTCAACTTCACCGGACGATTTGGGTGGCTCGGATCACGTTTTAATGGGATATTCGTGTATAGGCGTGAACACCAGCCTACCATCTTCACGTCAAACCAATCGGCCAAGACCAAGACCAAGTTAGGTCGTCTTGGAACGCGCGCCTAAAAGAGCATGGTGCGCGGCCTTTTGCGGCATCAAATTCCTATTGCAAAATCGATCTCAACCACTCCTCTTTGCCGGTCAAATTGAGTGGCCTAGATCGCACCTTCATGGGACATGGAGACATGGACATGTACACCGGCATGCTATCTACATGCATGCCCGGGTCGGTCCTCTCCGAAATCCTTCCCATGCTTGGTTTCGACCAAGTCGAAGAGTGATGCTTGCGCGCCTCTTCAAAACCCTAATTTCATTAACGGTCGCAGATGAGTGTCTCAAAGATCATCTCATCCGTCCAACTTCACCAGCCTGGGTTATACAACCCTGGTCAGGAGTTAATTGGTCGCTGAGGCGTCATTACCCATCACTTTACCACACCATGATGCAAGACTCGCATAAAATACACACGATACTTCACAAGTATCGACTTCCTGAATAACGCAGTTATTCAATTCAGCATTATATGCTATCTTTCTTTCGTGGATCCACGATCCACACATTCCAGACATCAATCATGTCACAAACTGGGGGGATACATACTGGGGTATTGGTCTGGCGGTTTACAACGTGCAGCGTGCAACGCGCCATCACAAGAACGTGTCAGGAAGTCATGGATGGTTAGAGATGAACAGGAGAAGTGGGCAAGACTGGTCGTGTGGCACCAACGCACAACTCCACTACTCCATCACTCCACTTCCTCCACTTCCCACGAGAGACGTGAATAAGGCTCAATGACTTGTATAAATAGGTTCTCCGCCCTATTTCAAACAACAACACAAGTCCGGACAAGACAGAAAAACCAAGTGTTAATACAAAAACGTATTCAAACACCCGAGCTTGCTTGCATCAATCACAAGCCAGCTCACCTTTCTCATTACAAGTCATAAGCAAGCCAACACCTTCACAATCTCAACACCTTCTTCGCTTCCTCCCTAAGATCAACCCCATCTCCTTCACTTTGTGACCGAAACAAGTCTGGAACGGCCATTTCTTGGTTTAGGCCGGACTTGCATAGATTGATCTCTCGAATCTACAAGCACTCACCGCGCAGTGCATTTGTTGAAGGTTTAAATTCATTCCTCATCCACACCCCAAATTACCAAATTATACAGAATAGTTTTCACCCATAAACACCACCGAGCCACGACTACATTTTTGATGAGAATTGGATTTATATTTTATTTATACGAATATTATCTTATTAAATTTACATTTTCCAACTAACTCAGAGCAACTGTTATTATTTATGGGCGCTTCAAACCTCAACCATGAAGCGACACTTTATGATTCAACATACGCTTCGCTTCTTAAAATTGAAAAACGATTCACGCTTCGCTTCACGCTTTAAAAACCTTGGTCAGGATCTATAAATCCAGGAGGTTGTGCCATGTACATAGTTTCTTTTAGATCACCATGAATAAATGCATTACTCACATCCAGCTGATGATATCCCTTGGATACCAGTCTAGCCTTGTGTCTGTTTATAGTACCATCTGGATTATATTTAATCCTAAATACTCATTTACAACCAACAATGTTTTGTCCTACAACTGGAAATACCAAAGACCAAGTGCCAGCATCTTTCAAAGCATTATACTTTTTAACATAAGCCAATCTCCACACCTCCTCCTTCTTAGCAGTAGAAATGCAAGTTGGCACCTTAGATAAAAAAGGCAACTGGCAATTTATGCTTAGTAGCAAAGTATAATTTTGGTGTATGCCATTCTTACTTCTAGTTATCATGTTACGACCATTCTTAGTAATGGGAAGAGATATGGCAGTAGAAGATTGGGGAGAAGAAGTGGGGGAAAGTGATACTGCAGATGAGGGCAATTGTTTATGGGTGAAAACTATTTCTGTCGGTTTTGGTAATTTGAGGTGTGTGGATGAGAAATGAGTCTAAACCTTAAACAAATGCACCGCACGGGAGTGCTTGTAGATTCGAGAAATCAATTTGTGCAAATCCGGCATAAACCAAGAAATGGCCGTTCCAGACTTGTTTCGGTCACAAAGTGAAGGAGATGGGGTTGATCTTAGGGAGGGAAGCGAAGAAGGTGTTGAGATTGTGAAGGTGTTGGCTATGTATGACTTGTATCAGAAAAATGGAATGGCTTGCAGGATGTAAGCTATCAGTTCCGGTGTTTGAATACGATGGTATCAACACTTGCCTCTGTTGTCTGGACTTGTTCTTGTTTTTTGGAAATAGGGAGGAGAACCTATTTATACAAGTCATTTGAGCCTTATTCACGTCTCTCGTGGGAAGTGGAGGAAGTGGAGTGATAGAGTAGTGGAGTTGTGTGTTAGTGTTACACGACCGGGTCTTGCCCACTTGTCCCGTCATCTCTAACCGTCCATGACTTCCTGACACGTTCTTGTGATGGCGCGTTGCACGTTGCACGCTGTAAAGCGCCAGACCAATAACCCAATATGTATCCCCCAGTTTGTGACATGATTGATGTCTCGAGTGTGTGGATCGTGGGACCCACAAAAAGTAGCATGTAATGCTAGATTAAATAACTAAGTTATTTAGGAAGTCGATACTTGTGAAGTACCGTGTGTATTCTATGCAGGTACTGCATCATGGTGTGGTAAAGTGACGGGTGGTGATCACCATGATGCCTCACTGACCAATTAACTCCTGACCAGGGTTGTATAACCAAGCCGGTGAAGTTGGACGGACGAGATGATCTTTGAGACACTCATCTGCGACCGTTGGTGGAATTAGGGTTTTGAAGAGGTGCGCAAGCATCACTCTTCGACTTGGTCGAATCCAAGCTTGGGATACAATTTTAGCGGGGCCGATCGTGCATGTGTGTAGACGACATGACGGTGTAGGCGCCCATACCTCATTGTCTCGTGAAAGTGTAATCCAGGCCACTTAATTTGTCCTATTAAGTTGAGTGGTCGAGATCAATTTGCAACAGAAATCTGGTGCCGCAAAAGCCGCGCATCATGCCCACTTCGGGCGCGCGTTTCAAGACGACCAAGCTTGGTCGGTATTGGCCGATTAGTCTGGTATACATACGACGAGCTGGTATACACGTCCATACCTTAATATCCCATATAAACGTGATCTAAGCCACTCAATTTGTCCGGCAAAGTTGAGTGGTCGAGATTAGTTTGCAATTGGGAGGTGCGACCATGCCTAGTTTGGGCGTGCGAATCGAGGCAAACAGGCATGATATGCCTTGGTCGATCGGGTGTGGAGATAGATGGGCTCACGGTGGTCATGTTGATATGCACCGGACCTGCTTAGTCTAATCCTGGACCCTTCATTCGTGCAGGTGAAAATGAACGCTCGTGATTGTTCAAACCCTAATTAGGGTTTCACCGGCCGTGCGTCATGCCTTGTTTGGGCGCACGAACTGTTACGACCAACTATAGTTGGTCCTGACCAATCGGTCATGTATGTAGGCGGGCCCATGGTGTTTGTGTTGACATGCTCTGGGCCATTTGAATCTACATCTATACCCTCCATCTATGACTGCGAAGATGGATGGTTGAGACTGTTTTGCGATACATGTAATGTGCCGCAAACCCTAATTTAGGGTTTTTCGTCCATATTGCTTTGGCTTGGACGGTTTGGCAAGCTATGCCACCCTTTTGGGGAGACCGACCATGCGGGGCCCGCGTTGGGTCGGTAGTGAATATTCCAATACCTGCTTGGGGTCATGGATTCAATCTAAGCCATCCAATCATGCTGGTGAAGTTGGATGGTTGTGATCGTTTCTGAGACTGATATGGACAGTCCAGGTTCAAACATGCTCAATCGGGCTAGTATAACACACCGAGAGATGTATGCTCAATCGGGCTAGTATAACACACCGAGAGTTGTATGCTCAATCGGGCTAGTATAACACACCGAGAATTGTAGCCTGTATGGGTATTTCGTACATGCTTCATTATTAATGCTTGGAGGTTCGTGTTGCTCTGCTGAGAAAAACACTCAGTCGTCATGCCGCACCGATAATGAGTACATGAAATACAAGGCTAGTTATGCATTAATTAATAATGCTGTAAATTCACAGGGTATATGGGATTGTTGCCACATGCCCCAACCTGGATGAATTTCGTGTACTTAATTCATAGAATACTGGGATTGTTGCCACATGCTCCATTCTAGGTGAATTAGTAAAGTGAAGAAGTATTCATTACTTATCAATGGCTTTATCTTTTGCAAGATGTTAGCGCATAATTTTGGCTTTTACAATTTCAGCCTTAAATGAAAATCCACCATCAACATTAAGTCCGCTGCCTAGCGCATAATTGTTACGCTATTATGGGGTAGGCATAAGATGGTGACAAGTTTGTACACAGAAATGACCAAGCTAAAGTGGATATACATTTACCGTATAGGTCGACATCGTCAGGTGTTGTCCCAGGACTGGTCGGTCCTGATTAGGATGGTGAAGGAAGCAGGACTTGATCTAGCGAGTCGCTTTGGTTTCCTCCATACGTATCCAGACGGAGCTTGGCCCGTTTCTTGGACTAGGTGCTCTCCCCTTCGTCACACGACAGCTTTCCTAAGATATATCCGATAAGCATCGTTGATCGTTATCTCGAATCGGTAGCCTTTATAGGTGGCAAGTAAAGACTCCCTTTCTCCTGGGATTCTGTTGACTTGCTAGATTATAAAGAAAAATTCTAAGGATTCTTCTCATCATATAATCGTTCCTTCTATATCTTAGGTATTGCTCCGTACTTATCTGATCTTCTGATTGACTGATGATGCTACATACATTTTTGTGTGGCCGTAACTTCTTCTTCTTTGCAGCTTATCATGGAAGCAGTGGGCGATGATCATTCTGTAACTTCTCCAGAAGAAAGTTTCGAAGTTGACAAACCTGAAACTAATGCGCACGAAGAGGTAATGGCTAAAATTGACCTCCCACTTCGTGAAGTCGGTCGTGCTATACAAGGGATATCCATTCTGCACTTGCGTATTACCAGGGGACGCATATGTGCCCTTTCAGCTGCGATCGACATGGAAGAGCGGTGGAGGCATGAGGAAGCGTTGCGAGCACCAGTAAGCGCAAGGGCAAAGAGATTTGCACCACGGTTAAAGAGGCGGAGAGTGGAGCATAAACTGCCTCCGGATGAAGGTAGGCGTGATTATCCAATCCAGGACGGTGTGATAATCCTTGATTCTGACACAGACGAACCTGAGTGTTCGAAAGCAGTCAGCGCAAACCCTAATATTGCTGTGGCCTTTGAGGAAGACTTGGAAGCTGCTCCTGCCGAAGATGTTAGGACGGAGAGTGTTGCTGCGGAAATATCTGAAACGGAAGCTAAGGCTCTGAAGGTAGAAGCGGTAGCAGGTGATGGCGTTGAAGCAGGACCTAGCAGTGGTGCAGGCGCGGGCGCTCTTCTTGACGGCTAATCCTCTTTGCTTCTTTTTCTCTTTTCAAGTGTATTCCCGTAATTCTTGAACATCTTTCTTGTACTCGGTGGCGGCTGAGTTCAAGATCTTTTCTTCTGTTTGCTTACTTTGAATAAAGGTTTTTGTCATAACCCCTTGTTATGATTGCATCTGTATGTGCTCCTGACGTGAGACCTCCTTGGTCTTGCTGGGGAAAATGGTTCAAATCATCTTCCTTTTGTGCACACTTTCTATTTCCTTCTTCCCGTTAGATGTTTGTTTAGGGTTTCCTTCCTTGCTCTAGTGGGTTGATTTAGGCTGACTCAGGACTTTGTGTTTTTAGGGGTAAAGAGGTTCTCAGATGGAAATAATGCTTCAATTAAATTGAAAATTGAAAATTGAAACCCTAACTATGACATGCAAGTATTGCAATCATTTTCTGGAGGAATTACAAATATGACATGAAATTGTAAAAGGAAACACGCCGGAGGAAGCAAGCATAGTGTTTTAAAGTGTGGAGGACGCTGGAAAATGGTAGCACAACGTCTTAGGTATGGTAGGGTTGGAGCCATCGCGAGTGAATTGTTACGCCTTCTAGCTTGTCAGCGTTGATGAGCTTGCAGTAGCCGCCTAGGATGACATCTGCTACCAGGTATGGTTCATCCTCCTTTTCGGTGGGTGAGTCAGGTGGGGTAGCCACTTTCACCGTAATGTTTCCAACCTTGACTTCGGTTGTCTTCGTCACTAGATATCCAATTCCAAATGGGTTCGAGCGTGCAGATACCTGGACCTTGGCCTCATCGTCTTTGACCAAGACATCCTCTAAGCCCTTGATAAAACGTTTGAAGGGGCCATCTTCCCATTCACATCTCCTAGCCGGATTGGTTTGTTGGTTGGAGCAAGTCCTCGGGACTTATCGAGTGAGGAGTGATTGGTTGCAAGAAGGGTTGCGTGATGAGACTTACTTGAGCTCGGAACCTCTTAATGTATGTTGATGGGCTCTCTCCAGAAGTTGTGTCATATTGGCAAGCTGCGCAGTGCGGAAACGGGCGCCTCTTGTGTCCGACGGCTTGTTAGAGATCCTTTCGGTTCGTAGGCGGTAGAGGGCAAACTCCCGGTGTTGCTTTGTTGTTGTGTATCCAAGAGCGTCCTAGGACCATGTCGTAATTGGGATGTTCTTTGACTATGTAAAACTTCGCTTGCGTTAGGGCGTCTCCCAATTTAACTTCAAGATCGATATATCCATATGCATCTCTGAGTTCTCATTCTGGAGTCTTAACCATTGTTGGGTTGCGAGTAGCCTCCTGTTTTGAAATCTTTGTTGTTTTCAAGGTCTGGAGGGTGATGATGTTGAATACAGAGGCCGTATCGATCAATGTGATATCGTACTCGACATCCCTCACATGAGAAACGGTTAAGAGTCCCCAATTTCCCTTGCTTGCATCTTCCAGCAAGGACTGAGGTTTCGAGACCGCTTCCTCTTCCAGATACAAGCGCCTGCCTGAGACAACGCGGTTGAGGGCTGCAAATATGTCCTGACGTTGTGCTTTGGAGAAGTACAAGATCTCACATAAATGTTCCATCATAGATTGTACAGTCTTGCGAACGGAATCCCCAGAAATCATGTAGTTCCTGACAGGAAGAGGATCTCTACGAACACCTTCATTTCCAAGCTGGAGTTCTCCCGTCTCTATCTTTTCTCTGAAGATTTGTTTCATCCCTATTACTGAGTCTTTGGTTGGATGGTGAACGAACCTATGGTAGCAACAAGATTGGGATCCGCCATATCTTTCTCGGTTGGTGGACGTCGATAGGAGGCGACTTGATGGCATCGTCTTGAATCCATGCCTCCAAGAGTTACACTACTTCACTCATGGGGAATGGGAAGCCCGTATCTTCCGTGTCTTGTGCAGAGTCTTGCCCGTTCCCTTTTGAGAAGAAGTCGTGTGTCTTGGAGCCGCACGCTTGGGTTGTTGTTCCGTTCTTTGAAGCTTTCCTTTTCCTCCTTCGCCTACCACGCTCACGTAAGGACCAAAGTGTTGTATTGCTTGTTTGTGAGACGCCCGCTTCCTCGACTCTCATGTGGATCTTCATTTCGAACAACCCCGGTTCTCTCTAGCAACGCCGGGGCGATTGTGGCTGAACGTTTGCGCCTTCATGAAGTTCGGAGAACGTCCGAAAGCCCGAGATTCTTTAGTAAAGCGCGGTATATGGGTATCATCCCGTTGATGCACAGCTCCACCAACTGACGTTCAGTGACGTTCGGATCATGACAATCTAGTGCTTGAGTTCTGAAACTCTTAACGAAGTCGTTCGATGCTCGTTGTTCCGCTGAGAGACTCTCCCTAGATCTGAAAAGGTGATCTGCTCATATACGAAGAAATACTTCATGTAGAAAGCACCGACCATCTCGCCCCAATTGGATATGCTGTTAGGTGTGATGTTGTTGTACCAGGTGTACGCCCTTCCCGTAAGTGACTTCGAGAACTCTTTCAGGCGGAGAACATGATTGTACTCATGCTCCCACAAGGATTCCAAAAATCGAGAGATGTGTTCACGAGCATTACCAGTGCCATCGTAGAGGGATAACTGAGGAGAGGTGTATCCTCTTGGAAGAGGGATTCGTTGCACATCTTGGGGGTACGGCGGCTGATGTTGGTGTGCATCTATCAGATTTCCTTTGCCTCGGTTTTGGAGAAGTCGTTCCAGGTCCTCATGTGTGATGAAGTTGGATGGCTGGTCCCATTCCCTTGGGAATTCAGGAGCAACACGAGCTTCTTCACGCATGTGGATTCGAGCGGAAATGCCTGCTCCGGGTGTATTGAAGGCATCCATTGTTGGCTCCAAGGATTGCCGTGAATCTTGTGGCAATCGTTTAGTTAAAGTTTTAAGGAAAGTGAGCACCTCTTTATGAGTTGCGGCCATATCCGTTTGAGTCTTAGCAAGAACTTCCTGCTTCTCCATCAAGTCTGCAATGGTAATGGACGGTGTTTCTCATCTCGTTCCTCCGGCTCCTCGTCCTGATGAAGGAGTGAAAGTTGTTGTTCTGGTGACCACTGGAGGCGTTACACTTGAGGAGATGCCGGGATTCGCGGCTGCTCAAGCTCTGGTGATGGGAGGCGTTACACCTACTGGAATGTTTCCTGCTCCGCTAGCGTTGATGATAGAAGTGACGGCTCTACGAGATGTATTGACCACGGTAGCTCCACTAACGGGTACATCGACACCGGGAGTGTTATCTACACTAGCCCCATCAGAATTGATTGCTAATCCAGACCTGAGTTCCACCATCTTGAAATGAATTGTTGATTGAATTGGTTCTAAGATCAACCCTTTTTGAAATTGGTAAAATTGAATCGGATTTCGAAGAAATTGGCTTTACAACCGAGAGATCAACCTCCCACTGTGGTCGCCAATTGTTTATGGGTGAAAATTATTTCTGCCGGTTTTGGTAATTTGAGGTGTGTGGATGAGAAATGAGTCTAAACCTTAAACAAATGCACTTTGACCGGAGTGCTTGTAGATTCGAGAAATCAATGCGTGCAAATCCGGCCTAAACCAAGAAATGGTCGTTCCAGACTTGTTTCGGTCACAAAGTGAAGGATATGGGGTTGATCTTAGGGAGGGAAGCGAAGAAGGTGTTGGCTATGTATGACTTGTATCATAAAGATGGACTGGATTGCAGGATGTAAGCTATCAGTTCCGGTGTTTGAATACGATGGTATCAACACTTGCCTCTGTTGTCTGGACTTGTTCTTGTTTTTTGGAAATAGGGAGGAGAACCTATTTATACAAGTCATTTGAGCATTATTCACGTCTCTCGTGGGAAGTGGAGGAAGTGGAGTGATGGAGTAGTGGAGTTGTGTGTTAGTGTTACACGACCAGTCTTGCCCACTTCTCCTAGCATCTCTAACCGTCCATGACTTCCCGACACGTTCTTGTGATGGCGCGTTGCACGTCGCACGCTATAAACCGCCAGACCAATACCCCAAAGTATGTATCTCCCGATTTGTGACATGATTGATGTCTCGAGTGTGTGGATCGTGGGACCCACAAAGTAGCATGTAATGCTAGATTAAATAACTAAGTTATTTAGGAATTCGATACTTGTGAAGTACCGTGTGTATTCTATGCGAGTACGCATCATGGTGTGGTAAAGTTGGTGATCACCATGACGCCTCACCGACCAATTAACTCCCGACCGTGGTTGTATAACCAAGCCGGTGAAGTTGGACGGACGAGATGATCTTTGAGACACTCATCTGCGACCGTTGGTGGAATTAGGGTTTTTGAAGAGGTGCGCAAGCATCACTCTTCAGCTTGGTCGAATCCAAGCTTGGGATACAATTTTGGCAGGGCCGATCGTGCATGTGTGTAGACGACATTACGGTGTAGGCGCCCATACCTTATTGTCTCGTGAAAGTTTAATCTGGGCCACTCAATTTGTCCGGCGAAGTTGAGTGGTCGAGATCAATTTGCAACAGAAATATGGTACCGCAAAAGCCGCGCATCATGCCCACTTCGGGCGCGCGTTTCAAGACGACCAAGCTTGGTCGGTCTAGGCCGATTAGTCTGGTATACAGACGGCGAGCTGGTATACACGTCCATACCTTAATATCCCATAGAAACGTGATCTAAGCCACTCAATTTGTCCGGCAAAGTTGAGTGGTCGAGATTAGTTTGCAATTGGGAGGTGCGACCATGCCTAGTTCGGGCGTGCGAATCGTGGAAAACAGGCATGATATGCCTTGGTCGATCAGGTGTGGAGATAGATGGGCCCACGGTGGTCATGTTGATATGCACCGGACCCGCTTAGTCTAATCCTGGACCCTTCATTCGTGCAGGTGAAAATGGACGCTCGTGATTGTTCAAACCCTAATTAGGGTTTCACCGGCCGTGCGTCATGCCTTGTTTGGGCGCACGAACTGGAACGACCAACTATAGTTGGTCCTGACTGATCGGTCATGTATATAGGCGGGCCCACGGTGTTTGTGTTGACATGCTCTGGGCCCTTTGAATCTACATCTACACCCTCCATCTATGCCTACGAAGATGGATGGTTGAGACTGTTTTGCGATACATGTAATGTGCCGCAAACACTAATTTTGGGTTTTTCGTCCATATTGCTTTGGCTTGGACGGTTTGGCAAGCTATGCCACCCTTTTGGGGAGACCGACCATGCGGGGCCCGCGTTGGGTCGGTAGTGAATATTCCAATACCTTCTTGGGGTCATGGATTCAATCTAAGCCATCCAATCATGCTGGTGAAGTTGGATGGTTGCGATCGTTTCTGAGACTGATATGGATAGACAGTTCAAACATGCTCAATCGGGCTAGTATAACACACCGAGAGATGTATGCTCAATCGGGCTAGTATAACACACCGAGAGTTGTATGCTCAATCGGGCTAGTATAACACACCGAGAGTTGTAGCATGTACGGGTATTTCATACATACTTCATTATTAATGCTTGGAGGTTCGTGTTGCTCTGCGAGAACAACACTCGCCGTCATGCCGCACCTGTAATAGTACAGGAAATACAAGTCTGGTTATGCATTAATTAATAATGCTGTAAATTTACAGGGTATATGGGATTGTTGCCACATGCTCCAACCTGGATGAATTTCGTGTACTTAATTCACAGAATACTTGGATTGTTGCCACATGCTCCATTCTAGGTGAATTAGTAAAGTGAAGAAGTATTCATCATTTATCAATGGCTTTATCTTTTGCAAGATGTTAGCGCATAATTTTGGCTTTACAATTTCAGCCTTAAACGAAAATCCACCATCAACAACAATGTAGGAGAAGATGATGCAGGAAGAACAGAAGACACCACAGGGAGCTCATGTTGCTATCTCAAGCTTGTTTTCGCAACCGTTGCTATCTCAAGCTTGTTTGTCAAATTTAGTTGATCAAAACTATAGTCTTGATTTCTAGTCTACTCATAGCTATGTCTCAGATTATGATAAAATGTGTAGTTGAGCTTTAGACTTCATAGCGTTCATCGCTTGAAGACGAAAATCTACTGAGGAGAGACTGGAGGAACTTCATCAACAAAACGTATGTGGATACTAAAACTTATGTATCACTCAGAAGTCTATTCTATTCTATATCCTAATGAGACTAAGTCGTATAGCTATATAGACTTTTATATTATACACATTCGATAGTTCGAGTTGAGTTTAACTCGCTTATATATTTCTCGAAATATGTGTTGGAAGCTTTTTGCTTTAGCTATGCTCATCATTATTCTTGACGAGTTTAGTTGGAAACAATTTATTTGTTGGAAACTAAATAATAAGTCAAAAGATGATCATATGGAAATTTCCTTGAAACATCTTACATGATTTTTGTGAGACAATCATTTGATGTCGACTTGGAAAGTTTCGTATTGATCATTCGATCACTTGAAAATTACTTATAAGCTAATGGTTTGTGTGAGACAGCCATTGCCGTCTTCTAAGGATTCAATGATTGAAACGGGAGTTTAGAACAAATACCTTTGTCTGGATACATCATAGTATGCGTAAATAGTATGCAAACTTTTTTGGTATGATTCAGGTCCGGGAACCTTGTTTGCATACCTAGTATGCGAACGGTTTTAACTGTAAAGTCCTGGAATATTTTTTTCATACCTAGTATGCGAACGTTTCTACCTGAGTTAGGTCTGGGGCGGCTGTTTGTGTACCCGTTTGCAAACGGCTGGACAAGACCAAAATCCGGATGCTATAGTTTGCGTACCTGGTTTGCAATCTTTGCAAACTTAGTGGATTAATGTTCATGAATTGATTCTTATATAAGTACTTTGTACGATTACGAATCAATCCGATTTTGTTTCAATTTGTTCATATATATTTCTATGAGATAGTGAAAAATTGAACAACTCTATTTGAAACACAATTAGATTCATCTGATTATCTTTCATGATTGATTGATCATCATATTTGATCTAGAAGTGTTAGATGAATGTGGTTAAGACAAAAGTGTTCATATGGCTGACTTCGGTTAACTATTATTGAGCCAACTCAATATACACATTTAGGTACGGTTACCCATATCTAAATGAAGGTATATTTCATATGTGTGTAACAAGTTAAGAACATCTAACGGTGGGGAGATATTTCTTTGGTTTTAAGCAAACTTAGCTTGAATCTTAAATTAGGATTTCATCTAACGGTGAATATTGAATGCTTTGTTACTAAACTACCTTTCGCTTTGATTGAAAGTGTTAGATCACTGCTCGGTTAAACTCGCAAACGTTGCTATCTCAAGCTTGTTTGTCAATGTTAGTGATCAAAACTATAAGTCTTGATTTCTAGTCTACTTATAGATGTCTCGGACTAGGATAGTTTGTGTAGTTGAGCATTAGAATTCACGTCGTTCATCAATTGAAGATGAAGAACTACTAAGGAGAGCTTGTGGAACTTCATCAACAAAAGGTATGTGGAGACTAAAACTCATCTATCACTTGGAAAGTCTATTTCTACTCCATCTCCTATATTGAGACATAAGTCGTAGTGCTATATAGTTTTCTATTATGCACAGTTGATATTTCGAGCTGAGTCTAACTCGCTTACATATTTCTCGAAATATGTGTTGGTAAGCTTTCGCTTCAACCAAGTTCATCTTATATTCTTGATGAAAGTCAAAAGATGATCATGTGAAAATCGCCAAGTAACATCTTACATGGTTTATGTGATACAATCATTTGATGTAGACTTGGAATGTTTCGTTATGATTATTTCAATAACTTGAAAATTGATTTGATGCTAATAGTGTGTCAAAACGGCTATTGTCATCCTCTAAGAAAGTTTCAATGATTGAAATAGAGTTTAGAACACTTAACGTTATGCACTCTTGCATATATTTAATCCATGTCCGGAACCGTAGTATGCATACACATATGCTTACCCGTTGGTTTGTGAAATCCGGGAACCTAAGTACACGTACCCGTATGCGTACTGGCGTAAGGTTCTTGTCCGAGAATTTCTGCCGGGATTGGAGGTATGCGTACATGTTCGCATACTAGCAAAAACCAATCTTGGTCCGGCTACTTAAGCATGCGTATCCGTTTGCATACTTGAGTGGTTAAAGTTCTAAAATTGGTTGTGACATGAACTAATAAATTTATATAATAAGAATGCATTCTTTTCAAACCGTGGCTATAATGTTCATGAATTGATTCGAGTGAATCAAACCGATTTTGCTTCAATTGTGTTCTTGTATACTTCTATGAGAATATAGCAATTGATCAACTCTATAACTAGTTTCATTTGAGTCATTTGAACTAGTTGTGGTTAAGATGAATAAGGTTGATATGAGAGTGTTCATATAGCTAACTTCGGTTAACTACTGTTGAGCCAACATGGTGTACACGTTTAGGTACTGTTACTTAAACCTAAATGGAGGTACATTTCATTTATGTATAAGAAGCTAAGTTCGATCTAACGGTTGAAAGATATTAGCTTGAATCTAATCAGGTTTTCATCCAATGGTGAATATGAAATGCTTTGTTACCAAGGTAACTTAGATTGCAAACCCTGATTTGAAAACTATATAAAGGAGAACTCTAGCAACTGGGAAACCTAATCCCCAAACCTTTTGTGTGATACTAGTTGCGACTAGAGTCGATTCTCTTTTAACCTTAGGTTTTTCACGAAACCCTGTAGGTTAACGACTTGAAGACTTCATTGGGATCGTGAAGCCAGACCCAACTATTTTTTCTGTAGTTGCGTGTTATGATCTTACTTCTACTATCGTGATTAAGTATTATCTTTGCTAAGATTTTCTTGAGATTTATCTTCGATAGGTAAGATTAAAAGTATTGCCTAAGGGTTGTGCAAGGCTTGGTCAGGCCGGCGTAAAAACTATGTCCAATTTTTGGGAGTTAACTTGTTCTTCTACCCAACCCGGTACTTACTACTGGAAACGGGTCTTGGTCTTTGGTCTTTAGGTAAGATTAAAAGTATTCACAAACATCTTCGTCTCATCGTTTGTGATTCCACAATATCCCGTTTCGCTACAATACGATTAAGATTATTGTGAGGTGATTGATAATACTAGGTTGTTCTTCAAGAATATAAGTCCGGTTTATCTATTGGTTCCTATGCACCTTGATTTATCAAAAGACGGAACAAAACTCATAGGTATTTCTGTGGGAGACAGATTTGTTTATCAAGTCTTCGGCTTTGGGTCGTAGCAACTCTTGGTTGTGGGTGAGATCAGCTAAGGGAATCAAGTGCGTAGAATCTTGTTGGGGTTCAGAGACGTAAGTAGCGTGATGTAGTTTTTACTGTGAAGTTGTTGATTTTAGACTGATGGTTCTAATTAAAGAAAATATTAAAACTAGCAAAAATATGTAAAAGAAGGTAACAAGAGTAAGAGTTACTAGGACTCGGGATTTCACTGTTTCTCATATTGATGTGGTTCAAAAATTAATCCTAGGATAATTATGGCTCAAATAATAAACTTTATTAACTCTTAATATTTGCGAAGATAGATTTTTGAAAGCAATGACTGTAAATTAATATGAACTAAGTATGGGACATCAAATCATTTAAGCTAAGTATGACCCATCAATTGAAATAACAATCATTTAATAAAAATCATAAGACAATTAATAAACAGTGCAAAAAGTAAATAAAGAATTAATTCAAGTTACCACATAGGTGAGATCATCCATTGTTGATTGCAAACTAGGAGTTGAGCTAAGGGAATCAAGTGCGTAGAATCTTGTTGGGGTTCAGAGACGTAAGTAGCGTGATGTAGTTTTTACAGTGATATGAAAATGGTTTGATTCTCGGACATGTGAAGTTGTTGATTTTAGACTTAATTAAAGAAAATATTAAAACTAGCAAAAATATGTAAAAGAAGGTAACAAGAGTAAGAGTTACTGGGACTCGGGATTTCACTGTTTCTCATATTGATGTGGTTCAAAAATTAATCCTAGGATAATTATGGCTCAAATAATAAACTTTATTAACTCTTAATATTTGCGAAGATAGATTTTTGAAAGCAATGACTGTAAATTAATATGAACTAAGTATGGGACATCAAATCATTTAAGCTAAGTATGACCCATCAATTGAAATAACAATCATTTAATAAAAATCATAAGACAATTAATAAACAGTGCAAAAAGTAAATAAAGAATTAATTCAAGTTACCACATAGATGAAATCCAGCTTCCTCCGTCATCCCAGTGATGGGGTTTAGCTCTTCATGGTGAAAACACTCTCAAAAGATAGAAACATGGCTCAAAATATGTTTTTATTGAAGAAATATATATGAAAATAATAAAAACAGCTCAACTGCTACGTTTATAAGAATTGTAGAATGACTGTTACAATGGAAACAGAAGAAATAAGACAGCTGAATAACAACAGTTTCCGCTACAGTAATATACGACACTTTCTGAGACTGACACAAACTGGTATTTGTTCTTCGTGTTCTTGAGTTTGTGCAGCAGCAACAACTTTTCCTGCAGCTCTTTTCTTCAACTCTGCAGCTCACCAATCTTCTTTATCTTAACCCCAAACTCTCAATAACCCTTTTCTGTTGTCCAAGCACCTATTTTATACTCAAAAGAAGCCTCGAATCCTCGTAGTAAATTCAAAATATCTTCTTTCCTTTTTAACAACATTATCGGGAATAATTTCCTGTTTTACCTTCTTCACGTATTTGCAGATTGTCAATTATCCTTATTTAGATTTTCCATGCAACAAACACTAGCTCCAACTCTCCCAGCTCGTCTCAGCCATACACAATCACAACAAATCCCGTTTTTGCTTCCACCGTTAATACACGTCCCCTATTTTTCTCCCATCGATGATTCAACCCAATTTAATCAAGATAAACACCTGTACCAGGCCTGTTTAGGCCTAATATATCGAGCCCAAGAGAATTCAGCGATTGAATCTATCCAAAATCGTCTACAAATCAAACCCTAAAATTTGTTCTTGTTGTTACTATTTTCCCGCCAATTCCACGTTTGAAATGAGCAAATGGGGTAAGGAAACAGTAATTTTGGGGTGCACATAGTAAATTTCCTGGATGCCTTTATAACTTTTCTTGGGTGCTTTTAACGCATTTCCTGGGTGTCTCTAACATACTTCTGGGGTGCCTTTAGTGCGTCTTCTGGGTGCCTTTAGTGCTTTCTCCCGGGAATGCAAATACAACTTTTCGAGCCAATTTCTCCATAAAAGATTATTTTACCAAAAACACCTAAAAATACATAAAATAGTAAAATAAGCACAGAAACGAGCACTAACAATACATGTAATTGAGATCAAAATAGACACATAAATGCATCTATCAGAGCGCACTACATGAAATCAGGGGTTTTGTAACGCCCGGTTTTGTAACGGATATTTATTAAGTAACGTCGTATCGACGTTGGAAACTTTGTAACGTCGGATAATCGTTGCAATAATTGGTATCTGTTACAGAGTTTCGGGAGGGTTGTGGGTAATTACCTTCCTATCCTCAACTTGAAACATTGTTACCCTCCATTACTACTATTAGCGCCTCTATTACTACTATCAGCTCCGAATTTCATCTCACACTCAAGGGCTAACCAGCCCCCCAATGATTCTGGCTTTTTTCTCCAACATTTTTTCCCATTATAACTCTTCATTTTAATTACCGAAAATCAGAAAACAAAATTAAAATCCGAAACAAAATTAAAATCATCTGAAATTAGTTTTTCATTTAATATGTCTAGAAATTGGGAGGTAGATAAACAACTTAATGCGTTGATAGCAAAATGGTTGAGACATTACTACATCTTATATCTTTCACCTCCATTTATTTCACACCTCACCGACTTCTTGGTATATCCGCAACCGCCATCGATTTCACCAGAAAATTCATCAGATTCAATTTGAGATTCAGTTGCAGGAAGCTTCATCAACAAAATTGATTCAACCGATTCTTCTGTGACTCGTCGATTTCATTAAAGATTTAAGCTTAATCGAGTTATCACAGAAGGATTGAGTTTGATTAAAATTTCTGAATCTATCGATTCTCCTGGGTTATCTTCAGCTAATTATTAAGGTATTTCTTTTTATTGTTTTCTTAATCGACATTTTTTCAACATCTGGGGTTTATTAGTTTTAGAAATTGATGTTGTTGTGAATTGTATTCTATTGTGGTGTGTTGATAAATCTGTGACATTTTTAGGTTTAGTTGATAAACTTAGGTTACTAAGACATAGTACTTTACTTGTTTGTAGGATGTCAAATTTTGTGGATAAATCTTGGATGCGTATAACAGACATTTATAGCCCAAAATACAGAGAAGGGGTTAGAAAATTCATTGACTTTGCAATGGAAAATGGTACTTCTGCAAAAACGTGTGCTTGCCCTTGTAGGAAGTGTGAAAATAGACATCCACTTGGATTTTCGATTGTTAGGAGCCATCTGTTTGAGCATGGTGTCGACAAGACATACACCACCTGGAGCTTACATGGTGAGAGAAAGGATGGTGCTTCAACAAGTCGTTCTAATGGGAAGGATGTAGTCGAAGAAACGCCTGATAAGCAATCAGATTGTTTGAATTTGAATGATTTTATTGACTCTTCCTTTGGTATTCATCATGACCATGATGGAACACAAATTGGAGAATCACCCTTAGAAGATACAGATGTCGAGAAGCGTTATAATAGGTACAAATCATTAGCGACAGAGAAGTTATACCCTGGGTGTGAAGATAATCTCACAATCCTCTCTGCTATGGTAGAACTGCATAATGTGAAGAAAACTTATAAAATTTCGGGTAACTGTGTCAACAGTTTGTTGGATTTGTTAAGAGATTGGCTTCCGAAATCTAAAAAGTTGCCCAAAAACTATGATGCTATGAGGTCAATGCTTAAGGATCTGGGGATGAAAGCGAAGGTTATTCATGCTTGTGAGAATCATTGTATTCTGTATTACGAGGAGAATGAGGATTTAATAAAGTGTCCGGTATGCAAAACTCCGAGGTTTAAGTCGAAAGCTACCAAAGATGGTCATGTGGTGACAAATGAACCTTGCAAAGTGCTGAGATACTTTCCTGTAGACGAAAAACTAAAGAAAATGTATTCTCTACCTTGGATATCAGACGCAATGATGTGGCACGATCGAGCGCAAGTTTCATCTGAATATATGCGTCATCCAATCGATTCATCTCAGTGGGCAAAAATGAAATTGAAGTTTCAATTGTTTGCCGTGGAAGGAAGAAATGTTTGGCTTGGAATATCAACAGATGGGTTTAATCCTCATGGTGTACAGACTTTGAGTTGGAGTTGTTGGCCTGTGATCCTTGTGGTTTATAATATTCCGCCTTCTATGTGTATGAAGTCTGAATTCCAAGTGATGACTCTGTTGATACTTGGGCATAAGTCACCTAGTCAATACATTGATATTTTTTTGCGGCCGCTGGTCAACACGCTAAAAAAACTTTGGCATCAAGGTGTACAAGCTTTTGATTCTTTGAAAAGGGAGTATTTTACTCTGAAAGCAACTATGATGTTTGGAATTCATGACTTTCCTGCTCAAGGTGTTTTAAGTGGATATACCACTCATGGCTACTATGCGTGTGTTTGCTGCGCAGACGAAACTCGAAGTACTCATCTAGGTTACGGCAGCAAGATTGTGTACACTAACTATCGTATATTCCTTAAGTCAAGGCACCCATTTAGGGATGAGACTTATTTGGGATTAGAGACACAGGAGCATAAAAGTGCACCGCTGAGACTAATAGGAGTGCAGTCGCTTGAGAAGTTGACCGATGTTCATTACGAACTTGGTAAGTTAGTGGTCCACAAGACAGGTAAACGAAAGAGATATCAGTCTGATGAAGAGGAAGATGATTCTGAACTTGTCACAAGTGCTTTCTTCAAGAAGTGTATTCTTTGGGAACTTGAGTCGTATTATGCCTTGACTATACGGCATTGTGTCGATGTGATGCACACGGAAAAGAACGTCATGGAACACATTATCTACACTATCTTTGATAAGGATAATAAGGCTATTGTTGCATGGAATAATCATGACAAATTGAAGGAGAATAAACTACACTGTGGAGAGTGGAAAGAGAAGAAAACAAATAAAGGAGTAGAGATGGTTCCGCTGTTTGTTTTGAGCAAAAAAGAGAAAACCGATTTTTGTCAGATTCTTAAAAATCTAAAAGTTCCCATAGGATTTTCGTCGAATATAAGTAACAATTTCAATATGGAGCAATTGAACTTGAGCAGCTTGAAGTCACATGACTACCATGTGATTATGGGGTACTTATTACCTGTTCTGCTTTAATATGCCTTTCTAGGAGAGAAAGACTTGTGTACTGCGCTTCAACAAGTCAGTTTGTATTTTATAATTTTGTGCTCAAAGGTGGTTAGCAGAGAGTATCTGAACCAGGCTAAGTGGATGATTGCAGAGGCCATGTGTGTGCTCGAAAAGTATTTCCCGACTGGATTTTTTTGATATAAGTGTGCACAAGATGGTTTATTTGGCTGATGAGGCCTTAGTTTGTGGACCTGTTAGGTATCGATGGATGTACCCATTCGAAAGGTGAATTGCTATATTACCATTTGTCCTTTATTTTTATTTATTTTTGTTGTTTTGTACTGAAATTTACACGTACATACTGAATCAGGGCAATAAAGAAGTGCAAAAACATCCCAAATAATAGCAGATACATTGAAGGGTCAATTACGAAGTTGACTGAAATGGATGACTGTGTCTGTGTTAGATTTTCCATGGAGCACATGAAAAATGCCGATCAAGGAGGTCACAAAGCAAATTTGGAGCCCTTCTTAAAGGATGAACATAGATTTAGCGATGTGGGTTCTCTGCTTGATGAAAAGCCGGTTCCGGTGAGCCATATTCAGTGGATGCAGATACGTCGGTGGGTAATTTTTCGGAATGATCCAGAAGGTCTCGATATTTATTACATGTATTGGTTGGTCGTGTTCTGTTTGTATGTGGACAATGGGTTATTCTATTTAGATTTTAATACTATGTATGCTAAATGTAGGGATTATTGCGAGAACTGTGAAGCTGATGGGGTTGAAATGGAGGAAGTCGAGATGCAAACCAAGTTCCTTAGTTGGCTATATGAAAAGTTTGCATTGGCGCTCCTGTTTGTTACCGTAATAATGATTCAGTATGTTGATGTGTTGATTTTCTTTTCGCTTTCATAGCTTAGATCAGAATACAAAATGGATACAGATTTGTGGCGTTACATTAGAGGTCCAGTGTATCAGAAAGAGTACAAAAGATATCGTGTGAATGGATTTAGTTTTTGTTCCCAAGCAAACCAGAAAAGGCTAAGACCCAGGACAGTGGTGTCACCGTGGTTGCATCGACCACTTTTAGGAGCTCTAAAAGGGACAAAAGTCCGGTTACTAACCTAACCCGGTGGTATGGGGTGATCAGACAAATCCTATAGTTGAACCATGGTACATTTAAAGAAACTGTCTTCTACTGTGATTGGGTGAAGGTAGAGAATGGAACAAAGATCTGTCAGGATTCAGATTTTCCTTTGGTAAATCTTTCAAGATTGAAAAGCCATACCAAAATTTCGGACGAGCCCGTGATTCTCGCTGAAGAGGTTGCCCAAGTTTTCTACTCCAGAGACATGAAACATCCAGATTGGTAGGCTGTTATTCATACGCCAAGAGGAATGAATGCAGATGTGGACAAAGCAGACATACCAGGTCGCGAAAGTTTTTAAGATATTTTACAAGAGGAACCACATCTATGTAAATTGCTAGAGCAAAAGCGTATCCCTAGAACAAAGAAATGAAAAATCTCCCATATATATGCGATCAATAAGTTTCCTTTATAATGCTGGTCATGAATATATGCAGATTCCAATTGCAAGTTACTTTGCATTTTATCAGATTAATGCTGGTCTTGAATAACAATTTGTTGTTTTTTTCACCCCCCCTCCAATTTAGACATATTTGCTTACAGATCCCTGTGTAAGTTACTTTATTGTTTCCACCCCACTTTTTATCAGCCCTTAAGTTAGAAGAAGTTGTTTCCACCCAACATCTCATTTTATCACTACCAAACAAACACTCCCTTTCCCAACAAAATCATCTTCTTTGGGAAAGTAGTTTATGTTTTCTACTCAGAGACAAAAAGCCAGCACTTATTAGTTGCTCTTCAATAGTTCAGAAGCTGAACTATTGAGAAAACAACAGCAAAATCATCAATTTTAGTTGCTTCTGAATCTTTGAATAAACCACACTCTTCAATCTTCATCTACACAAGTATGGGTTTGTATTCTTTTAAGTGTTGTTTTCTTCATCTTCCTCTGCATGATTGCATAAAAATGGATGCTCTTTTTATGATCCTTTTTTCTTTGTTGCAAAGAGAATACAAAGCAGTGTAATAGCACTTAATGTATTTTTTTAATTTTTTTTGTTACTCTGTTTTGTGGTACACTATCTAGTGGGAACACTTTGTTTGTGGTGGTGTGTGGTTGCTTTAAGAATTAAGTGTAATCATGATATGGGTTTTGTTTGAATTACATTATTCTACTATGCATATGTGTTTGATTTAAGTTTTGTGGTGGTTGTTAACTTTTTTTTTCTAGGGTTTGATCTTTTTTTTGGGTGAAAATGCAGATTGTTTCTGTTGTTGTTTCTAGGATTTGATGTGCTTTTGAATGAAAATGCAAATTGTTTTCTCTCTTGCAATGTATTTGGTTTTGTTTGACACCAAAGTAATTGTTTTTCAGCAATACTTTTTATACACTGCTTTATGGCGTCAAGGAGGAGCCGCAGTCCCGATTCATCACATAAGAGGGAGATAGACAGGAAAGGATAGAAGCCCAAGGTCTGTTGTTCGGATGATGAACCAGAGGCAGGCAGATCCAAGGATCCTCTTGCTGAGTCTTATAAACTGATTGAGCTCATGACCCCGGAAGAGTTGAAACAGCTCCAGAAGCGTGTGAACGACTTCATCGCATGTCATGAAATTGGGCTCAAAGTTAAAGAGGATGACACGGCACGCCGGAGGAAGGCTGCTGAAGAAGCTGCTTTGCAAGAGGAGTATGAAAAGTTTAGAGACGAACAGTTTCGTCGTGCACATGCATTACTTGCAGCAAGTATGCCGCGATATCCTCCATAAGTAGATTTGTTGGCATCTGATGCTGAATCAGAGGCTGAACCAGATTGGGAACCTTTTCAGCATGTGCCTGAGCCATACTCACCAGATGAGGAGGTAGAGCAGCTCGCGCAGGCTGATTTGGAGGAAGAAATAGAAGCAGACAATTGGAATGACTTTCTCATGGGGCATGTTGATCCAGAAGAGGAGGAGTATGCTCAAGCACTAGTGGATGCTGAAGATGATGATGATGACTATGAGGAAGATGAGACAAGTGAAGTCATCGACGAAGATGAAGATGAGGAAGAAGAGGATGAAGATGAGGAAGAAGAGGATGATGAAGATGAAGAAGATGAATCTGAGGAATTGAATGGATATGACGAGTATGGGGAAGATTCCACATATGATGATGAATGAGGATGATGGATTCTAACTGCTGATGGATGAACTAACTTTTTGCGGGTATGTTTATATATATACTTAGTGGTGATACCTAGGAGTATATTTTTTGGTTTAATTTTTGGTATATGGTTAACAAAACAGAACAATTGCTATGTGGATGATACGGCGACGGTATTTTTTTTGTTCAGAGATCGCTATGTGGATGTGATCTCTGTTTTTCTGTTTTCCTGTAGCACACCCTTTGAAGACATTTTATGTGTGCCATGTAAAACAGATATTATTTATATATATATATATATACATGTGTGTGTATGTGTGATTGTGATTGTTAAAAATGGAATGGACCTGTTCCGGCAGGGTATTTTCGGATTTTTGAAATCAAGGAAAATTTTATGCGCTTATTCTGGCAGGGGTATTTCGTAATTTTTGAAAATCACCGGAAAATGTACCTGTTTCGGTATGGGTATTTTTGTTATTTTTGAAATCTCCATTTTATGCGCCTGTTCCAGCAGGGGTATTTTCGTAATTTTTGGCAATCACCGAAAAATGTTCCTGCTTCGGTATGGGTATTTTCGTTATTTTTGAAATCACCATTTTATGCGTCTGTTCTGGCAGGGGCATTTTCATAATTTTTGGCAATCTTGCAAGCTGAGTTCCGTATTAGGATGCAGAATCCACTCAGGATCCATCCAATCTGATATTTGACTTCTCAAACCTCACCTGGACGAGAACACTGGGTCTGTATATGGTAATCTTGCAACCTGATTTCAACAATAGGTTGCGGCTTCATCCAATCTGATATTTGACTTCTCAAACCTCACCTGGACGAGAACACTAGGTCTGTATATGGTAATATTGCAACCTTAGTTCAATAATAGGTTGTAGTTTCATCCAATATGATATTTGACTTCTCAAACCTCACCTGGACGAGAACACATGGTATTTATATGGTAATCTTTTAAACTGAGTTCAATAATAGGTTGCAGATTCATCCAATCTGATATTTGACTTCTCAAACCTCACCTGGACGAGAACACTGGGTCTGTATATGGTAATCTTGCAAACTGAGTTCAATAATAGGTTGCAGTTTCATCCATTCTGATATTTGACTTCTCAAACCTCACCTGGACGAGAACAGTGGGTCTGTATATGGTCATCTTGCAAACTTAATATGCCTTGTTTTATTTCTGATTATGTGTTTGACCATAATTTTGACCAACTTGACCACAAAATCGACCAACTTGACCACAAATTTGATCAACTTGACCACAAAATTGACCAACTTGACCACAAATTTGATCAACTTGACCCCAAAATTGATCAACTTGACCACAATTTTGACCAACTTTACCTCGATCCGGGCGCCTTTAACCTAGATATTTTTAGACAAAAGCAAATCTCTCCTCTATTATTGTACTCTCCTCTCTTGTCCGAAAAAGTAAGTTTCAATTTTGGTCTCAAATTTCGTTCCCTCTCAAATCCTCACTCTAATACATCTTTTAGATTTCAATTCCCTCTCAAATTTGAGAAACTTTTTCTAATTCCCTCTCAAATTTGAGAAACGTTTTCTTATTCCCTCTCAAATTTCATTTCCCCCCTTATCACAATTTCAGAATGATTTCAAATCTAATCCTTCTCTATAAACAGAGGGAGATGAAGATCTTAATTTTTTTCCCTTCATTCTCACCATCCTCCTTCGCGATTCTCACTTATACCCCTTTCTTCTTCAGTACCTCTTACCTCGCATACATCTCTGTACCTCATTCATTCTCCAGAGGTAATCTATATAGCTTTTACTTTCGAATATTTATTTCAAATTAGGGTTTCTTTTTTGTTGGTTGGTATCTCCTTCATAGATGTACTTGTATGTTGTTATTTACTGCTTTGCAATTCTTGGTATTTGGTTGTTATCTATTTCCATAGATTACAACCAAACTCAGGGTTTCTACATGGTTATGAAGTTTTTCTTAATAGGTTGTTCTTATTACATTAATATTATACCTTTGTTGGTTGTAATCTCCTTCCATAGATTTCAACCAGAATTTGGGGTTTTGTATTTTCTTTCACCGCTAGGTTTGCTGTACTCCATCTCATGGTGGTTATGAAAATGGTTCTCTATCTAATGAAGCTTATCTATCTCATGATGAAACTCAATCTGATTCTGACTTGGAGGAGACAGAACTTCCACAGGAGAGACTCTTGGTGGAAATAGATGAATGTGGAAGACCATTTGGCGAATATGCATCCAAGTTTGCAACTCGTGCAAGGGAACTCATTCGAATTCACTGTCCAATTGACTACAAAGATTGGAGGCTCATTCCTGCAGCCTTCAAGGACCAAGTCTGGAACATGCTCATGGTAACTTATTATATCATATGCATTTCATTATATGGTTTGCTCCACTTATACATATCAGTGTTTATAGACCAACTAACTAGTTATTGTTCATGGCTAACTTTCATTTCACATATGATGAGTCTCTTGTCAGGCCATTTGTCCAAAAAATATTTCCCCAGAAGTTTCGTTCATTCAAATGGGAGTTACGCCTTAACATTCTGAAAAAGCTTCAGACTCGCGAATTGATGGATGCAGCATGCCCTTATGGTGTTAATGCTGACGTTTGGAAACGATTTGTGCATAATGAGTATTAGCCTGGCATGCAGGAGAAGTATGCTACATATGTTGAGAACCAACGGAAGAGAAGGATTCGACATTGTTTAGGTAGACTCTCCCATGCCAAAAAATCCTACAGAGTTGTAAGTACTTTCTAACCTAGTGGTCCTAACATTAAATTCTCAAACTATTTTATTTGGACAACCCTTACTGACCATAATGATTGTACAGGCCAAAAAAGAAGGTAGGGTTATCGAGTGTCGTGGTGAAAGCTGGATGCTGGCTCATGTAGGGAAAAATGGAGTTGTACATCCAAGTGCAGTTGAAGCATACGTGAGTATTGGACCATCATATGTTGTTCAGAGTTCAAATAAATTTAATTGTTTACAGTTTGGTTCTTTTGGATTTTAGGAAAAAGTGAAGGCTGCCGTAGAAAAGAGAAAGGCTGAATCCGAAGCTGGTCTTGAGGATGTTGTAGATCTTACCAATGATCCGATTCTTCAAGTTTTGGGGATGAATCTAATCGAAGTTATTGCCGAGGCTTTTCATCGACTGTTACCAAGAAGCAAGCAATACAAGGAAAATTTGGTTCTTCAATATCCGCGAGTGCAAAAGCCAATTCATTTACTCCAGCTGGTAATGAAGGCAGGATGGACATGATCCAAGAAGAGTTAAGTGTCATTTACGTCATTAATTTTTATAGTTAGAGATTATAATTTTTTTAATCAACTATTGAATTGAATGGGTTGGTTTTGGTTATAGGTTGTTTTTAGTTTCATGGCAAGCCAACAGAACAATGCCAATTGTCAAAGCAGAGCACAAGTCCCTGATATCCATTCTCCGGTCGTTCAACCTGGTGCTGCTGCTAATACTATACCTGCTGAAGGATAGCTTCAAGTTCGTCTTGTTAACATAAAAAGGGAGACAGTCGCAACAGGTTATGTGGTTAACGACTTGCATGGGGAAATCTGTCACGGGGTGAGTGTTAATCATGACAAGAGGAAGGTATGCATTGAGGGTGTTGTTGATGTGCACTATCATGTACCCGATGCTCCTCAAGGCCCGGAAAAATGCTTCACATTGGCTGATTATTTATCAGGTGGATTTTTAATATGGCCTGCAAACCGGTTGGTCTTGCAACCGGTAGATTAAGCAGTTTGGAACTTATCTTTTGGTGCAACTTTCCTTACTTTTTATACATATGCTGCTGCTTATATTTTGTTGTGTTCTTTTGATTTAGTCACTCTTTAGTTAGATTGTAACTCTGAAAGCTTCTTAAGTCTTGCCTGCAAACCGGTTGGTCTTGCAAGATCTAGACTAAGCAGTTTGAAACATAGTTTTTTGTGCAGCTTTCCTTACGCTAATATATACATACTGCTTCTTATATTTTGTGGAGTCTTTTTTCACTCTCTAGCTAGAGTGTACCCCAGAAAAGTTCCTTTCAGTTTTCTGTCACATTAAACATTTATTAAAAATACACTTCCCGAGTGTAACGGGTTGCACTCCTTTGTGTATATCTATATATGGATGTCTTTTATTTACTTGCTTTTATTTGCCCCCCCCCCCTTTTTAACTCCGCCATTTTAAATACCGGTCCCTATCCCGGGTAAAGGAGGAGGGAAGAGGGGCATCCATGTATCCTCTTCTAATATTTCATATCATTTTTTTGTCTGTTTTCAGGAACTTTGGTGTGGACAAGAATGTTGATACAGAAGTTTATCAGTTGTGTTTCTTTCATATATGCAAATCCCATGAACAGGGGATACCGCGGGTCGCCTTTTTAATCTCAGGTTTTTTACCCATACCTATTATGATCTCTTCAAATATTTCATTTGCTTATTCAGCTGCCATGCATCTGACTGATAATTATTTATTTTGCAAGGTTTCATGGATTCTAACACCCGAAGTTGGAGATTACCTACTATGGAGAAAGTTGGCAACTTATTTTAATCTCAGGTTTGTTTCATTACCTATTATGATCTATTCAAGATACATCTATTCATTCTTTTCAAGTATGTGAGTTACATGATTTCTGCCAAAAGGTAAAACTTACTACCATCGAGTTTTTGGAGTGGAGATGTTATGGTCATTAGGTTTGATGTAATTGAAGGAGATAAATGCAGCTAACCTGACGAGCAAAACATTCTCCTCTCTAATTTTACTGGTGACTGAACTATTATAATTATTAGTTTCCTGGTTATCATTCGCTACCTCCGGCTGATACACTTACATGCTACAATTCTCTTTTTGTTTTGTGAGGTTTCACTGATGCTAACACCTGAAGATGGAGAATACTTACTGCAGAGAGTTGACAACTAATTGTAATCCCAGGTATGTTTGCTTTACCTATTATGATCCCTTTGAGTATGTGTTTCACATGATTCCTGCCAAAAGGTACAACTCACCACCGTAATTAACTCTCTGGTGGGTAAACTCTTGATACATTAGAGTTTCTTGCATTACTTACTCAAAATTTGGTTGACTGATGATACCATTGTCTTTGTTTTTCGAGAATTCATTGATGCGAACACCTGAAGCGGATCATTCCCACTGTGTGGGGGTCAATCATGAAGCTGGTTAAACAAGTGAGACAGTGTTGGCCTTGCAAAGCTGTACCAAGTGAGGAAAAGAACTTGTACCGGTAAAGACATTCTTTTCTCTACTTCTATTAATTGGTGAGTAAAGTCTTGCTATATCAGTGCATTGTTTGTTGTCATCTTAATTTAACATATGAAACCATTTATATAAGTTCCCAGTGACATGTCTGTCAAATATAAACTTTTGATGCTTAGGTTGCCATATTCATATAAAAACAGTGAGAATGTATGCATTAAAAACTTGCTTATGTTAGAAACTGCTGAAACACACAACCTTGTCATTTTCTTATAACATAGGGAACCATGTATGTTTTTTGCCTCAAGCAGTTGTTTCACTCACATATACTTAGGTATCTGAATGAATGATGAAGCAAATCTTGGTTCAATTGGTTGGTCTATAATGAGAATGTATGTATTGAAAAATGACAATGAACATGTAAGTGAATTGCCGAAATTACTGAATGAATCTCTCTCCTATGAGAGCTGTTTCTAATTTGAGTTTTTGTTTCATTTTTGTTGTTTTGTCAGGATACTGGAATCGATGGAAATAGTTTATGCCATGAGCTGGTTAAGGCTACTCTGATGTCAAAGAACGACTTCTTTTGGCTGATCATGAATAACTTTTTTTTCAGCCAAGGTATAACGCAGAACAACACTTTTATATTTAGAAACTGCTGAAAAACACAATCCATGCCATTTGATTATAACCATATACGGAACCATGTATGTTTTTAGGCTTAAGCAGTTCTTTCAATGTATGAATGACAATTCTATATACTTCCGTATGTGAATGAATTAGGAGATAAACCTTGGTTCAATTGATTGTTGTATGGATTTGTGAAATGAATGAATTCCTTGTGCTGCTAGAATGAGAATGTATGTACTGTGGAATGAGATTGAGTTATGGGTTTTAGATTCAGTATTGCAGGTTCAGAAATGAATTGCAATGCAACTTCAGAAATGGATTGCATTACATTGCAGGGTCCAATTATGGGAGCTTATTTATAACAGAAAAAAATGTTTTTTTTTTTTGAAAACTATTGTTTAACGTTATAAAATCTGTTAGTAATTAGCACACCTGGAAAATTCATTACTGTTACATCAATCGTCAACATCTAAAGTCGTTAGTTTATATGTTACAAGCGATAGACACGTGGCAGACGCTAAACGTTATAGTCAGTTGTTACAAATCGAATTGTTACAGCAAGCTGTTATATCCAAAATGTTACAATGAAACATCAACGTTTGAAGCCGTTACTTTAAACGTTAAAAAACAATTGACACGTGTCGTACGGCAGCCGTTAGACTGAGCTATCACGGTTTTAAATTGTTACAATAACTATTAAATCCAATCCGTTACAATCAACTAAGCAACGATTACGATCGTTGTTGTAGCTATTACAAGAAAGGACAGGTGGCATTGAGCCAACCGTTACACACAAAATCGCCGTTACAATATCTGTTACACCGAACTGTTACAGTCTAACCGTTACGATCTGCATAATAACAGCTATTCGTTACAACAAAATGACATCAAAATAAATCTTGTGCTGACTAGATAACCGTCGGTGTATTTATTCCAACGAATGAAACCATTATTTAATAAAATTTTACCGTAACGAAATGAACCGTTGATAAATTACTGTAACACTAATACTAACGGCACTTTTCCAACATTTTTCTGACGTTACAATATATAGATACTAACGTTTTTTAAACGTTATAAAATCCCCGATTTCGTGTAGTGGCGCAATTGTACCTTGATCAATGTAAGATTGATTAGGGCTCAACTACATTCCAGTCCGAAATTCATTGGTAGTAGGCTAGTGTCTGTAGCGGCTTAATACAATGTGGTGTTCAAAGCTGGACTATGTCCCGGGGTTTTTCTGAATTTGCGGTTTTCCTCGTTAACAAAATTCTGGTGTTTGTGTTATTTCTTTTCCGCATTATATTTTGTTATATAATAGAAATATCACAGGTTGTGCGTTAATATCAATCAATTAGATAATCCAACCTTTAGTTTTTGATATAAATTGATTGACACTTGAACATTGGTCTTTGGTACCATTCAAGTTATTTCTCTTGTTTAATCAGGCTCACAAATTCTTATTTGCTGATTGCAGATTGAATTGAGAAATTGAGATATAAACTCTTTGATATACTTTTTTCTAGATTGAGTCTGACTGTCTAGTTGATTCTCTTGAAAGTATATTGGAGTTTGTCTATTCAGATTGCCGAACGAAATATTGGGTGTGGTTGTTAGACCCACACTTTTTCAATTGGTATCAGAGCAGGCAAACACGTTTAAGACCTCATAAGTCTGTGTTTGTAGCGATCTGAATATGGACAAAATCTCCATAAACCTATCACCAGTCTTCGATGGCTCAAATTACTTATTGTGGAAAATTGCTATGCGTGCCTTTCTTCAAGCGCATGATTTTCAATCATGGGTATATGTGGTTAATGGATATGATCCTCCAGAAGTTACAGTAGGAGAGGTAACGACTCCAAAGGATATTGGTAAATATGATGCTGCCGAGATTCTTACTGCAAAGCAAAATTCTGACGGATTGAATGCTATCATCCATGCCATTACCCCTCAGCTCTAGCATCATGTGACTACTTGCAAATTTTAAAGATGCCTGGGATATCTTAGAAACCTTATTTGAAGGGAATACCTGTGAAAAGGAAGCTAGGCTACAAAACCTAAATTCTGATTGGGAAAACCTTCGTGTGGCAGATGAAGATTCATTTGATGAGTTCAATCACAAAGTGTCTGAAATTGTTAATGCATCTTTTGCATTGGGTAAGACTATTTCTGAAAAGTACATTATGATGAAAATTCTTAGATCCTTTCCATCTAGATACGACTCTTAGAAGCATGCTATCGTTGAGGGTAATAACCTTCCAACTCTTTCCATAAATACTCTGGTTGGGAAATTAAAGATCTTTGATCATGAGCATACATCCAAATCCGGAAAGGATGTTGCTTTCAAAGCACAAAAGAACACTAAATTACTTGACAAAAGTAAAAGTGTTTGCATCTCTGAAGATGATCTTTCTGAGGCTAATTCATCAGATGAAGATCTTGACAAGTCGGTCTCTTTGATCACAAGACAGTTTAGAGATCTTCTTTTGAAGAGAAGTAAACGGTTCTCCGGAGATAAACTTAGGACATCAGTTAAACCTCATCATCGTGTTCCTCCTAAAAATAGGGATATTGACGAAACTGATGACGAGGATATGCCACAGTGCTTTAAGTGTAAAGGTTTTGGTCATTTTGCAAATGAGTGTCCAAATCGTAAAAAATTCACTGGGAACAAAGGTCTAGCTACAACTCTTGATGAAATGTCTGATAACTATGATTCTAATGAAGACGAAAAGTCAAGTGTTGCACTTCTTTGTGAAAATATTGATTTTGATAATTGTAGCAATACATACATCAATCTTGATATGCTTTCAGAAAAAATCTCAACCGGTCTGGAAGAAAAAATTGATTTATTTGGTTCTGCTGGAAACTTTGTGTCTGATTTTTCAGGTTCCACTATATGTTTGGCTGCTTACACATCCCTGGCGTCTGAACCATCTTCCATGTTGACATGTTCTTATTGTTCTCTCAAAGGTCATGAACTCTCAAAGTGTTTCAAGTACAAGCACAAAATAAGATACGTTAACAAACTTCAACGAAGAGCAAATCGATTAGCAAACAAGCTCAAACGTGTTCAAAAATCATCCGAGGTATGTAAACTCATCTCATCTTCGAAGAAGTTAGTTTCCGAAGAAAAGACTAGACCACTAGAGAAAAAATTATGGTCTAAACATTCTGTGAAACAGGGCTCTATGAATTCCTTTCAAAATGATTATGGTGGACAGACTATTGTTCACCCCAGCTTAACCTGATTGTGTTGGATGGTACATCTTGTCTCATGTGCCTAATCAAAAGAGACAAGATTATGCACACCTCAGGCTTTAGGAAAAGAGAATTATTTTAGATTATTTTGTTTTATTCTCTTTTTAGTTTTGTTGTGCTTTGCAAGTTTGAAATTCTTATAGCTTTCATATCTAATTGATATTGGAAGGGACTTCCCTGTTTAGTCAATAAAAGAGGGTTATTCTCGACAATTCTACGCTTTAGGGTTGAGAGTTGTGCTTGCGTGAACTTGTGTGTTTAAAGGTTCCGTAACCCTACATTCCTTTTTCCTCCTCTTGAAACTCTTTCTATCATAAGACTGCTTGTTGAGATTATCTTGTGATTTCCTCTCACAATTATGTTCGTATGGATACTCCAAGCATTATGTCTTCTGATGAAAAAGATGTTAATATGATTGTTAATCCATCAATCATGAAGGAAAAAGATAAATCTCCGTTACCTCCAACTTTGAAAAGAAAAAGAAGGAATGTGAGGAAACCAAGAGTTGTTCCTTCAAATTCTCAGAAGTTTTCTGGTGTTCTTGAAGAGTTGAAGGAAACAAGGGAGGAGATTTAGCAAATAAAGGCTATTTTTTTGAGAACTCTTGAAATTTAGAAGGCCCTGGTTCGGCATCAGTTCAAAAGGTTTGTTGGAATTGACTCCTTTCTTCATGAACCTTATGCTCCCATGGTTGTTGACGACAAGGAGTTCGGGGACGATAAAGAATTTTTCAGAGGTCTCAATGTCTAGGAAACTTCTTATGAGAATTTATTCTTGTTTTTTTAAGAAGGATAACTAGGGTTTGGAATAGCCATTATTTTGATTACAGATAGCTATTGCCAACGTTTTCATCTTGCAATGTTTTTAAATTTATTTATTTAAATTCTAAGGTTGATTTGGAAGATGATTTTTGCAGTATTAATCTTCATGGTGTTATATTGCAAATTGTTATGGGATATGTTGTTTACGTCCGTGAACCTTAACTGTCCCATACTTGCTCAAAAGTTAACTCTATTATATGTCGGTATGAAAGTATTGATAAAAGATAGAATGAAATTTTGACTACAAAAGTTAAGCCTATTATGTCATTATGCAAATATTGATGGAAGAGGATGAACTTTTGTTTACAAGGATTAAGTATATTATATTTCATTGTGAAAATACTAATGAAAAATAGAATTAATCCTTGATTATTCCGCAGTATTGGTCTTTCCATGATCCACATCCTTGTGTATGTACTGTGTTGCTCCATAAGTTCTCTTATGTTGAGCATAACCAATTGAATTGATCATTTTCTTTGTGGTTAATTCAATTGAGATTTTTTGGATACAAATTCATGTTTTCATGTGATTTTTTAATGTCCAAAGAAATCCTTCTTTTTTTGTAAAAGTAAGGTTGCTCTTGTTGTTCTTTCGGGAATGACATTTTATGGGGGGGAGTTTTTAATTGAACTTGTGCTTAATTGCCAAATCTTTATAGGGAGTGCGGCTGTGGAATATTATAGGGGTTATCTTGTATTATTATAAAACTCCTTGATGAATGCATTTATTTTTGGTCATGAAGTATCTCTATGAAAATTTCATGAGGATCTCACTAGTTTTCGTACCTTTGCCAATTTATATTGACAAAAAGGGGGATAATTAATGTGTAGTTAACACTACAAATACATATGGTTTACGGATCATTATGTAAGGGGGAGTGGTTTTCATTGTGAGATGAAGTATTGACTAGGGGGAGTGATACATATCACCATAGTATTGTTGTCAAAGTTGTGATACAATTGAACTTTGATGTTGTGTAATAATACTATGACACTGTATAACAATGATTGAGAGCAACTGTTTTCTCATTGTTGTAGCTACGGATCTTCAACAACTATGATGCTGAGTTGAACACATTTGGAATCATTGGAGTACTTGGAAGTGACGAAGATTTCGAGTAATGTTAAAGAACCAAGGAGATCAAGCATTTGGATGAGAAGCTACAAAGTTTATTTATCTTGTAATCCATATGTATTAATAGTTTTGTCACTAAAATTGACAAAGGGGGAGATTGTTAGAGCACTGCTCGGTCGAACTCGCAAGCGTTGCTATCTCAAGCTTGTTTGTCAATGTTAGTGATCAAAACTATAAGTCTTGGTTTCTAGTCTACTTATGGATGTCTCAGACTAGGATAGTTTGTGTAGTTGAGCATTACACTTCACGGCGTTCATCAATTGAAGACGAAGAACTACTAAGGAGAGCTTGTGGAACTTCATCGACAAAAGGTATGTGGAGACTAAAACTCATCTATCACTTGGAAAGTCTATTTCTACTCTATCTCCTATATTGAGACATAAGTTGTAGTGCTATATAGTTTTCTATTATGCACAGTTGATATTTCGAGTTGAGTCTAACTCGCTTACATATTTCTCGAAATATGTGTTGGCAAGCTTTCGCTTCAACCAAGTTCATCTTATATTCTTGACGAAAGTCAAAAGATGATCATGTGAAAATCGCAAGATAACATCTTACATGGTTTGTGTGATATAATCATTTGATGTAGACTTGGAATGTTTCATTATGATTATTTCAATAACTTGAAAATTGCTTTGATGCTAATAGTGTGTGAAAACGGCTATTGTCATACCCTAAGAAAGTTTCAATGATTGAAATAGAGTTTAGAACACTTAACCAACATTGGATTATGAACATGTTATGCACTCTTGCATATATGTAATCCATGTCCGGAACCATAGTATGTGTTAGAGCACTGCTCGATTGAACCCACAAAGCGTTGGTATGTCAAGATTGGCTGTCATATTTAGTTCCAAAACTCGAGTCGCTTAATATGTAAACTACAGTCAACTTCGATAGGTTAGACTAGAAATGATAGAAGTGTTGTTCTCCAGTTACTCACAAAGATCTGAAGATGGATTGAAGACAACAAAGACATTATCCTTCATCTTGAGGTTAGTAACTATGACTTGACTTGATCCATTTCTATCTTGTGTCTTTCAAATATTTTAGATTGAAAACATAACATGCGAAGCTATATTATTATGATCAAAGTGCTAAGGAATACAATACGAGGTTTATTGCTTAACCATTAAACTTTGTAGATAAGACATCGACATAATCGTTTGAATGCTATTGTGATTATGTATGGGTATAAGGTGGAGATTTCATCCTAGGAAACAATGGTTTACATTTGTTTTAAGGAAGTAAATTCATGAACTTGTTTTGTGAATCGAAAAGGAAATCGCCATGCATTATTGGTATTGTTATTCATTACATATCTAGTGAACAACCAATATGTGTGATTAGTATAACCGCTCATGACTTGTTTATGTTCTTGGTTAAACTATTCACAAAGGCCTGACTTTTGTATTGGTATGACTTTTATTAGTGAAACCGATCTTAAGTAATCACCAGAGATGGTATGATCGAGTTTGTGATTTTGTGTATGACCGACTCTGGGTAAAGGGGAACCGATCCTAGTAAGAGGTGCAACACATCACAAATGGGAATCGATCCTTGTATGAGGTGAAGCAAGTTTTAGCAGAAAGGGGAACCGATCCTATGGACATGTGCAACACGTTTTTAGGCAAAGGGGAACCGATCCTATGGACATGTGCAGCAAGTACAAGTTAGATACCATATATATGTGGGGAACCGATCCTAGTACCTAGTCAACCGAATTTTTGGAAAGCTAGTGTGACTATGCACAGTACTCACATGGAGGTAGAACCAAAACTTGTTTTGGTAGAACCGTGAAACCCATGATTTGTGATTGAGTGTTCTTGATCAATCACAAAGTTCTCGAAAGTCAGATGAACCAATTTTAAACTTGTTTGGAAGTGTGGCAAATCGGTTTCAAGGTTGTAAGTATCAAAGAGGACTTACAAAGTAAGGATGTCGACATACTTTGAACATGTGCAGTAACGCTAATCTTTAATTGTTCAAAGTTATTCCTTATTAGCTAAAGGAAGAAAATCAAGGATCGAATAAAATAAATTGACAAAAAAATTATTTAAGGTTTTTAATTTTATTTTAGGAAAATAAAAATTAGTAATGTGCATTTACTAGTTGGAGATTTTCCAAGAGATTTTCGATCATTATTTGGACAAAGCATTTCCAGGAATTATGGAAACCGAATTTGGAATATATTGCATATCTTGAGAATATTTTCAGTTTTGGAAATTCCTTGGTGTCCAAACTTCCTTGGTCTATAAATATGAAAGTTTGCATTTTAAGCAAACTAATCCTTCATATAACAAGAACTATCTCAGTTGTGCTGTTACTGGTGAAGCCGCCTATTCGGAGAGGAGAGTAACCTAATTAGGCGAAATCTCTTACGGCCGCTCAGTTTAAAGTCTTCTTTGGGATTGATAAGCTCTATTAGTACCGTTGGTGGGAAACTAGATGATTGCATTGTTATTTTAGTTTTTGATTATTGATTTGATTGACTAACGGTTGTTGAATCTTTGATTGCACCTAGTTTGTTTATTCTTGAGAACCTTCTCTTCTGATATAAGGCTCACTCAAACTAGATCAAAGACTTAACGTTTCTACGGATCTAAGTTTTTCTAGATCCGTAAGATAGATTCATTGATTTGCCATTATTAACAGACTCCGCCCTGTGCGACAAATCAATAAGGATTCAAATTTGTTTTGGCAGATTGTTACTTTGAAGATTAAATCGAAGATTGAAGACTTTGAAGATTTGAAGAAGAAGTTGTTGTGATTCATTAAGAAGATATATACTATATTTAGTCCTAAAGAGAACTCCTGTTCTGCTAGGATATCTGTTATCAAATATCTATTGAGAACTTCGGTTCTGCTAGATATTGTCAAGACAAGAATACTGCTGAAGCTGAGTAACTAGGATTTTAGTTTACTTAGTATTGTCTACATGAAGTTGCAGGTTTACTTTTTGTAGCATCTTAATTCATTGAGTATTCAAATCTGGACTAGGTCCCGGGGTTTTTCTACAAGATTGTATTTTTCCTCGTTAACAAAATTCTGGTGTGTGCTTTACTTTATTGCCGCATTATAATTGTTTTTATATTATAATTAAAGTAATTTCACTTGTATGTTAACTAGGCACTTGATATTTATCTTATAAGGTTTCGGTTATATCGTACTATTATCAAGTGAACACTTTGTTGTAGTATTGTCTCGATTTCATATCCATAGACGATCACACAAAGTGTATTGGATTTTTCCACTTGTCTGATATAATTATTCACGTGTTAGGCAGTTCGGACTAACCCTATTTCAAGTGGACATTGTGTTGAAATATTCCTTGAGTGATTGTTGCTCCAAGAGGTTTATACACAGCGGCTCTTGTATAGGTTGTGATCAAAATAAAAGATTGTGGTGTATTTGGGTACCCTCATCTTTTCAGTATGCGTACATGTTAGTTTGTGAAATCTGAGAACCTAAGTACACGTACCCGTACGCGTACTGGCATAAGGTTCTTGTCCGAGAATTTCTGCTGGGATTGAAGGTACCCGTACCCGTTCGCATAATGGCGAAAACCAATCTTGGTTCGACTACTTAAGTATGCGTACACGTTTGCATACTTGAGTGGTTAAACTTCTAAAATCGATCGGTTGTGACATGAACTAATACATTTATATAATAAGGAATGCATTTTTTGGAAACCGTGGCTATAATGTTCATGAATTGATTCGAGTCAATCAAACCGATTTTGCTTCAATTGTGTTCTTATATACTTCTATGAGAATATAGCATTTGAACAACTCTATAACTAGTTTCATTTGAGTCATTTGAACTAGTTGTGGTTAAGATGAATAAGGTTAATATGAGAGTGTTCATATAGCTAACTTCGGTTAACTACTGTTAAGCCAACATGGTGTACACATTTAACAAGCTAACTTAAACCTAAATGAAGGTACATTTCATTTGTGTATAACAAGCTAAGTTCGATCTAACGATTGAAAGATATTAGCTTGAATCTAATAAGGTTTTCATCTAACGGTGAATATTGAATGCTTTGTTACCAAGGTAACTTAGATTGCAAGCCCTGATTTGAAAACTATATAAAGGAGAACTCTAGCAACTGGGAAACCTAATCCCTACACCTCCTATGTGATACTAGTTGCGACGAGAGACGATTCTCCTTTAACCTTAATTTTTTCACGAAACCCTGTGGGTTAACGACTTGAAGACTTCATTGGGATTGTGAAGCCAGACCCAACTATTTTCTTTGTAGTTGCATGTTCTGATCTTATTTCTACTATCGTGATTGAGTATTATCTTTGCTAAGATTTGCTTGAGATCTATCTCTGATTGGTAAGATTAAAAGTAGTCACAAACATCTTCGTCTCATTGTTTGTGATTCCAGAATATCTTTTTTCGCTACCATACAATTAAGATTATTGTGAGGTGATTGATAATACTAGGATGTTCTTCGGGAATATAAGTATGGTTTATCAATTGGTTCATGTGCACCATGATTTATCAAAAGACGGAACAAAACTCATAGGTATTTCTGTGGGAGACAAATTTATCTATTCCAATAGACTTTTCTGTGTGAGAAATATTTGTTTATCAAGTCTTCGACTTTGGGTCGTAGCAACACTTGGTTGTAGGTGAGATCAGCTAAGGGAATCAAGTGCGTAGAATCCTGCTGGGGTTCAGAGACGTAAGGAGTGCAACTGTACCTTGATCAGTGTGAGATTGATTAGGGATCAACTACATTCCAGTCTGAAGTTCATTGGTAGTAGGCTAGTGTCTGTAGCGGCTTAATACAGTGTGGTGTTCAAAGCTAGACTAGGTCCCGGGGTTTTTATGCATTTGCGGTTTTGCTCGTTAACAAAATTTAGGTGTCTGTGTTATTTCTTTTCCGCATTATATTTTGTTATATAATAGAAATATCACAGGTTGTGCGTTAAGATCAATCAAGTAGATAATCCAACCTTTGGTTGTTGATATAAATTGATTGACACTTGAATATTGGTCTTTGGTACCATTCAAGTTATTTCTCTTGTTCAATCAGGCTCGCAAATTCTTATTTGCTGATTGCAGATCGAATTGAGAAATTAAGATATAAAATCTTTGATATACTTTTCTCTAGATTGAGTCTGACTGTCTAGTTGATTCTCTTGAAAGTATATTGGAGTTTGTCTATTCAGATTTCCAAACGACTAGAGTTGATTCTCCTTTAATCCCGGCACTTTCCTGTGTCCTAGTTGCGACTAGAGTTGATTCTCCTTTAACCTAGGTTTTTCCAAAACCATTATTAGGTTAACGACTTGAAGACTTCATTTGGGATTCTTGAAGCCAGATCCAACTATTTTCTCTTTAGTTGCGTATTCTGATCTTAAATGTTCTATCGTATTGAGTACTATCTTCTCTAAGATTTGCTCGAGACTTATCTACGATATATAAGATATAAAAAGTAATCACAAAGCTTTTCGTACCATTCTTTGTGATTCCACAATAACTTCTTCTACTACCATAGTTAAGTTATTGTGAGGTGATTGATATTTCTAGGCTGCTCTTCGGGAGTATAAGACCGGATTATCAATTGGTTCCTGTTCACCTTGATTTATCAAAAGACAGAACAAAACTTCATAGGTACTTCTGTGGGAGACAGATTTATCTATCAGAATAGACTTATATGTGGGAGACAGATTTGTTTATAAGTCTTCAACTTTGGGTCGCAGCAACTCTTAGTTGTGTGTGAGATCATCTAAGGGAATCAAGTACGGAGAATCCGGCGTGGTTCTAAATGCGTAAGGAACACGATTGTACCTTAATCGGTGTGAGACTTGGTTAGGGCTCAACTACATTCCAGTCCGAAATTAACTTGTAGTAGGCTAGTGTCTATAGCGGCTTAATACAGTGTGGTGTTCAAATCTGGACTAGGTCCCGGGGTATTTCTGCATTTGCGTTTCCTCGTTAACAAAATTTCTAGTGTCTGTGTTATTTCTTTTCCGCATTATATTTTTATAGAATTGAAATATCACGGGTTGTGCGTAGTTCAATCAATTGGTAAATCCGACCTTTGTTTGTTGGATATAAATTGATTAACACTTGGACATTGGTCTTTGGTACCGTCCAAGTATTTCTCATATCAATCAGGATCATAGATTTATATCTATTTGATTTGTTTGATTGATCCACCGGATGCATAACGTTTTTGTGAATTAGGTTGATCCTAGCATCGATTTGCATAAGCTCCTGGCCGCTTACTAGTGTCATCTATACACAATTGCTTAACGTAATCCCTCCACAAATCGGCTTTTGCGATGTACTACTTGTGTATGGAATTGAGTGACTATTACACGTGTCACCAACTCCAATACTAGTAGAAGAATTACTACCAGATCAATTCAAATGGCCAATTGAATAACCCAATAATAATCTTAGACACTAAAAATAATAGAGACAATCGACAAGAAAATTAAACTCAAAATAAATTTGTAAAAAGAATTAAAGTTTCAATAATCAGGACTTTGAAATCATACCTTAATCAGTAGAATTTAGCTACACATGGATTTACTAAAACCCATAAAAATATATATAGAAGAAGAATAAAATAGCTTGGTTTCCCCCTAATGGGGTTAACCCTAGATATGAAATAAAACCTTTCCTCTCTTCTATTCTCTGTCTATTTTTCTCTCCCAAAAGTTATATTCTAGCTATAAAAGGAATAATAAAAGAAGTAGTAGATATCTTTTGCTTTTGGTTTAGGTAGCTGGCATCAAATACCCTAGTCGATCCACAGAAGTTGCACAAGATAAAGGTCGAAAGTCGGTGGAGTTTATCCCAAAACATATGTTGTAATCAGGGTGTAGCGGACTGTTTTATTAGCATATACACGGCTTCGAACTGTTCGATCCTCTAAGAACTCTTTGTGTCTTCATCTGCACCGTCGATCTATTCTTCTTCTATGCTTCGCAATACACCATATCTCCACCTTTCTCTCTACGCGTCGGAGAGCTTGGGTAGAAGCATGTTTTCTTTTGTCGCAAGTACAAGCGGGGCCCACCACACTTCTTCTCCTCCAATCACGTGCTCACATCGCAAGAAAGCCATATCTCTACTTCATTAACAACATGTACGATACTTCTCTTCCTCACGTACGGCTTTGGACTTCTCGTCTACACCTTCAACGCTAAACTCCGTTAGCTTCTTCTCGAGTTCAAACCTATTCCACCATGGAAACAACAAGATCAACACGCACTTCTAATTTCCATCATCTCTCGCCAACAATGGCAGCAACCCAACTCTATGATCGATCAAAGATACGGACCACGCCTTCCTCCATCTCGCTGCCTTTAGCCATGAATCAAATCCGTGCTCATTACCGAGAGTTACAAATACCGCCATCATCCCCCCCGTGTTCAAACCACAAACTAGCTCCATTCAACCAATACTCGAGCTTTGCTTACTTGAATCCTTGACCTTCTTCACCAAGCTCCTGTACTTTTCTCTGCGTCTTCTTTGCCTTTAATGCCGTCATCCCAAATTAGCCGGTTCAATGGCAATGGCTGCCATTATTTCTTCAAATCGAGTACCATCACCGCCAATAATGGCAACAGTCTTCTTCTCCATCCTAGCTTCACCTTGATTGATGGCGGCAAGTCCTCGCTCTTCTTAGCTCTCGTCTCCATCGCATGAGAAAAAGAGATATAACTCTTTGATATCTCTCTTGGTTGAGCTTTATAAGTTGGTGCTCTCGGAATAATATTGGAGTTAGTCCATTCAGATTGCCGAACGAATTATTGGGTGTGGTTGTTATACCCCCGCTTTTTCAATTGGAGTCGGAGCAGGGAAACACGCTAAGACCTCATAAGTCTGTATTTGTAGCAATCTGACTCTATGGACAGAAGTGTTATCTCTATAAACGTTCCGCCAGTCTTCAGTGGCTCGAATTACTTATGGTGAAAAATTTTTATGCGTGCCTTTCGTCAAGCGCGTGATTTTCAATCATGGGTTCGTGTTGTTAATGGCTATAATCCTCCATTAGTTACAGTAAATGGTGTAATTGTTCCAAAGGATATTGGTGAGTATGATCATGTCGAGATTCTCGCTGCAAAGCAAAATTCTGACGGATTAAATGTTATCATCCATGCCATTAACCCAGATCTTCAGCACCATGTGACTACATGCAATAAGTATAAAGATGCTTGGGATATCATAGAAACCGTATTTTAAGGGAATACCTCTGAGAAAGAAGCTAGGCTTCAAAACCTAAATTCTAATTGGTAAAACCTTCATATGGATGATGAAGATTCATTTGATGAGTTTAATCACAAAGTGACTGAAATTGTTAATGCATCTTTTGCATTGGGTAAGACTATTCTTGAAAAGGACATTGTGATGAAAATTCTCAGATTATTTCCAGCTAGATACGATTCTAAGAAACATGTCATCGTTGAAGGAAATAACCTTGAAACACTTTCCAGAAATACTCTTGTTAGGAAGTTAAAGATCTTTGATCATGAGCATACATCAAAATCTGGGAAGGATATTGCTTTCAAAGCACAAAAGAACACTAGATTACTTGATAAAAGTAAGAGTGTTGGCAACTCTGTGAATGATCCTATTGAGACTGATTTATCAAATGAAGATATTGACAACTCAGTCTCACTGATCACAAGATAGTTTATAGATCTTCTTTTGAAGAGAAGTAAATGGTTCATCAGCGATAAACCCACATCATCAGCTAAACCTCGTGATCGTGTTCCTCTTAAAAACAGGGACACTTCGACACTGATGATAAGGATATGCCACAGTGCTTCAAGTGTAAAGGTTTTGGTCATTTTGCTAATGAGTGTCCAAATCGTAGAAAATACACTAGAAACAAAGGTCTTGCTGCAACTCTTGATGAAATGTCTGATCACTGTGATTCAAATGAAGATGAAAAATCAAGTGTTGCAATCCTTGGCGAACATATTAATTTTGATAATTGTAGCAATACGTACATCAATCTTGATATTCTTCCTGGAGAAACTTCTTCGACCACTTTGGAGGATAAAATGGATTTTACTCTATCTACTGAAAATTCTATCTCACATGTTTCAGGTACTTCAATTTTTTTAGCAGCATGCTCGGCTATGATGCCCGAACCATCCTCCACATTGACATGTTCTTATTGTACTATTAAGGGTCATGAAATCTCTAATTGTTTCAAGTACAAACATAAAGTAAGATATGTCTACAAACTTCAACGGAGAGAAAATCGATTAGCAAACAAGCTCAAACTTGTTCTGAAGTCGAATCCATATGAGGTATGTAAATTTAACTCATCTCCGAAGAAGTTAATTTCAAAAGAAAAAGTTATACCTCTACAGAAAAAGAACTAGGTCTAAACGACCTATGAAAAAGGGAACTGAGAATTCCGTACAGGAATCACATGGTGAACAAATCATTGTTCACCCCAATATGGCCTAATTGAGTTGAAGGTGCATCTTGTCTCATGTGTCCGAATTCGAAGAGACAAGAGTTATGCACATCGGGTTTTAGAAAAGAAATTTTTTTTGTTGTTTTTCTTTTTTGGAATTCTGTAACAGAGGGTGCACAGGAACCGAGCCGGACCGACGGACCGTCCCGGAACCGGTGGAACCGTACCTGGTTTTGTACCGAACCGAGGAACGGTGCAGTGCACGGTCCAAAAATAGGAACCGAGGCTAGGGAGGTAAAGGTACACGGTCCTGACCTAGTCCCATGCCGAACCGTACCGTCTGTACCGATTAGTAGTAGCCGTTAGATTTAGGGGATGATAGATCAATAATAACCGTTGGATTAAGTGGTGGTATATAAGCAAACATTATAGGGCTGGGGTTTCTATTCTAAATTTCGTTTCTTTTTTTCTTTCTGTCTCCTCTCCTCTGTCTCTAAGAAGGAGAAGAAGTGAAGAACTCCGTTGGATTACTCCTCTCAGTCTCGTTGATTGATAAATCGTAAAGGTGAGTAGATGTTTTTCGAGTATTGGCTGGTAGATTTTATTGGTTTATGCCTCAGTTCTTACTAAGAGGTAATCAGATGTTGCAGATTTTGATTTTTTTTTCTTCAGTATACTGGATTGAGGTTAACGTTTCTTCTACTCCGCATCTTCTTTCAATTTCTTAATTGTCTCAGTTCGCTGTCATTTTTTTTTTCAATTTCTTAATTTTCTTTGTTTTTTTCTCTCCAAATCTATCTGATTTTTTCTTAATTTTTTTTTTGTTGGAATGATTCGAATGAATTAATCAGGCGAGTAAGTTTTACTCCAAATGAATCTGTGTGATCTGTTTGATCTTAAAAGCTATGTCTGATTATTTTAGGGTTTCACTTTCACAGGGTAAGACAAAGGGAAAAGATTCAAGGAACTGAACTGGATTAACCCATCAATCAGATTATCTAAGGGAGTGGAGAAAAAGAAGGAAAAGGTTAGAGATTTGTTGGATGGTGTTATTGTTTTGGATTATGTTGTTGCTAATTAGGGTTTTAGTAATTGTTGCTTAGTTCTGATTTCTTTTACAACTTAGATTGATGGGTTTTTGATTTTCTAATTTACTTAATCATTTACTTGTTGTGATTAAGATTTGGTTCATTACACTGTTGTTAGAATTTGGTGATGATGATATAAGTACCAAGTATTTAACTGCAATTACATGTTAGAGAAGGACAAGAATGACAAGTAGTTAGTTCTTATGTTTCATGAATCTTCTTATGTTTCATCACCTCCCTGCTTGTCTAAATAAAATGGATTTTATTGAAATGAAGAATCAATAGGTACTGAGAAGTTAATGTGAATAGGCTTTGTGTTGCTTAAAGTTTTAGGAGTAACAAATTGTGCTTGTAATGGCGAAAAATTAGCAAAGGTAAACAGTTTCTTGTCTTGTTTTTAAAATTTCATTTTGATGGACTTGTATGAGTAATTTTTTTTCTTTTTGTTAATGAAATTAGGGTGTTAGTAATTGTTAATGAAATTAGGGTGTTAGACTGTTAGTAATTGTTGCTTAGTAATTGTTGTTAATCAATTTGTTATGATTTCTTTTACAACTTAGATTGATGGGTTAATTGTTGCTTAGTTTACTGAGGTTATATGGAATTATTTTCAGTGATGGATGCATCATTTCAGAACATAATATGGCACCATTTCACAAGGAGAAATGTTGAACAAGCCACTTGCAATTATTGTGGAAGGACATTTAGGGCTAACAACTTCAAAAATGGAACTGCTGGCTTGTGGAAGCACTTTAAGAGATGCCTCTACAATCCTAATCATAACAGAGCTCGCCTCACATAATTAATGCTTAGAAGTTACAAGTTGGAACTTATGCTTAATGCTTAGTTACTAACTTCTATTACTTGTTTTTGCAGCATTACTTGGTCCTATCAACATTAATGCCACCGCCAGTGCTGCTTCCATGGAATAGATATTCAAGGCTTTGTATTTTCCATTGCACTCAGTGCTACACTGCTACTGCTAGTCTGCTACTTGTTACTTGGACTATTTTACTACTTCTTAGTTCTTACTTCTTACTACTGTTTAATTGTGTGTGTGTGAATATGTGAGTGACTGTCTGTCAGTCTTTGACTCTTATGGTACTTGTTACTTTTTCAGTTTTTTTAAGACTTGGTATTATTTTGATAGTTTTCTTTGCTAGTATTAGTAATATTGTTACTTCTTGTTGTTAATTGTTAACAAATAACAATACATGCTTAGTAAAACAGGTCCTTACTTATTAACAGGAAATTTTTTGTCTGGAACCGAGTATAGTACCGGAACCGTACCTGGTACCGTACTGGTCCCGAACAGTACCGGAACCGAGGTACAGGGTACATGTACCGGTCCAAAATTTTAGAACCGAGCCTAGGGAGGTACAGGTACTCGGTCTTGGCAAGAACCGAGCCGAACCGTACCGTGTGCACCCTTAATTATGTTGATCTTTTCATATCCTCAAATGGTATTGAAAAGGCTTACCCTGTTTGATCATTAAAATAGGGTTAAAATCGATAATTCTAACTTTTTTAGGGTTGAGAGTTGTTCGTACGTGAATCCTACCTACTATGTATAACCCTACATTCCTTTTTCCTTCACTGCAAACTTTTTTATATCAAAAGATTGCTTGTGGAGCTAGTTTTGTGTATTTCTCTTACAATCCCATATTTGAATGGAGACTCCAAGCATCATATCTTCTGATGGAAAAGATGTTAACATGATTGATAAGCCATCAATCATAAAGGAAAAAGGTAAATCCCATTCCTCTACAACTTTGAAGAGCAAAATGAAGAATATGAAGAAACCAAGGGCTAACCCCTCAAATCTTCAGAAGTTTTCTGGTGTTGTTGAAGAGTTGAAAGAAACGAGAATGGTGATGCAACAAATAAAGGCTATTGTTCTAAGATCTCTTGAAATTTAGAAGGCCCTGGTTCGGTATCAGTCAAGAAGGTTTGTTGGAATTGACTCCTTTCTTCATGAACCTTATGTTCCAATGTCTGTTGACGACAAGGAGTTCGGGGACGATAAATAATTTTTCAAGAATCTTAATGTCTAGGAAACTTCTTATGAGAATTTATTCTTATGTTTTAAGAAGGATAACTAGGGTTTGGAATAGCAAATATTATGATTACATATAGTTATTACCAACGATTTTCATCTTTCAATGTTTTTAGATTTATTTATGGGATATAAATAACTTGTAGTAGGCTAGTGTTTGTAGCGGATTAATACAGTGTGGTGTTCAAATATGGACTAGGTCCCGGGATTTTTCTGCATTTGCGGTTTCCTCGTTAACAAAATTTCTAGTGTCTGTGTTATTTCTTTTCCGCATTATATTTTTATATAATTGAAATATCACAGGTTGTGCGTAGTTCAATCAATTGGTAAATCCAACCTTTGTTTGTTAGATATAAATTGATTGACACTTGGACATTGGTCTTTGGTACCGTCCAAGTATTTCCAACATCAATCAGGCTCATAGATTTCTATATGTTTGATTTACTGATTGATTTGAGAAAAAAAGACATAACTCTTTGATATCTTTCTTGGTTGAACTCGCTTTATAAGTTGGTGCTCTCGGAATAATATTGGAGTTAGTCCATTCAGATTGCCGAACGAATTATTGGGTGTGGTTGTTATACCCCCGCTTTATCAAGCATGCCTTGAAATATAGATAGTTTGACTAACATGATCAAAGCATCTCTGTAACCCTTTTGACTCAAGCTGTAACCAAGAAAAACACAGTGTTTTCTCCTATGTTCAAGTTTATTGGATGTGTAAGGTTTAAGTCAAGAGAAACAGGCACAACCAAACACTTTAAAGAAATTATAATCTGGAGTGTTATGAAAAAGAAGTTTAAATGGAGTTTGAAAAGAAATAGATTTGGTGGGAAGTCTATTAATCAGATGGATTGCAGTTTGTAGAGCTTCAACCCAAAAAATAGGAGGTAATCGAGCTTGAAAAAGAAGAGTTCTGGTGACTTTTAAAAGATGTTTGTGCTTGACCCCAGCAACACATTTTGTTCAAGTGTGTGAGGATAAGTCATTTCATGAGTGATACCTTTTAGGTTACAGAATTGCTGTAAAAAATTGTTAAGAAATTCTCCACCATTGTCAGTTCTAATAGTAATGACAGAGAAAGAGAACATATTTTCAATTCTATTATTAATGAGACAAAAGCATGTTTGAACTTAGATTTGTTTGCTAATGGAATAACCCAACAATATTTAGTAATCTCATCAATTACATTGGCATAGTAAAGAGCGCCAGAAGTAGAAGAAGTTTGACAAGGACCCCAAAGGTCCATATGTAGTAATTCTAGAGGTTTACTTGCCATAGTACTAGACAACTGAAATGGAAGTTTCTGAGATCTACAGATTTTGCAATCATTACAAAAGAAAGGTTTATTGGAAACATTTGACAATTGCAGTTTATTACATAATCTTTGAAGTGTTTGAAATGATGGATGTCCAAATCTTCTATGCAGGATAGCATTATCAGTGGTTGTGGAGGTAAAAGCATGCTTGGAAGAGTTGAATGATAATGGATAGAGACCATTTCTATGTGGTCCTTGGAAAAGAATCTTCCCAGAGTTGAGATCCTTCAGAGCAAATCCATGTTTATCAAGGGTTAAGGAGCAATTATTATCTGAAGTGAATTTATGAATAGACAACATATTATGTGAAGATTGTGGAACAACTAGAAATTATTAAGGGAGAAAGAATGATCATGAACAATCTTACTATAATTTCCAATGTAAAGAAATGGACATACCTTCACCATTAGTTGTGTGAATAACTTCGGAACCATCATATGGAGCTACTTCTTGTAACTGAGATGAAGAAGAGGCAATGTGATGATTGGCACCACTGTCTGCAATCCACTCCTCTTCATCAAAAATGTCAGCAGCAGCCAACATAGCTAGCACTGAGGTTGGATGGTGGTGATCTACCTTGATAGGAAAAATTAAGCCTTTGATGACAATTATCAGCTAAGTGACCTTGAATCTTGCAAATTTGACATGTTTCTTTGTCAGGTACATAATAACCTCTACCTGAAGGATTCCTTGCAAACAATGATGGATTTGGATATCTACCACCATGCTTTCTGCCGCCATGATAACCTCTGCCTCTATAAGAACCACCTCTGTGAGAATTATATCCTCCTCCTCCGAAACCACCTCTATTAGCCATAAATGCTTTAGCTTCCGATTCTAGGTTAGCTAGTTTGAGTCATTTATTTATAACAACCTCTTCACGTAACAAATTGTTATGTAGGTCAATGCTAGTAATAGGCGGATAACGACGGCGCATTGAAGTAGCAAAAGGAATATAGTCTGAATTAAGTGCTTTTAAAGTGATAACAACTAATTCCTTATCAGATATAACTTCACCTGCAGCAGCTAGCTGATCTGAGAGAGATCGAATTTCATGAATAAGAGATGGAAATGATTTTGTACCTTGAGTAAGAGAAAGCAATTTAGTACGTAGCTGTATAGAATCAGTAGAGGAAGCTCGTGAAAATTTGTCCTCAATGCTTGTCCATAATTGATGAGAACTTGTAGATCTGGAGAAATAAGCGATGACAGAGTCTGAAATTGTTGAATTTATCCACATAATAATCGTCGAGTCTTCATCAATCCAATCAGAGTACAACGGATTTTCGATTCCATTCATCTCATTTCTTGGCGAGGTTAACTATGGAGGACATGGATGTGAACCATCAAGAAAACGCATCAGCTTATAATTTCTTCCAAGTGTAGAAATTATCCTCTTTAAGCTTTAGATGGTCGAATCCAGTTAACTGAGTTAGAGGAACACGAGAAAACGAAGTTGAAGTTGGATTTTCCATGGATGACGATGCAGGAAATTCACCGATCATGAACATAGATAAGAATTTAAAGGAGGAATTCAAGAAACCAAACAGATTTAACAAGATCTGAGATTTAACTCAGAAAGAACTTCAAATCTTGGATGAAAAACAAGATTGCAAACAGAAAATCTCTCAATCAGTGATAAAATTGATACACTCAGGTGATCTTACTAGAGAAAGAAGATCGATTGATGAAGAAAAAGAACAGGATCGATTGTTGAAGGAAAAACCCTAACCATACTAGTCTGATACCATGATAGAGTGTATCATCTTGATTAAACAAAACATATTCATTACTGAAAGACGAGCAAAACTTGCTTTAGAGGGCTAATACACACTCATACTTGCAGTGTGGTTAACCGACTAACCTGACAGTTAATAAACGAACACACGTACAAGATACTCGTGTGAGAGTGAACAATACACATGCACCTCACGTGAGATACATAGGGAAAATATAATTTGAATTCTGCTTGTCCTGCACCACTACATGGCTTAACTGTCACTGCACCGATATACCATACGTAGATTGTAGAGATTCGAAAATGCTTCCTATCCCCCACCCCCTTCCCCCACTCCTTTCCCCTACCTGTGTGTCAAGCATCTATCGGTTAAGTCTAATAATAATGGGACCCCCCTGCTAATCTCAATCCAGAGATCAAGGGCTAAAAACGATGACACATAATGAGGGAAAGGAGCGGGGGAAGGGAGTGGGGAAGTGTAGCACTTCCGGTAAAGATTTAACAATTCTAATAGCAGGAGCTAATTGTGCAGCTTATAAAATTGTAAATGGACAACATTCTTAAATGAACTTTTGGATACAAAGAGCTTTGAAGATGTAATTTACAATCAAATATCAAGCATAAAATAATAAACCTTCTAGCTAAAGGTGCAGTTTATTCTTGACAAATTCCAGCATAATCCCATGCTCACCTATAGCCTTTATATCAACACCATTACGTATGAGTTGCGGAAAGAACAACCAAAACCCCATACCACTGATAAACCCCAGAGTCAAAATCCTCGACACCCATCGATTCAACTGCAACTTGTTTTTTAACAACTTCTTAATTACTCCCTCCAAACCTGTACACACGCCTTGTATCACAAAAAACCACGTCACCTCCCACGTAGGATCCACGCGTGTCAGGTAATAATACAGTACTTCGTGCATCAATCCGGATACAACAAAAGTCAAGAATGTCCCTGCTAAGGGGCCCAACTTCTTCCCAAGTACAGGCGTAGAAACACGACATACATGATTATATACGGTAGACCGTAAAATACTGGTAACCATCAGATTCCATCTACGACCCCAAAATTCTTGGAGTGAGTTTGAAAGGTATGGTTGATCAAACACTGGTGCCAAATCTAGGCCTAATATGGTTTTAGCTATGGCACGACTTATGCCTAGAACGACCTCAGCACCAAAGTAAAGATGTAAGCAGTAGATAACCAAGATTACATTTGGATTCAGATATTGTCTGCAATCATAAATTTTGACCACAATAGATAAAATCAAAGTTTTAAAGCCTAAAATCAGATATTGGTTTCTCCATAATTTCTTCTTATTTTGAATGTTTATGTGAATTTGAGGTTGTTCTTTGATTTTTGGTTTTGAAGTGTTTTCTTTGAGTTTGATAGGAAGGCAAGCTAATGAGATGAAAAGTAGAGGTGATTTTGATGGATCAAATCTTGAAGTGGAGGAGGATGATAATGGGCCAAGATTGAAAGAAAAGAGCAGGAGTTTGAAATTTCCAAGCCAAATGAGATAAAAAGCTGTAGGAGCACCAAGATGGAAAGAGTTGAGGGAAAATGGAAGAATTGTAAAGAGATAGAAAACTGGTAACAGAAAAATCAATTTAAGAAATCCCTTTGGGATCAATTTTGATACAATGAAATAGGTATAAACTAATGATAACACAACATAAAACCATACCTTTATGAAGGTTTGTATCTCATCATCATGATCGTCCTCCATCAATTTTCTTATACCAGTGCTTTTGATAATCCCTTCTATTTTGGGGGATAAAAGATGCAATTGGGTAATGTTTAAGGAGGCAAGATCTGATTTTGAGTTTCTGGGTTTGACATTGTATTATCAAGTCATCGACCAAATATTATATTACAATTTTTTCATTTCGTTTGTTTCAGATTATGGTTCCCAATGTCTTTTTTTTTTTTTTTTTTATTCGTGAAGATTAGAGAGCAAAGAAGGTTTGATAAAAATATCGCGAGGTTGGTAATCATAACCTTCAAACTGTCAATTTCACATTAGATTTCGGTATTTATTTTTTCATTTAAAACCCTAATTTCTCAAAATTAGGTATTTTACAAATTCGGAACAAAGAATTCAAAGAACTTAATTGAGGACTCATTTGTGTATGTTATCTCGTTACTAGTCACACTGAATTTGATTATGTGTATTGCGGGAAGTATGTGAAGAACCAAAGGGTTGAAGAAAATGATACAAATAAGATTAGGTATTTTGATAATATAAGTGTCAATTGTGGTGGACTCAATGGTTTTAGTGATGTTGTTCATCCGCATATTTATTTAAATATAAGGTTATCAAGACTATATATTGAAAGAGATGCAGCAGCAGTGACTAACCCATCCCTTTTTTTAACACCTAAGAAGAGGATTATATATAGTAAGTCACCCGAGTTACTAAGAAGAAGTCCTACTCAATTGCTGGCAACACGGTAGTTTGGGTACCGTGAATGGTAAGAATTTAGTTGTTGATGTGGATGATGATGAGGTGAATGAAGAAATATCATTTGATTCAAGACAGGCTGAGTTAGAGTATGAAAACATACAACTCACAAATATTATTCATCCCATTTTCTTATGATGCAGAAATGGGGTACTGTATACGATTTTGTGAACAACTATTTTGGGGGATTAGACTCTTTGATTTCTTACATCCACAACAATATAAGAAAAAGGGAAATACAGGTATGATTTGTATCAATTAAATACATTTGAATTTGTATGCATTTTTTTTGATTAAATACAAATTTAACTTTGAGACAATGACAAAAATTGTGGTGGTGTTGAGGAATGTGACCCAAAAGGAAAAGCAGTGTCTCGTTGTTATACCGGCAGTTCAGTAGTGACATGAAGGTACCTTAGTTTTGATTGTCAGTATAATTGGAGCAGTTTGGGGTACACATGTAAAGATGCCTTCATCCGCTTGATGATGAGGAGATGCCGAGGAGTTTGTGGATGTTGATACAATGTTTGTAGGGATAGAGTTTATGGATAGGAAAGACTTTAAGAAGCACTTAAGGGCAAATGTTTCAGCAAAGCCCAATGACAAAGAAAGGATCAAAGTTAATGCAAGTATAACAAGTCTCGAGTTGTAAGTTTTTTATTTATGCAAGTGTCAGATGTCATGAACCAACTTTCAAGAAAGATGAACTTGGAGCATACATGTGTGACTGAAGGAGTAAATGTGAAACAGGACATTTGTTGCATTTCAAGAGTGGAGACCCAATGCCAAGACCTTTCAATTTACAAGAAATCTACTCAAACACTAGTGTTCCCTATCATGTGGCCTGGAGAGCTAGAACTAAGACACTGGAAAGAGTGAATGGCAATTATGATGAGTCTTACGGACTTGTTCCACTTTTGTGATATGGTGGAGAAAACAAATCTTCTTTGACAAACTACACATTTGGAAGGTGAGTTGCCCTACATTTTTACATTGTCCATACATGTTGAGTTGTACTTGTTTTACTTTTGTGACTCTTTAACTCTGAAGCATGGTTATTAATAGCAATGCTTATTTGTTGCAGTGTTGATGGATGCTTTGAGTCTATGACAATTGCTTTTGCAGCACCACTCAAAGGTTTTCATGATGGGTGTAGAAATGTGATAGGATTTGATGCTTGTCATTTGACTGGAAAACATGGTGGTTGTTTGATGGCTGCAACAGCTTTGGATGCAGAGAATAGGGTTGTCCCATTGGCTATAATGGTGACTAGAAATGAAATTGGTGAGAACTGGCACCTGTTCATGAAAGCATTGAAGCCATATATTGTCAACCACCCTAGAGGAAAGCTGACTTTTATCTCAGATAGGCAAAAAGGGTTGTTGGAAACCATTACTAAATTATTTCCAGATCATAACCAAAGATACTGTTTCAGGTAAATTTTAGTTCCTAAGTTTTAATTTGAATTGTTTAGTTGGTTGGTTAATTTGACAACTGTGATTAATTTTTTTCTGTGTTCACCTGCAGACATATGTATGCAAATTTCAAAAAATACTATATGGGTACAAAGCTACATAACCTGGTTTGCAATGTCACCCTATGTTACAAGGAAAGACATTGGAAGGTTAGTATTATGTTGCAGTACTCTTTATTTGTGAATTTTTTTTGGGAGTGGTAATAATGAATGCCTTATTTTAATCACTAGGTCCATATGGATGAGCTTGTGAAGTTATCTCCAGCAGCAGCAGAATATATGAGGGAAACACCACAGCAATGGTCTAGAGCCTTCTATGACCAGTCTACTTCTTCTCGAGCACACCAACAAAGAATTTCTCAAGAGTCCTTCAACAACATGGCCGGGCCCAATGAGAGACAAGCCCATTTGTACTCCTGGGAATGATGTATGGTCAACTCATTATGGGTATGTTCTACAAAAGAAGAGCTGAGGCTGATAAGTTGGAGCTTGGAACATTGGTGCCGGGTTATGAAGTTGATAAAGAAGATGCTTGCATTCAGTGGGCAACTTAGAGGAATTCCTTGTCTTCATGTTGTGTGTGTTAATGGATATGAGAATCAATTTTTTGTCCTTCTGATGGCAGTTATTGTGACAAGTGCTATCTGGTTGATGCTTTGAGAGCAACTTATGCTCCTGAGATGGGATTATTACTAGGAAGAGAAGACTCGGCAAATTATTTTTTAATAAAATTAGGGTTTGCTTCCACTACTTATTGTCTTCTTTTATTTCTCTTCTTCTTCTTATCCATTCTTATCTCTTTCTCTCTTGTTTCTTTGTGACTTAAGACATAGTTAATATGAGGCCTCCAATTGACATCGTGAAACCAGGAAGACCATGTAAGAAAAGGAAGAGAGCTTATGATGAAGGTCACAAGGAGAAGAAGGTTAGGAGTTGTACAAGGTGTAAGACAATTGGGCACAACAAGAGAACATGTCTTTGATTCAAGGAGGATCTCACTCAATTTCTTATCCGTATCCAAATGAGCTTGATTTTCAACTTCATCTACTGCTGCCTCATCTTCTCAAACAAATAGTGCTTCTGGCAAAATTCTCAACCTACAAATAGTGTCTAGTAGAGGGTCCAATCAAGAGGAGGTAGAGGTTCAAGAGGAGGTAGAGGTTCAAGAGGTGGTAGAGGTGGTAGAGGCAGGTCCTGGAAGTGGAATGCAGTGCATCAAACACTGTCACAGAGCATTGCAGTGTTGGTGGACTTAGTCGACACTAACTCAGACATTCACAGGCCAAAACCCAAAGGAACTTAAAAACTATCCACTTCTTTTGTAGTTATGATATGGTCTTAATGTATGTTAATATTCTAATTAACATGGTGTCATTATTTAAAGTGAAGCTCATTACATTTGTAGATCCTGCTATTTCATAACTCGCCATTTTCGTAGATGTTTGTTTTGCATAGGATTTTCCGCATGGAAGACAAAGACTTTGAAAATCAGTGTACATTATGGCAGAATAAAAGCTTCACGCCTCTTACAGCTCTTCTTCTTGCAAACGGAACTTCTTAGCAGGATGATCTTCGCCAGATTTCAACAACTTTCTCACTCCATTGCAAGGTAAGAAATAAGCAGACTCAATGATAATTTACATAATCAGGTAATATTGTAGAAAAGGTACGCCTACAATGAGCTCATATATGTTATAATGTTTGGGAGCAAACATTTTAGTCTTATCAAATGTAAGACCAATACGATATCACAACTGATACAAACTTCGGGCATGTAGATGATTAAGAAAAAAAGACCCAATGTTTACCTGATATTCTTGATCAACTGGAACCATCTGTTAAATGACTCTTTTATCTATGTGACCTCCTCTGACTTGTATCAGTTTCCTCTCTCCTGTGATGGTAAGAAGAATCTCTATCATACCTTGGTCGCTTTTCATCTTCCCTGTGGTGCCGATCTTCTTTTTGATATCTTTCTGATTCATGTCTTCCCAATCTTTCTTCCTTTCTATTCTCACGGTCACCTTTATAACTTGGTTCTGAATCACGCCTTCCAGAGTTCTCCTGCCTTCCTCTGTCATCACGATCTTCCTTCAGGTTCAATTCAGAATCGTGCCTTGAAGACCGTTCAGTCCGCCGCCTGTCCAAGTCCTTGTGATTTGTTTCTTTCTCATACCTCTCTGACCTTTTATCATTGCTTCGCCTATCCTGATCTCTTGGTTTAGTTTCAATTTGTTTCTCAAAGATATTCTTCTTCCCTTCGTTCTCCTCAGATCTAGGTAGTCTCCCGTTTTTATCATCTGACCTAAACCTTGAGAACCCTCCCTTAGGCTCTGCATGACGATCGGACGATATGTTGCCAGTACTTTTGGGGCCCTTTGATGAACCATCGTACTTGTCTTTTCCCCATCTTGCACCGCTATCTTCCTTATCACCCCAACCCGTGTTCGCAGCTCTCTGTATTTGGCAATTACATGATGTGAATAAGCAAGATCATAATGTGAAACCTTCAAGACAGTGTAAATATTAGCAAGAGGCAACATGCTAATGTATATGGCACAAGCTAGTAAGGTAGGTGAACGTGCATGGTGTAGCATAATATTGTAAATATTGTGAATAAGCTGGTCCTATATAAGAGTAAGCAAAATATTGTAAATCTCAAATCAGAACTTAAAACGCCGTATTGATATTATGGAACATAGTCGATGAAGACGCGTGTGAGAAAGAAAACATGGGGAATGGGATACTATATCTGCGGATTCTGGTAACATTGAAACAGAATTCCCAGTCAATTGTGGATAATTTTCCTTAATTTCTGGTTGAGAAAGGTTTTACGTCAAAGTGTTTGTATCTGTGAGTTCTCTTTATACAGTGTCTATCTGCTAATTGATAAGAGAAGCAGCCCTTAACAGGCGACAAGAAAGAAATGTTGGATACCTAACCACGACCTAAGCTTGAAAGTTATCAGCATACCAACCTGTATGTTAACACTAAAATTTATGTAGTATAACCAAGGTCAATGTCAAGGTTTCAATTGAATATATGTACTTCCATTACTGCATTAGCCACGCATTGATTTGACAAGGTTCTTATAGAGTGCAATCATGTATGCCATGCTGGGTTTTTGATTTCTTAATTTTCTCTAATGGATGGCAACTCAGGGTGCAGTTTAATCTATGGCAAGTACCAGCATTTAACATCTCTAAACAACTTTATTCGAAATTAAAAAAAAAAAAAAAAATTAAAATTGCTTACGCATGGTCTACTAGATGAGCAATAAATAATTGGCAATTGAGCTCATATTCAGTCCTCAGTCCTAACCAATTATGAGCCAGTGTGTGAATCCAATTCAGCACCAGGTGTGCAATGCGCACGAGGAACAAGGAACGTCAATATTCAAGTAGCATTTTCTATGTTTCTAAGTGACGGTGTAGCCAGGATCTACAGACCTTAGCCCCTAATAAATCTATTCCAGGGAAAGGGGAGCTGAATCTAAGATTATAGGGCACAGAGGCAAATCCGTGGAGCAATTTGGTCCCGTGGTCAGTTTGGAACTACAAAATATCCCACTGCAAAGATCCAAACAGCCTATGTCCTGTAGCATCGTAATATTTTCAATACTCGGTGAAACGAAACATGTTCCTATTCAGTAACTCAATTGGTGTTTCATAGGTGTAATTGCATCCTACTTTACCAGACGACACATGTATATTGTCCTGACCTTATGAGGCCACAACTCTGACCCTACAATTATAAGGACGGGACATACACAAATTTATAAGGTTCATACTGACTAGTTAACAAGATACTTCGATCGGATATATCTTAGTTCCATTAGTTTGACGAACATGATCATTTTGCATCAGTGTCAAACAGAAAAAAGTATAAAGAATTCCTTACTTGTTCATTGTGTGAAAACTTGCACGAAGCTCCACGATTACAATCGCCCCTCTGGAAGGCACGGCATACACCACGCTCCTCCCTCTTCTGCTGTTCCACTTCTTCATCCTCTTCTTCTTTCTTTTTGTACTTTGTAACATGATCAACCCGAATAATGCGACCAAGAACATTAGCTCCATTCAAGTTATCTATAAGAAAAAAAAAACTCAGAGAACTGGTACCTAGCAGTCTTGTACCTATCACTTAAACCAGAACAAAACTGATATTTTAACTTAAACATCTCCAAATAACTAAAAGCAAGAATCTGAAATATCACCAACCTACAGCAAGATTTGTACTTCTCTGATCTTCATACGCAACAAAACAAAACCCTTTCGATTTACCTGTCGCTTTATCTCTAACAAGATTAACATCGACAATCTCTCCATACCTGAAAATTATCAATGAAAGTCAAAACAAGTTCCTCATTTTTATCACATAAAACAGAACTGAAGTATCCGAGTGAAAACATAAGACTGTTTGGTGTGAGTTTATGAAATTGTTTTCTGTACCATAAAACTCAACAAGACATAACCGTATAGAAAACATATCTGGTGGAGTGTGTTTCGCAAATAGAATTTACAAAACTGAAAATCGAAAACTAGCAAATAGAAAACAATGCTTTAACGTTTTCTTGAGTTTCTTTTTTAATTTCTATTCCTTTTCACTGTATCACTCACTCCATCTCTCTTGGCTCTAATTCCTTTTTCACTTCCTATCTCGACTAACAAGTAACAACTACATATTCTTCTCTCAAGAATTTCTAGTTCTTGTCAATCAATCAGCGATGCCTCCCTCTGGAGAAAAAAATCAGTTCTCATCTATAATTAATCCCGGCTTTTTCTTCTATATATGATTCGTCAAAATACCATGTTCGTGGTTTACAAATCTAGTTAATTCAACCCATCCATTCTCTTTCTCACTGAATACTTTAAAGGAACTCACAGATCCAAGTTCTTAAGAAATCAAACAAAAATTGGGGAAAAGTTTTGTGAAACCCTACAAATTATATTTTCATTTTTTTAGGTTTGTACTGTTCCTTGCAGATTTCTCAACCTACAATAATCACCATAAGAGTTTGGAACTACATTGATTACAGAAGCAAAAAATCAAAATTTTCATGGAATCTATATATCTACATTGATAATACTCTAGAACTAAAATTAGAAAAGAAAAAAAAATAAAAAAATAATAATGGAGAAGTGAATTGCTACTTACTGTGCAAAAACGGCGAGAAGATCACCTTCGGTAAGATCATAAGGAATCCCACCAACAAAAACATATGCAGATTCTTTATATTTAGCATGCCATGAAGCATCATCTGATATACCTAGAGCTGCCTCTTTTGAATTTATCTGTTGAATACGTTTTACTAGCGTTAACGGATTCATTGGTGCTGATTCAAAACTCACAATAAGAAGAAGGAGAAGAATTTCAAAACCCTAGAAATAGAAGAAGGAGAATATAATATGTAAAAATGGCCTTCTATTCCATTCTTACTTTGAACCAAGGTACGGAGAGAAAAGAATTATAACAGTCTATAGGCCTCGAGAGCCGAGACCTCAGGATATATTAAGCCCGATAGAAAGACCAAGCCCATATTACCAAATTCTAGATGAACGTGAATACCATATTACCATATTACACTGAAGTCAAGTCAGTGATATTCTTCTATGTCTTCTTCTTTTTTTCATTTATGAAAGTGTACGCCAATCACCAAGTGGTCTGGTGGGTGGCATGCTCCCTCCCACTGCGGAGGTAGGGGTTCGAACCCTGTAATCGCCAAAATCTACTCCAATTTAGGGAGTTTGGATGTAGTCTAAGGACCACTAGTCTAATGTATCCACACAAAAAAAAAAGTGTACCGCCTCGAATACCTCTTTTTGGTTGAAATTCTCGAAGTTGAAAATTCCATATAAATTGCAAATTTTGTAGAAGGGAGTTTGGATGTAGTCTAGGGACTACTAGTCTAATGTGTGTTAGGGTTCTAAACCAAAACAACTGATGAGAACTCAAAAATATCTAGAACCCTAAGATAGAATCCTTTTTATGGGGATTAGCCACCTCTGCTATGAAGAAACAATAAAAGAACTTAAGTTTGTATTGATTGAATGCCTTATTACAGACTCAGGGAAGAGTATTTATAACTCAGCAATCTTGACTAACAAGTAATTATCTTAACGTGTTTAAATATTAAAAGAAGTCTAACTAAACTAGGAAACTAAGCATTAGTAAAATAAGGAAACTAATGATCACAGGAGTTGGCATCGCAACATCCTACCCTTCTTGAAAAAAATGCTTGTCCTCAAGCATCAAACTCTAGAAAACATAAGAGCAGTTCATCGTCATCTTCCCAAGTTGCTTCTTCTACTGGATGATATTTCCATTGAACCAACCATTTAGTTGTTGCATAGTTCCTCCTCTTGAACATTTTACGATCCAAAATTTTATCCGGTTCCCACTTATCATAATCCACTGTAATTAGTAAATTTGCATCCACAATAGTTGAAGAACCAAGTTTGAGTTTTAACTGTGAAACATGAAACACGGGATGGATGCGACTTGTATTAGGTAAATCCAACTTATAAGCCACAATACCAATTCTTTCTAGAACACGAAAAGGTCCATAAAATTTAGGAGAAAGCTTAGAATAAGCTTGAGTGGCAACTGTGGTTTGTCTATATGGTTGTAGTCGAAGATAAACCAAATCATTGAAAGCAAATACTCGCTCCGTACGATTTGAATCAGCATAATTCTTCATTCTTAATTGAGCAGCTTGTAAATGGAATTTCAAAATCTTCAAAGTATGGTCTCTTGCTTGCAAAATAGAATCAACAACATTCACAGATGTAGAACCTGGTAAGTAAGATGAGATTGTTGGTGGTGAACGACTATAAACAGCTTGATATGGAGTCATATGAATTGCTGAATGAAAACTCGTGTTATACCACCATTTGGCCCATGGTAACCATCTCGACCAGTCACTAGGATTTGTTCCATCAAAACATCTTAAATATCATTCCAAAGTTTTATTAGTAACTTCAGTTTGGCCATCTGATTGTAGGTGATATGTAGAACTACGACATAACTTGGTATTCTGCAAAGTAAAAAATGCCTCCCAAAAATTACTCATGAATATGGGATCACGATCACTGACAATACTTCTTGGCATACCATGCAATTGAACAATTTCTCGGACAAAAATATCAGCAACAGAGCTGGCAGAATATGGATGTGTGAGTGCAATAAAATAAGCATATTTGGATAATCTATCTACTACTACCAGAATAGAATTCTTCCTGTGAGATCGTGGAAAACCATCAACAAAATCCATTGAAATATCCAACCAAATATCAGCAGGTATTGGTAAAGGACTTAATAACCCTGGAGGAGCTACAACTTCAGATTTGTTACGTTGGCAGATGTCACAATGAGAGATAAAATGCTTAATTGATTGTTTCATACCTTTCCAATAAACACTGTGTTGGAGACGCTTGAATGTATGTAAAAATCCAGAATGCCCACCAACATGATTTGAATGAAACTCTTCCAATAAAGTAGTGCACCAAGCAGAAGATGATGGTACAACTACTCTACCTTTGTAACGCAATACCCCATTCTCATATGAAAAATGTGGCTTACAAGACACATTGTTACGTAACTGTTGAATAAGAGCACTCAGTTCTGTGTCAGCGTGGCACTCATTAATGATGTCAGAAAGACCATAAAAAATTGGTGCAGAAAGGAGAAAAAAAGAGCCATGAAGACGTGATAAAGCATCAGCAGCCACATTCTCTTTTCCTTTACGAAAAATTATTTCATAATCGTACCCCAACAACTTTGATAACCACTTTTGTTGTTCCATAGAAGATAACTTTTGATCCAAAAAATATTTTAAACTTCTATGATCTGTATAAATTTTGAAATGTCTCCCAAGTAAATATGGGCGCCATTTTTGAACTGCAGAAACAACAGCGAGCATTTCCTTATCATATATAGAGAGATTCAAATTTTTACCAGATAAAGGTTTACTGTAATATGCAATTGGCCTATTTGATTGCATTAGAACAACACCTAATCCATTCCCAGAAGCATCACATTCTAATACAAATTCCTTTGTAAAATCAGGAAGTATTAAAACTGGTGTTGAAGTTAAAGCTTGTTGGAGTTGTTGGAAAGCGGCAATAGCTTTGTCAGTCCATACAAAAGCATCTTTCTTGAGTAGCTGAGTTAACGGTGCACTTATTTTTCCAAAATACTTAACAAACTTCCGATAATAACTAGCTAAACCCAAAAAGCCACGTAATGCCTTAACTATGGTAGGAATTGGCCATGACAAAAATACATTGTATTTTTTCATTCTCTACTGAAACTCCTTCAGATGAAATAACATGGCCAAGATACCCAATAGAATTTTGAGCAAATGCACACTTTGAATCTTTAACAAACAACTTATTAGTGCGTATAATGTCAAATACTAAAGATAAGTGCTTGATATGATCCTCAAGATTCTTACTATAAATTAATATATCATCAAAGAAAATAAGCACGAACCTGCGTAAGTAAGGCCTGAAAATATGATGCATGAAGCTCTGAAAAGTGGCAGGTGCGTTTGAAAGACCAAAAGGCATTACAAGAAATTCGTAGTGACCATCATGAGTTTGAAAATCCGTCTTCGGAATGTCAAGCGCATGCACTCTAAGTTGGTGATAACCAAAACGAAAATCCAGTTTAGAAAAAATAGTTTTTACATGTAATTCATCCAGCAATTCATCCACCATTGGAATGGGAAATCTATCTTTGATAGTCAGCTTGTTTAAGGCTCGATAATCTACACACATCCTCCAAGACCCATCTTTTTTACGAACCATTAAAATGGGAGAAGAGTAGGGACTAGAGCCGGGTCTAATGAAACCAGCATGTTGTAATTCCGTCACAATTTTTTCTATTTCATCCTTCTGAAAATGTGGATAACGATATGGTCTCACATTAACTGGAGCAGTTTCAGGAAGTAGTGAAATATGATGATCATGCAAACGTTCAGGTGGAAGAATATTGGGAATCTTGAAAATATCTTCATATTCAGACAATAGTTGTTGAATCTCAGGCGGCACAACTGAAGTTTGATTAATAGTAGTATTAACTGAAGATAGTTGAAGAAGAAAACCATAAGTTTCTGTACTCAATATACGTTGCATGGGAGAAGTATCCATAATCATTACAGAAGAAAAATTATTTCCACGTAAGATGGCATCTTCTTCATTGATTGTGAATTGCATTGTTAACTGTGTAAAATCCCAAGATATTTTTCCCAAAGTATGCAACCATTGAACACCCAATACTGCATCACAGCCACTGATATCAAGGAGATGAAAGTCAACCAGAAAAATATAATTGTGTAACTTAACTGGTACATTTAAGCAAGAACCATGAGTATGTAATTGCCCTCCATCGCCTACTGTTACACATAAGGAAGAATGTGATTCAACCTTGTTACCACATTGTTTTGCAACTGCTGGATGAAGGAAATTGTGAGTAGCTCCAGAATCGATGAGGATAGTGAGTGGCTTAGCCTTGATATAACCTTGAATTCTCATGGTATTTGGAAAAGTAGAACCCATCAAAGAGTGTAGGGAAATTTTAAGTTCTTCTTCGTGTTGCAAGGCAGAAGTGTCAGGAGGTGCAGGTTGAATGTCTTCATCGAATTGTTGATCATCACTAGTAGTAATATTTGGAGGCATATCTAAGATTAATAATCTTGGTTTGACACATAGATGTCCAGGCTTGTAATAATCATCACAGTTGAAACAAAGACCTTTGTCTCTCTTTTCCTTTTGTTCTTCCCAAGTCAACCTCTTAGCTCCAGGAGGCAATGTGCTTTTTCTTGGTTGTGAGTTTGTAGCTACCGCTGGTCGAATTTGGGTTGTACGAAAAGATTTTGAAAGAGAAGAAGCTGCAAGAATATTATCCTCTTGCTGTATAGCTTTTTTGAAAGCCTCGGATAAGGATTTTGGTTCAAACAAACTCACACCAGTGCCAATATCGATTCGTAACGCAGCAATAAATAGATCAACAAGGTATTGAGTTGGAAGGTCATCCACAAAATTTAACAACTTCTCAAACTCAGAAATAAGTTCTCGAACAGTACATGTTTGTGATAACTTAGTTAAGGAAATATGAGGGTTTATGAACTTGTGATCAGCAAACCTGGTACGTAACAAAGAACAAAAGTTTTCCCAAGTTGGTGTAGTGATTGTCTTCTTTATTCAACGATACCAAGAATTAGCATCACCCTTGAGATGAGCAGCAGCAATTTGAATTTTAAAAGCGTCAATAACTCCATGTAAGCTGAAATATTGATCAGCTTGAAAAATCCAGCCTCCAGGATCGATTCCTTCAAACGTGGGAAACTTCAAATTGATTGAGCCTGCACGAATGGTAGTTTCAGCTCCACCATTATTCTGGTTATTTCCATTATTAGTATGTTGAATAATAGGACCACCAGTATTCTTGTCTTTCCCAAATGTCTTTGTCATAATTTCGCGAAAAACTGCTGCCAAAGCAAGCATATCATCTTTACGATCTTGCTACGATTAGCTCGTTCAGTTCCTTCTTTAATCTTAGCATTGTCCATATCTTCCAGACGATGTTTAGTTAGAGTCTCTAGAAAAGTATGGATTTCATGCTTGAGACCCTTAACTTCCTCAGTTAACTCCACAACTGTCATGATCTAAAAAAAAAATTGCTAAAAATCTATGGATAGAACAACCCTGATCTGAACCAGATGTTAGGGTTCTAAACCAAAACAACTGATGAGAACTCAAAAATATCTAGAACCTTAAGATAGAATCCTTTTTATGGGGATTAGCCACCTATGCTGTGAAGAAACAATAAAAGAAATTAAGTTTGTATTGATTGAATGCCTTATTACAGACTCAGGGAAGAGTATTTATAACTCAGCAATCTCGACTAACAAGTAATTATCTTAACGTGTTTAACTATTAAAAGAAGTCTAACTAAACTAGGAAACTAAGCATTAGTAAAATAAGTAAACTAATGATCACAGGAGTTGGCATCGCAACATAATGTATCCAAAAAAAAAAAAAAATGTACCGCCTTGAATACCTCTTTTTGGTTAAAATTCTCGAAGTTGAAAATTCCATATAAATTGCAAATTTTGTAGAAATAGAAACTCATTCATAATGCAAATTTTGTAGAAATTGCAACATGTTATTGGTATACATGATACCTCGTGTGTTCTGTGTAATAATACAAATCAGATCGAGGATGTTAATCATGAAGATTTGGTTTATAGAGAAAACACAATCCTTGAATACAAACAAAGGAAGAAGAAGTCCTTATAAAATCTGACTAAATTGGGGCCTATAGCACTTAATTTGGGCCTATAGATAGATGACAAAAAAGGTCATTAGAAATAACCTTCACACCACCCCTTATCAAAATAATTACCCAAGTACCTATTTTACCCCTGATTAATTAGCATTAATTAATCATATTAGGGGTTAATTATGTTTTGGATGTGAGATTAACTAATGTTAGAGAGTTCTTCAAAACATCAAACATTTAGATTTTTTTTCGTAAACAGTACTGAGAATCGGTTTACGTTCATGCAATTGTAAACCGATTCTAGATTGGTGTTTCCAAATTAACAGAGGACATCTATAATCGGTTCACGTTGCCATATGTATAATCCGATTTTCATAATAGGGTTTTACATATTACATATATAAACCGATTGTTTCTTTTCATACGAAATATTTTTTTCATTCATTCCATTATTATTGTAGGATGCATTTAGCACATGCATCAAGCCTTTAAACCCCTAGGCGACCCTAGTGGACGAGTTATAGTCTCGTGAGGGTTTACATAGAGGTCTACCCACAAAACCTATACAAAATATTATAAAGCCATCAATCTTCCTCCGAAGACGATACACGATCCATGAAGTCCGGGTCATCCTCCGGATTTTTTCTACTAAGAAGTGATAGCTTGCATCGAATGCGAATGCTTCCCCCTTTTCCTCCAAGTAGCGCACTTTCACGACTTCGTACTACAAAAACACAAAAACAAACTTACATTTGTTAGTGGTGTTTCATTGGAAGATAAAACAACATGGGTTACGTATTAAAACCACAAAAATGCTTACAAATTGTTCAATGGACAAGTTGAAGGGGTGAGTGTTAAAAATCTGAGGTTGGATAACTAAATAAGCAAGTATCGCATTTTCGATGACTAGGTGCCTATCATTGACTTGTTGAACACTTCTTCCATTAGGATTTCCAAATTCTTAGCTAATTTGTTGTGTACCCTAGCCCAAAAGGTTACGGAATCCACCCTTACGGAGGACTGACGTCTAACTCGAGTTTCCGCATACCATGCTTTGGTGATTGCCAAATCTTCGTTTGAATCAAATGATGCCATTTCTTGTATGTGGAGGTATGAAATGAGTAGTTGTGGAGTATATGGAGTGAGGGGGAATAAAATGATCAATTTTGGGGCAAATGGGGTCCATGGGTGAGGTCTCTATTCATAAAGAAAGTCCCTAACGGCTATTTATTTTGAAAAACGTGAAATAATTTGGCATAATCGATCTTCTAGAAGGTATGTATAACCCGATTGTGTTTTAATGCCACCAGGAATCGGTCTTTTGTGTGACCAACATAAACCGATAAAGACATGTAAAAAAATTGAATTTTCACCGAAACTAATCGGTTTATATATATTCATATGTGGACCCGACTCTAGCTTGAAAAACATACAGGAAAAATAGCTTGCATAATCGGTTTATGTTGACATATCGAGTAGCCCGATTGTTAGCACGTCAGGCTAGAATTATTGAGCAACAACACATAATTAGAATTAAAACTTCAAGTGCATTAAGTTCAACACAGAGATCATCCAAAATACAAACCTTAAAAGAGTGTTTAGAACTAAAACAACCACAAGTCTTATAAACCTAAACTTTTAATATCTAAAGCTTAAACGTAAAAACTTAAAGAGCAGGAGCACCAGCATCAGCAGAAGCAGCAGCAGCACCACCACCGGGAGCATTTGCAGCACCACCATTACCAGGAGCGCCAGCATCAGCACCATCAGGAGCAGCAGCTTGTGCTTGAGCCATTTGTTCCCACATATCTTCCATTTATACATGGAGCTCCCTCTCAGCTGAAATCATGTTTCTCCTAATCCTAGTGAACCTCATGACCTCATAAAGCTCCTCCAGTGCAAGCTTGTCAATCAATGCGAGGGCTTGTTCAAGATGGGTCTCACGCCCATAGGCAAACTTATAGAGGCTTCTTTCTGGCACTCTTTGTGGTTTCCTAATAATGTCCTCCAATGTGAGCTCTCGAGAGTAAAACGCTAGGTGTAAGAAGTCCATATCTACATAAAACCAAAAAAAAAAAAAACTAGTTAATAATCGGTGCATAATCAAACATATGTGATCTGATTCTGACTACAAAAACATACAGGCGTGTGAATTATTAGTAATCGGTTTATGTGGTACATATATAAAATCCGATTATGAAAAGGAATCTGAAAAGTCAAACATAATCGGTAAATTATCAGGCACATAAAACCCGATTATGGGATCTCATAATTATAAGAAAAAAATGTATCCAGAATCGGATTATTCTAAACCACTTATAAACCGATTCTGGTGATGTATTTTCATATTTCGTTTCTAACTCTAAAATAGGTTGATGTTAATCATCATATAAACCGATTACTGTGCATGCTCTTCATGGCGGAAAACAAAATCCAGAATCGGTTTATTCGATATGTCAACATAAACCGATTCTTGATGTAATCAGAGATTTTGATTTTCGAAAATTGAAGATTTAAACATGTAAATCAATCAAGAAATGCAAATCATAGAATGGGTTGATGGAGATTTACCTTTTTCTTGGTTGGATCGAAGATCTTGGAGGAGAGGATCAAAAATAAAAATTGATTAGGATTTTGAGAATTTGGAAAGATTATGATGAAAATAGAATTTTTTTTTAGGTTTAGGTTTTTATGTTTTTGGATTTACTGAAAATGGTAAGGATTAGTATTTATATGAGATTTGTTTTAGGAATTAATGTGGGGGTTAATTAGTATTTTTTAGAAGTTTGGGTGCCCAGAGTAATTTGGTGGTGTGGGAATAAAAATTTGATAGGCCCCAATTAAGTGGTATATGCCCCAATTTAGCCAGGTTATAAAAGACACAGACTCAGTGACAAACTGGCAGTGATGCCGACTCCAGGTTGGTATTAAACCAATTGTAATACACAACTAAAAACAGAAAAGTAAATTTAAATAAATGATAAAGACACACACAAATAAGATGAAGACACACATAAACTGATTTACAACTATCATCCCCCCTCAAGCTGAGCCGTGTGAGCAGAAGAGAGCACTCTCAGCTTCTTGCGTAGGTAATCAAACCTAGTGGTGTTGAGTCCTTTAGTGAAACATCTGCAACCTGTTGATCGGTAGATATGTTATAAACATGCAACACTTTGGACTGAACAAGCTCTCTGATGAAGTGAAATTCAAGACCAACATGCTTCATCCTGGAGTGCAAGACTGGATTAGAAGCTGAGGACAGTGCCCTTTATTATCACAACCAATTGTAGGAGATGTAGGAAGGAAAATTCCAAGATCAAGAGAGAAAAAACCCAGATAACCTCTGCAGTTGTGTGAGCTAATGACCTATATATATACTCAGCCTCTGTAGAACTTCTAGCAACAGTTGGTCGTTTCTTAGAAGACCATGAAATTAGATTTAAACAAAAAAAATACACAAAAGCTACTTGTGGACCCTTTATCATCAGGATTGCCAGCCTAGTCAGAGATAGAAGACAAAGCAAATAAGCCTTTTTGCAAAATAATGCCATGATCTATAGTGCCTTTTAGATATCTGACAATCCTCTTAGCAACAGTGAGATGAACTGTAGTAGGTTTTCTCATGTGTTGACACACCTGATTAACTACATAGCAAATTTCTGGTCTAGTCCAAGTGATATAGTGCAAAGCACCAACTAAACACATGTATTCTGTAGGATCTGAAAGTAATTCACGATCTGTAGAACTCATCTTATAATCTGCAATAGCTGGAGTTGTGCATGGTTTGAAACCAATAAGATTAGTTTTATTCAGAAGATCAAGAATGTACTTGGATTGATACAAGTGCATTGTTGAATCATTTCATTTAACCTCAATACCCAGAAAATAATGAATATGGCCTAAATATTTGATTGGAAAAGATTTACTGAGTTGCGAGATAACATAATTGCAAAATGATGAAGAAGATCATGTAAGTAGAATATCATCCACATAAATAGAGCAATTGTTGTTTGTGAACCATGTTTATGGATGAAAAGAGAAGTATCAGCTAAAGAGAAAGTAAAACCTAGAGCAATAAGAGCATCCATCAACTTTTCATACCATGCTCTTTGTGCCTGTTTAAGGCCATAAATTGATTTATGCAATTTGCACACTCCATTTGGATTGACCGGATTATGAAACCTGGTGGTTGTATCATGTAAATTGTTTCTTACAGATCTCTATGTAAGAATGCATTGCTTATATCTAGTTGTTTAACCTCCCAATCATAGTGAACAGCTAAAGAAAGAACTACCTGATAGTTGTAAGTTTATCAACATGACTAAATATCTCAGTATAGTCTAAACCTTCTCGTTGATGAAATCCCTTAGCCACAAGTCTAGCCGTATACATTTTATAGTACCATCTGGATTATACTTTACTTAAAAAACCCATTTACATCCTACTAAATTCTGACCTGGAACTGGACGAACAATAGTCCAAGTACCAGCATCTTTGAGAGCTTTATGTTCCTTCACAAGTGCAACCATCAATTTGGGATCCTTTTTAGTTTGAGAAAAAGTTGTTGGTACTGCTGGAGTAATGTTGGCTATAAAAGTTGCTGGAAGTGGGTATTTAGTTGCAAAATAGATCTTAGGTTTAAAAAATTCCACTCTTGGATCTGGTATGGACATTATGTATGGAAGCGATCATGGAATGATGGAGAAGTAGAAGTAGCTGCAGCGTCAGTTGAAGTAGCCGTGGATTCTGAACTTGTAACTTCTAGAACAATATTAGGCTGAGCGGATGAAGTAGCTGAAATATCATATGTAGTTGGAGCAGAAGGGAAAAGACAACTCAGCATCTGATGAATCTTGAAAGAATGACTTGACTATAGAAGAGATAGAAACTCTAGGTATCTTGTACGTAAGAGCTGGAAATATAGATTCATCAAATGTTACATGTCTTGACACAAAAACTCTATCAGATTGTGGTTCATAGCATCTATAACCCTTTTGTATGGAAGAATAACCAAGAAAAATACACAATTTGCTTCTTGGATGAAGTTTAGTAGAAGTATAAGGTTTAAGCCAAGGATAGAAAGCACAACCAAAAGCTTTAAGGAAAGTATAATCTGGAGCTGAGCCATATAGCTTCTCATAATGAGGATGAATGAAATACTTGTTGTAGGAAGTTTGTTGATAAGATAATTAGTTGTCTTGAAAGCATCCACCCAAAAATGATCTGCTAGATTAGACTAAAGTAGAAGAGTTCTTCCTATATCAACAAGATGTATATGTTTAGACTCAGCAACACCATTATGTTCAGGTGTATGAACACAACTGAACTAATGTTCGATCCCATTTGAAGTAATAAAAGTGGCAAGTTCAATAGCAATTAATTCTCCACCACCATCTGTTCTAATCACTTTGATGCTCAAATTGAAAAAGTTTTGCACTTGAAGCGAAAAATTGATAAAGACATCTTTAAAATCTGATTTTCTCATTATTGGAAAGATCCAGCAATATTTGCTGAAATCATTTATGATATTACAGTAATAATGGAACCCACAATTGGAGAAAACGGGACTATATGTCCCCATAAATCCATATGCAAGAGCTGCAATGGTTTATTTGACACACTACTAGACAAAGAAAAAGGTAACTTGTGTTATCTTCCAAGAAAACAATCAGTACAAGATACAAAAGTTCTAGACAAATCAAAAAACACGTTATGACAAATTATTTGATGAGGCTGAAATGAAGGATGACCAAATCTTTTGTGTAGGAGATCAGCAGTCACTTTGAGTGATAATAAAGTTGTTGGTGAAGTTGAGAAAGAACCAATTGATGAAAACTTTATAGGATATACTTCATTCTTAGTTTGCCCTTGGAAAATTCTCTTCCCAGATTTGAGATCCTTAATATATAATTCATCATATTCAAAGGTCACACTGCAGTTGTTATCTTTTATGAACTTATATATGGAGAGCAGTTTGTGTGAAGCATTAGGTACATGTAAAATATTAGGTAACTAAATTCTATGATCCAATAGAAAACAAGAAGTGTTACCAATGTTAGAGATATGCATACCTTATCCACCAGATGTCATAATTTGCTCATTACCATTATAAGATTGAAACTCAGTAATATCAGATCAATCTGAAGTAATGTCGTTTGAAGCTCTAGAATCAGCATACCAAGGATTTTCACCAAGAATATCAGCAGATTCTAGCATAGCATGTAGATTACGTGGAATTGTCCTTCAAAGTTCATCCTCTGGTTGCATTCAATAGCTGAGTGACCAAACTTGAGACATATTTGGCAGGTTAGTTTCATAATTCTTGAAGATGAAGATGATGATGCGGATTGACATAAGAATGTATTGTGGTGATGTGGTCTCATAGGAAAAGATAATGTTGGAGTAGTTTGTGGTTGATGTGGTGGTGCAGAGGAAGATCTAGAGCCGGAATCATATTTTGAACTAAAGTTAGGATGATATGAAGACATTCTAAGACTTGGATAGTGAGAGTATGAATTAAATCTAGAAGTGTTATTAGGATAATTCATGTTACTTCTAAAAGCATCAAAAGCTTTAGACTCATCTGTAACAATAACATTCTTATATCTCTCATTGAGAATGATTTCCTCACTTATAAGAAGATTATGCAATTCTCTAAGTGAAATAGGAGGATTACGCACTCGAATAGAAGTAGAAAAAGAATCAAACACTGGAGATAATCCATTAAGCACACTCACCAACATCTCACTTTCGTTAATAGGAGATCCATCAACAGATAAAGAATCTAAGAACTTCTTTATTTCGTTGAGAAAGGAAGTAATAAAAGAATTACCTTGTTTGATTGTAGACAATTTAGTACGCAATTGGATAATATGAGTAGAAGATGTTGCAGAAAATCTTTCCTCAATCGTTATCCATAAGTCATATGATGTTGTTGGACCAGCAACATAAGAAATTACACTTTCTGAAATAGAAGATTGAATCCATAGAATTAAAGTTTGATCTTCATTATTCCATCGGATCCACTCTGGATTGGTCGTTTCTTCACGATCTGCTCCTCTATGTGCATAGACAAACTAATTAGGACATGGTTTTGATCCATCTATGTAACCTAGAAAATATGTCTTTTAAAAAGAGGAAGTAATAATGATTTCCAAGTAAGAACATTGTGTTCTTGAAGCTTTGAAGGAACAATGTTTACTATAGTATTTAGAGACACTTTGGTAATGCTTGATTCTATATCGAATCAAGAAAATTTGTAGCTTTGATGGCGGAAGCAGTAAAGAGGTTATCAGGACCTGATCGGCTATAATACCATTAAGATTTGGTTTATTGAGAGAATATAATTCTTGAATACAAACAAAGGAAGAAGAAGTCCTTTATAAAGGACACAGACTCAGTGACAGACTGGCAGTGATGCCGACTCTACAGGCTGGCATTAAACCAACTGTAATACACAACGGGAAACATAAAAGACCTGATGTCTGTATAGTTACAGAAAACTAAAGAAATGATAAAGGCACACACATATAAGATGAATACACACATAAGCTGATTTACAACTATCAAATCACTTATTCATCCACTGTCCTTTTGGAATGATTATATGGACTAGTTGTCTACCACATCATTTTTAGCAGTATCAATCTATGCATCAGTTGTTTGATCCTTGGATTTCAAAAGATTCTGTAATTCAGTTTGATTCAGGAACTCCTTCAATTCATGGAATCATACCAACCTTGTGGCATATATGGAAATTCAAATGTCAAGTCCTCTTTCAACAAGTTATAGTTAATTATACATATGTTTATATCCTCTTTTCAAGTACTTATCTGATTTATCATCTACATCTCATTCATCCCATCTCACCATGCATTACAACAATCTTTTAAGTCATAAACATCATGGGATACCTTCACCACCAGATATGGCTGTTCATGGTCGGTTTTTGTTCGGTTTCCAGCCAAACCAAAACCGAAACCAGTACTATCGGTTTCTAAAAATCTAAACCAAACCAATCCATTAACCATTGGTTCGGTTTCTAAATGGTTTTAGCCGGTTTCGGTTTGTTCCATTGGGTTAATGGAAAATCCATTGTATGTCAGTTTTCTGAAACTGATAGTTCAAATCTTTTAAAAAACTAACAGTTGAATTTTTTTAACCTACCTGCAAAATGTAATTCACACACAAGCGTAGTTCATAACTCAAGTTTATAAGCATAGTTCAAAACATAAACATTGAAGATTTAAAATACATAAACTCCAAGTTCTGCATGCTCCAAATTCATAACTCAGCTGAAGATTCTGGCGAATGGCGACTGGAGACGAAGAAAAGATGAAGAGAAAAAATGAATTCGTCTGGAGTAAGGGTAGAACTTAGGTTTACAAAGAGTGAGATGGACGGGTAGATTAAATCTATCTGATTTTAATCAACGACCTATACTTATCGGTTTTCCATTGGTTTTTGGTTCGGTTTTCAGGTCAAACCAAAACCGAACCTGTAATGTCGGTTTTTAAATTTTTTTTACCATAACCAATCTATTAGTAAATGGTTTGGTTCGTTTTCTTCCTAATCGGTTTGGTTCGGTCCGGTTCTGGTGGAAAACCGAAACCATGTTCAGCCCTACCACCAGATGTCTTGAAAATAAATGTTGATGCTTATTTTCAAAGATCTTTTTACTTGGCTGAATTGCTATCATAATAAGAAAATCTACACTGGCATTTGATGCAGGAAAAGGACTTTTTACTAGAGGAGTACATGCTAATTAGGCTAAGACTTGGGCTTTACTAGAAACTATGAAATGGGCCATATCTCAAAATTTGGAATAAAACTATCTTTGAATTTGAGATATTAATGCAGGTTTGCCTCTTCCTCCTTGACAATCTTCATCTTTGTTAAACAGGTGTGTTGGTCTGTATGCTGAACAATGTAACCGGAGTTGTATCTATGTACCTAGAGTACATAATAAAACAACAGATTGATCAGCCAAATTTGTCTGTAAATCATGTGCTAGTGTTTGGTGGCATTAGAGATGGCAAACAAGCCAAAACCCGCGGGTTTGCCCGGACCGGCCCGTAAAAAACCCGCACCCGGCTCGGATGGTGTCTAAACAAGCCGGGTTAGGGTTGGAGAAATGCTGGTTTGTGAGTAAACGGGTTAACCCGTCCCGGTCCGTAAAACCGCGGGTACAACCTGTTACCCGTCTAAATATCATATATATACGGATTTATGATTTCTTAACCCTAGTTTTTCTTTTTTCTTCAGTATCTCCGCCTCTTGCTTGCGACAGCACAGCAACAACAACCTTTCTTCTTCTTTGCTTCTTTTTTTTTCTTTACCACACCATTAACTTCTTCTTCTTCGTCTGTCCTTCTTTTCTTTTTTCTTATTTTCATTAAAATCGATTTGTGTTTTTGATTTTTTTAGGGTTTACTCAAAATCAATTTGTGTTTTTGATTTGTCGGAGAAGACGTTGTGGCTGAATCTGAGATCAGTTTTCTAAGATTTAGGGAAGAGATGATGCTGTCGTGGATCTCAAACAAGATAAGATGTTGATACTGAGTCTGGGATAATGGGTCTGTGGTAGAATTGGATTTGGGATTTTGGTAATATCTGTTAGATGTTTCTCAATTGGTTAATATGCATGCAGCTCTTATACAAATTCTTATATGTTTGCAAGTCTGTTTTGATCTTGGTTCTCATGACTCTTCATATCATAACTGGTAATTTTCATTTTCCCCCAATTTAATTTTTGCTGGTTTCATTTCCAGGTTTGGATTTTTATTATTTGTTTGTTGTCAGAATTATGAAATTCTAGGGCTCTTGTTTGTTCTACTTTTGCTGGTTTCATATCTGTTGTGTTGTGTTTCTAAGGGAAATTTGATGTCTTTGTTCGCTTTGGATGTAAATTGATCTAGAAAATGAAAATCTAATGTAGAGATGATGGTGGTTATGAATGATTGAATGATTTGTTATGTGTGAATTCTCTGCCGGGGAGGAGAACAAATATAGAAGAAATCAAATACCCAAGGTGCAATGAAGCTCTATCCATTACCAGTTTGCAATAACAATAATATACACTGCAGGTGTTTGACAAATTGCATGAATTACCATGTTCTACATGTTTCAAGAGTTCACATCAGCAAAGTATAGCCCGCTATGGCTAGGCGAGAAGTGGAGCTTTTGAGATCAATGGCACTGATGGTTAGAGATGGTTGATGGCAATAAATCGGAGGAAATGGTTGAGCTTGGTTATTGTTGTTTGATGGAAGAAGATGGAGGCAGTTGAGTTTGTCGAGTGGTAGCAGACATAGCATTTGGTTTATCATGGACCATGGTGGTGAGTCTGGAGACCTTGAAGAACTCAGAAGTGGAGAAATGGGTTTTATTTTCCATATCTGTTTTAGATTAATCCTTGTAATTATTTTACATCTTGTAATTTGTCACAAATCAAGTTAATTAAATTTAAATTTTATTTTTAATTAAACAAGCCGGGTGACCCGTAAGCCCGCAAGCTTTACCCGTTACGGGTGCGGGTTGAGGAAATGACCACCCGTGAAGAATATCAACCCGCAGGTTTTGGCCCGTGTTAACCCGAACCCGTGTAACCCGTAACAAGCCAGCCTCGGCCCGCCCGTTTGCCATCTCTAGGTGGCATGTACCTCCAGCCAACCTTTATGTAAATCTGGCTAAAGATGTAACTTTCAATCCTGTTTAACAATAGTTCTTGCTTTGTCAAAAAAATAAATAAAAATCCAGAGAAACATGAATTAAGGTGCGTTAAACATAACCATGAATTAAAGGCGTATTTGTTCTTAATTATATCTGGAATCCGGTTTAGTACTCCATTTGTTTTTACAATTCATAGATCTCCATTTGAATTGTTTTTACAACAGAGAGACCCCAAAGAGAAGCTTTAGAGAGCATCATTATATTTCAACAAACTAGGCGTCTAAGTCAAGCAAGTACTAGGTCTTATCACAAAGATGAAGATCTTTATTTCTTATGGAGAGAATCAAGTTCACTTTACTGGCCTCCTATTATTGTTGGCTGTTTACTTGGAACTTGAAAACTACTGAATACTGATGCTCTGACTACTCCAACACTGCTACTACTGATAAGCAGACTGAAAGGACCACCACCATGGTCTCACATCTCAAAAATAATATAGGGACCAATTCCATGTCCACTGAGGTAGCTGTCTGATCTTGGTCGACTACTAGTAATCAAGTATTAACCCTCAGTAATAGCCCAGCTCACATGGGGTGGTGCAAGGGTACATCATTTCAGGTGTGAATAGATTCTGTTACTCACATGGAGGACTTTTGTTCCAGCCTATTGAATCTTTCAAATATAAAAATAGGAAAACACTTCTCAGAAACAACATATAAAAAGAAGAAATTTCATATGAAATAAAAGAGACGAGCACGTAATTTCCTGCACAAGCATAACATTCAGTTTAAATCAAAGCCGAGTTCTACAGAGACATTGTTAATTTACTGAACCAAGCTACTGGAAACCCAAGAACCACAGAACCCTTGATATTCTTTTTTTTTTTTTTAGGTTTTCAAGCAGAAAACAGATACTGTCAGAGTTCTTACAAGGTTTACGAGTTTGTTGCACCTCAAGTATAAATGATGGTGATGTGAACTTAGCACAAAGCTCCATTGTGTTATCTAAACTAACAGATTTCGCTAAGAGTACAAATGCCAATAAGAGAACTACTTCATTTACATAATGGTTATAAGTAGTATTGTTATTCATTCACCTGCCAGATGACTAATAGGGGATGACCTACCTCCTCTGTCGATGCTTAGACCATCATCTTCCATATCGCAAATGTCCATAATTAAAGTGGTGTTATTGATGCTTTGCTCAGAACTGCAGTTGCTGCTTGTCGCAAGTGGGGAGTCCGACACACTCACGGTCCTGCTTCTTGCTGTTCCGGATCTCACACTATACATGGAAGAAGCTGGAATATTTGTCATTAATGGACGTAGGCTACCTGGAACACGTTGTCTTATGTCCTGCTCAACAAAAAGCCAGTTAATTCAATATATGACAAAAGGCAACGCAACGGTGCTCAATGTTTATATAAACATTGTTCCCTTTGCTCAAATAAAACTTTTATGACGTCTGTAGAACAGGATCAGTTAAAACTTGAATGGACCATAAGAAACAACCAGCATATCATTCAGGAAGCGTCAATAGCAATGAAATTAGGATTTATCTTACAAACAGAGGCATAATGTAGAATATTTACAAGGTTGTAATCTCCAAACTTCCGTAACTCGACATATTTCCTTTATCCAGTAATTTAGTTTTAAGTTGCAAAGGCACTACAGGCAAAGTTTATTCACATTTAACTCATTAGTTTTTTTTTATACATTGGGCTCCTTACAAGAGGCAATGTTCATGTTGGCCATATTAGTTAATGTTTTGCAAAATTTGGGACATCCGAAGAGATTGGAGGATCTAAGGCATGGCATATGTTGGAAAACTAAGCTGATCCTGACACTTTAAGTAATGGGCATTCACACATGGTTAGTGTGCTATTGTTCGTCGATTTTACGAGTTGGTCAACATAATCGAATTAGCACGCTCTATATCTATTAATTTAAATGGTAAAAGACTTGAGGAGAAAAATACATACCATATGCCTCATTGCCATATCCAAGGATTTCTTTGAAAGAGATCTTCCAAAGCCTGAGCTGTCCAGGGATGAAGACGATTTTCCTGTGGAATTGTTATGAGCAGAACGTGGGTCGTCCGGCTTTGGCGGATTCAATTTTCGCATGTTTACAACTCTTTCAACCATCTGAGTTCCCATCAGAACAGGATTCACATGGTCATTACCATTAGCGTATGCTCGGCTAGATGCTGGAACAGAACTTCTGTTGTGAACACTGCCATTTGGAACTCGGCCTCTTGAAGGAGAGCATGATTGTCTTCTTGGTCTTCCATTAGAACCAATATCTGTAGCGGGTCCAGCACTCGGACCTCCAGGTCTACCCCTGGAGGCAGAAACTGGTCTTGCGGGCATTGATGTCCTCAAGTTTGGCGGAGCGTCGTGAGAATACCCAGGCATATCTGAAGGTTTCCAGGGTCTAGATTTCATAACTGGGGCACTACCAGATGATGGTACAGGATTTCTCGTTACCGGGGGTCCTGATTTGATCGCTGAAGAAGAGCGAGTAAGACCAGCCAAACTCGGAGCATTTGATGGGGTTGATGGTCGCCTAGTTGGAGTTGCTGTCCTTGATGTGGTCTTTGAAGCAGGTACAGTGGGTCTGGTTGGTGTCGAAGATCTTGCAGAAGCAGCTGAAGGTCTTGCAGAAGGTGTTGAAGATCTTGCAGAAGGTGTGGAAGACCTTGCAGATGGTGCTGAAGATGCTGCGGAAGGTGTTGAAGATCTTGCAGTAGGTGTTGAAGATCTCGCAGAAGGTGCTGAAGATCTTGCAGTAGGTGTTGAAGATCTCGCAGAAGGTGCTGAAGATCTTGCAGCAGGTGTTGTCGATCTGGAGGTAGGTGTTGAAGATCTTGCAGAACCTGTTGACGATCTTGATGGAGGAGCCGTGGTTTTGGAAGAAGGTAAGGTGGCTCTTGAAGTTGGAGTTGCAGGCCTAGAAGCTCTTGAAGGCTGCTTGGGTATGGAAGATAATGTGGGGCGTCCAGTTGGAGTTCCAGGTCTAGAAGCAGTTGAACGACCCCCGGATGATGAAGGTCTGTGAATATTTGTACTCGAAGTGTTCAACCCGGTAGACAAAGTCGGCTGCCTAGATGCTAAATTGCTCCTCGGAGGAGGCTCGGACTGCGGATTTGCTAACTGCAATTGTAGATTAGAACTATGAGAAATCAATGTGGAAGTGAAGAGTATCAGATCCAGACATCACCAATAGAAGACCAACAGTAGAGATTTCAAGAACGATTGAAGCACTAAGTAGTATTCTAACCAGATTGAGATCCACTTCCCTTGTTTATAGATACATAAGGATACTGAAAGTTCTCCACAAACAATTGAAGCAGGAGGATATCAGGTCCCAAATGAAGGTTAACTACTAAGAGGGGCTCCAAAACCTTAATTCACATAATGCTCATAATCCTCCAACCAAATGTCTAAATGGTTTGTGTTACTAATCGAAAAACTATAATTTTAACAGATAATTAGTCATATCTGATGTTCCCATATTCCTATATGCTATAATTTGAGACAAAATGCCTGTACTGTTCTCACAAAAATTATAAATTTTTCGGTCTAACGTAGTGACTTAACTATAATCAATTGGAATACTAGCACCACCAACCAGCAATTCATTCCCAGGTTCTAGTATCAGGAACTACACATATTTTCTTTGTTTTCAGGAACAGCAAAAATCAAGTAATTCCCCTACCCTGGACTTTGGTGCAGCAGGACGAACATTTGGAGTTCCCAGTTGACTCATAACTGTTTTTTGTGATTCCATCTCCAGCGAAGGAAAAAGAGGAGTGCCAGGGGGTGTCATCAACCTGCAAAAAAAGAGAGAAAAAAAACTTTAATAGATACAAGTGCCAAAAGCTAAGTTAGCGTAACAATACATATACAGGCCAAAAAACAACATATAGATTGAGAACGCCATTCCATGAATATTTCCTGCAATAACTACTAGTGCAACAGCTGGTACTGTTTAATACCATATAGTCATACAATTAAAGCATAAGAGTCGAACTTGATACTATGATGGTGGTGCACATGACCTTGTACAGTAATAAGCTACATAATTTGCCGACCCTTTCCTTATTACTTCATTCTTTTTCCGTTCATTAATGGTTGGTGTTTCTACGACTTCTTTAATGTTTTTTTTTAATAACTGCACCTAGTAATTTTCTTCTACACTTCAGCTCAGGTTACTTTCCTTGCAACACAAACCTACTTATAGTATTTTCTGCTAGCAAATTGAGAACAAACACCTTACTTGGCACAAATAGTGACCTGGAGAACTAAACAGTTCTCCTCCATATGCTTACAATTCTGAGCGGACAACATACCTAGAGCCCCTTACCTGATATTTCCTATACTAATTTTTTTGTTTCAAATAAAGTTCATGAATGGTGTGCTATATTCAAGATTAAAAGCAGCACGACAAAAAGAAGAAGAAGATGATCTTTAAAACAAATCAAAGAGATGATTCACATTACCAGTCGTAATCATCTTTATCATTGTCCGAATTTAGGAAATCATCAGCACTTGTTTTACGTGCAGGAGCAGGTGGTACAATCTTGAATATGGGAGAATTGCCCGGTTTAGAGTCTGCAGGCATAATATCCGTAAGCTAAATTTGATTAGACACCGAAACATCAAACAGAAGCATTGACAACATGTACCGCAGCAATAAGTGCAAAAAAGCAGATAACTTTGATTTGCACATACGATGTAAACGATATCCCACGCACTAATTGCAACTTTAATTTCCAATGAAGATAAATATTAGCCAAAATATGTATACTTTCGGACGAATACTAGCAATTGATATCTAATTGATAATCAATTCAAGAGTTATACTTTCGGACGAAAAAGGTAAATGTGTATATATAGCCAAAATATGTAACAACAGGTTCGCTAGTGAATGACTGTTGAGCTGAATTCACATCAAGTTGCATTGATAACCCCCCACCTTGCGAAGTTGATCTGTGGACCCAAAACGATCGGCCTGATTCTCAGAAGAATCAAGTTAGTGTCTATAAAGTGGCAGCTAAAGGTTCCAGTTCCAATATCATCAACAGTTAAAAGTCCATTAAAAAGTTTGATATTTTACAAATGAACTTGCAAGATAAACTCTAAAAAGAGGGCAATTTTGGACCACCATTAGTGTCCCAACAAAGATTTTTTAAAATTAAAAAAAAAAAAAAACTTTCACAAATTTCAACAGGCATTGAAGATTTTGAAACCCTAAGCTATAAAACAAAAGAAGAAACAAGAGAATAATACCTAATGGAGCATCAAATTCTTCAGAGTTATGAATAAGAAGCTGATTATTTCGTTCCTTTTCGCGTTTTTTCAATTCAAGAAACAAAGAAAGTTCTTCGTCTTTATCTTTCGTAGCATTTTGATTCCTCATCCCTTGTTGTATCCTCTGTATTGAAGCTTGCATTCGCGAATCCTCTGCCCTAAAACTTCGATTCATCTCACTCCGGTATAAAAATCAAAACCCCCACTCAAAAAAACAAAAAATTGAAAAACCCTAACTAGACATAAACACCTCACTCTTTTTCACAGAAAATCAAAAAAAAAAAAATGAACTCAAATTTCTCAAGAACGCGAAACGGAAAGCACAGATCTAAGAAATGGAGCTACAGGGAGAGAGGGGGTAGGGAGAAGTGAGTAATTTTATAATGTTGTTGGGATAAAGTAAAGGAAAGCAAGAAAATGATCTCAATCAATCTATCTATAAACCTAACAACTCTCTTAACTTATCCATCACTCGTAAAACATCTGGACAAACACTTCGGATTCTATACACTTTATGGGAAACCTTTAGCTTGAATCAACCGCCATTGTTAGAGATCTGAAAATGAAGCTTGTTTTGTAAATAACTGAGTTTAAATTTTGAATGCGAAAATTTAATATTTTATAAAAAAAAAAGAGAGCAGCTTTTTTGAGAGTGGGAAATGATGTGAGAGAGAGATTAGAGAAGACCAGAGGGACCGAGGGAGGAGGAGACTGTTTATTAATTTGTTTTATTAAACGGAAGTCACTGAACAAAACTGCAACGTTTTAGTTACGGAGGATTTAAGAGGAGAAAAAAAAGATTAAGAAAAATGTCATGCTGAACTCAAGTCATGTAGACATGTGATATTTTTATCCCGGCGAGATTGGGGTATACCCAAACTAATTGGGGTATACCCAATGAGATAAAATAGGGTTATTTTGAAGTAAAACTAAGCCACCCCTTAACCTTGTATTTTTAAAATGACTAATATGCCCTTGTTTAATTAACACTAAAAAATTGATTAGGTTAATTAATTGAGTTTAGATTAAAATTTTGAAAATGAAAATCCAGTAGGTTAAACCTTTAATCCGTCTTATGAGTTCGATTTCGATCAAAAAAATTGGTTTTCAAAAATGTAAAAGGTCGGCAAGATATACGTTTGAATAAGGTGTCGGCTATAATATAGCCGGCATGGTATTTGTTTGAATAAAATGCCGACCAATTTTAGCTGGCATGGTCCTTGGAAGAATAAAACGCCGACCGTTTTGTGGCCGGAAGGGTCTTTGAATGATGATTATGCCGACTTTCTTACGGTCGGCATGTAAATATCTCCTATAACGCCCTGGCTATAATATAGTCGACATGCATATAATTTATGACAGTGTCGGCGTATGTGTAGCCGGCATGTTAAGAATTTATAACCCTGCCGACATTTACATATACCAAACAGAAAACACAATATCGGAAGATCTAATTCACTTTATTCATGCAATTATTGTTACTACATTGATTGAAACGGAGGGTTTACATAGAGGTCTACCCACAAAACCTATACAAAAACTTTTAAAGCCATCAATCTTCCTCATCCGAAGACGACACGGCATCCAAGTATTCCTAAGTTATCCTTCGGGATTCTTTACAAGAAGTGATAGCTTGCATCGAAAGCGAATGCTCCCCCTTTTCCTCCAAGTAGCGCGCTTTCACGACTTCATGCTACAAAAACACAAAAAAAAACTTACATATGTTAGTGGTGTTTCATTGGAAGATAAAACAACATGGGTTGCGTAAAAAAAACCACAAAATTGCTTACAAATTCTGCAATGGACAAGGTGAAGGGGCGAGTGTTAAAAATCCGAGGTTGGAGAGCCAAAAAAGAAAGTATCGCGTTTTCGATGACTAGGTGCCCTTCATGGACTTGTTGAATACTTCTTCCATTAGGATTACCAAACTCGCCGCTAAATTTGTTGTGTACCCTAGCCCAAAAGGTTGTGGAATCCTCCCTTTCGGAGGATTGACGTCTAAGTCGATTTTCCGCATACCATGCTTTGGTGATTGCCAAATATTCATTTGAATCAAATGAAGTCATTGTTTTTTAGCTATTGGGTGAGTTTGATGGATTGTTTGATGATATGAGCTTTGGATAGTATATGGAACTATTTGTATGTTGTTTTGTAGAGAGAAGTAGTGTATTTATAGGATTGTACCCAAATTTGGCCGTTATAGTGCCCAAGTAAAAGTCAATCAATGAAATTGTACTTGTCAAAAATTTGAATTTTGAATTTGCTTTAGAGATTGTTTTTTCTCAGTATGCCGACTACCCAAAGCCGGCATGGTGAGAAGTGTATAACTATGCCGGCGTTATGATGGTTTTGGCATCAGTAAATCATTTTCTTCTGTCAATACGCCGGCAATGTATTTTGAAATTTGACTACCGGCTATGATATGGTCGGAAGGGTATAAATTTAAAACCATGCCGGCTTTATGATGGTTTTAGGCATCAGGAGAAGGTATTTTCTGTAACAAATTGTCGGCGTGTTCGAAAACCATAATACACCGCCTATTTGTATCTTTGTCGGCTTGGTAATGATCCGACTCACTTGCCGACCCCGGTATGCAAGCATTTTCTCATTTTGACAGGGCAGCGGGGTAGCCTGACACTTCAAAACCTTGCCGGTCCTGGTATTGTCGGCATGGTGAATTAAAAAAATATACCGGCTATTTGTCTTGAAACTTTACGTAGCTAAACAAACCTTTCATTCAACAATTAGAAATCAAACACTTGTTGTCCAAAATAAGAAAACATGTCCCATAAACCTTAAAAAACCATTTGTCCAACCATTAACCTTAACATTTGTCCAACCCAACATAAAGAAATAAACTAGGAAACGATTCATTCACCACGAGCACGAGCACGACCACGACCACTGCCCCGTTTAGGAACACCAACACTACTACTACCTTCACCACCACGACCACTACGAGCCCTCTTTTTGTCAGCATTCATCTTGGCATGTGCTTCCCTCCTGGCCTTTTCTTCCCTATTTAATTCAAAGATCGCCTTGCTTGAACATTTCATAGGCATCCTCATTGTCAAGATTGCTAGCACAAATGAATGTGCTTGGTTTGCTCTTCAATCGACAAAGGCTCTCCTCTTTCTCTCGCGCAACACAACAGCTTCACAAAGCTCTTCAAATGCCCCTTCTATTTTCAGTTAAACAATAAACAATTAATAGAATTATTCGATAATGTAATCTTAAAACAGTAAGAGCTACTCCAAAATACTTACAAGGAAGTTAGGAATTGTTGCTGAGTCATTCGATGCCATCTTCCTCTTACGAGCCAATTGTTCACCAGTCATTTCCCTAATCACGGTAGGACGAGCCCAACCCAAATACCACGACATGTATCTCTCCAGAGCTTCATGACCTTCGGTCACCTCGTCCAAAAGACTCGTATCGACTTTACGGTCAAGTCTTCCGTTCCAATGTCCTAGAGTTGGGGGGTGGAGCGTAAGCGACGATAATAGTTTTTTGGGATGTGCTGCAGTCCTCCCTTAACACTTTAAAGAACGACTCAAGATCGAAATGGGGTTCTTCTTGGACGTAACCCAATTGTCGCATTACCCGATGTGGATCGTACATTGAAAATCCATGGGAGAACAACAAGGGTCCGTAGTATAATGCAACATCATTTCTCCTTTGGATTAAACCTTGATTTCTAGCATCTCGGTAAGGATCAAATATTACCTCATCCGCAGTCAATTTGTCCAAGGCGATTCTCACGTTAATAAGCAGCTGCGGCATATCCTTTTCCTGAGCACCCTTAAAACTGTATCTTTGCGCTCTTGGCTTATCAATCGCAAGCTTTTCATTCACTTTGACGTGGGAGTTGGTTTTCACCAAAGTAGGGAAGTGCTCATATATCCAAACCTATGAAAACACAAAGTTTAGTAAGAATCAAACATTACAAGCATTTGGCAAATATAAATGATTTAGACAATACAATTACCTGGAAGAGACATATGTTTCCGTTAACTTGCGCAGTGAGTGCCCTTGAAGCCTTTGTCAACTCATTGTTCAAGAAGGCGACCACCGCAGTACCCCAAGAATACTCATGCATCTTATCTATGGGATCCAGTAGTTGCAAATAACTGGCGTCGACCAAGCTTCCAGAACTGCCGAGGAAGATACATTTGCCCAAGACGGATAGCAAATAAGCTGACGCGGTAGCATTGATTCGCACGGGGTTCACCCTTCCTTCCTCATCAAAGAATTTCTTGGTCCCAGATAATGTATCCCTCGGCTTCTTCAGATTAAACTTCTTGCTTAGATTACCATCCTTCATCACAAGCATAGAATCCATCTTAATCTGATCCCAACCGAACAAAGTGTTGGCCAATTTGAAGATATCCTCCCAAGAATTGTTATTATCGAAGCCCTCACTGATTGCTTTTCCATCAACCTCGAGGCCTAGAATTTGATGAGCATCATCGGGAGTTATCGTCATCTCACCGAATGGGAATAACATTGTATCGGTCTCTCCGTAGAACCTCTCACAGAATGCAGATACGGTAACTCTATCATACTCAACATTTGAACTCTCCACCGCAGGTCACAACCCGGAGTTTTTGACAATCACTTGCACCTCGTCACATTCCTTGTCAAGGTCCCAGTTTTTAGTCACAGAACATGAACCTTGGCGCCTCAACATACGGATGGCATGCTTGTGATCCTAAATACCAAAAACACAAAATGAAAAAGAAATACAAACACTTGACGCAAATTTAAGATAGTTACACACTTAAATAAAAAACAAAGACGGATTGAGATTACTTACGATAGTATTTTGGATTTCACATGCCCATGAGTCTTTGTATCCAAAAAGAACATGTCCACCATCTTCTGGGGTCCCCCGGGGAAGCTCATTTGGTTTCAATTTAACCTTAAATTCAGAGGGAGGCATGTGGGAATTAACTGGTTTAGTGATAACCCTTTTCTTCTTCCCGGTTGCACTAGTACTTACAGCTTGGGTTTGTTCCCCAACTTCTTCTTCTTCTTCTTCTTGTTCCTCTGCCTCTTCAACAATTTCATCCTGAATATCCTTACCTTGATCTCCATTACCATTACCATAATCATCATCATCATTACCTCCTCCAACATTCGGCATGTCTTGATCACCATCATCATCATCATTGTTACCTCCTCCAGCAGCCAGATTTCTTTCATCACCATCATCATCGTCACCTCTTCTACCAGATGGAATTGATTGGTCTTCATCCGGAGTCTCGTCCAATCACCGGGTTCCGATGGTGGTTGATAATCATCATTCGGTACACGGATCTTTGTCGTTCCCGCCACAACGTATGCCCCTCGATGTCTTGAAGTCAAGAGTTTGTCACCAACACGAGGAGGTCTTGAAGGAGGACTAAGAGCTTTCGGAGCTTTCTTGTTTTCCTTTTGCAACCTGAACAAGAACAATTAAGAAAAAAACTATATGTCGGAAGGCTCAACATATATAACCATTCCGGCGAAATAATGTCGGAAGGGTCGATATCTAAACAACAAGCCGGCTAAACAAGGGTCGGGAGGGTTTTATTCCAATAACATGCCGGTTTTTAACAACTATGACTGGGTTTTCAACTACAAAAGTCGGCAACGTCTATAATAAAAACAACACCGGCTAACATAACGCCGGCATGGTATTATTTACATACCATTCCGACCTTTATAATTCAAGGCATCAGGAGATGCTAAAAACTGAAATCCCGCCGGCAAGTTAAAAGTTTATAACCGACCCGGCTTAAAAAAAAAAAGCGCCGGCAAGATTATACGTTGAATAACTACCCGACCCTGTGAAAGCAGTTACAAAAACTAAACCGCCGGAAAGATATTCAACCAACGAGCACCCCGGCGGAACACTAAATATGAAATCCCGGCAGGGTCGTGAAACAAACACAATGCCGGTGAAATAACTGGAAATTCAAAGATTCGATTTTTCTGACCTAATTTGACATGCAAACATGAAATCGAAGTACTAGAGTGAGTTTAAGTAGGCCCTTACTTTCTTAATCGCACCATTTCTTCGTTTTGAGCGGGTTCAATCTCTTCTTCTTCGACGGTTTTTTTCTTCTCTTTTTGTTGGACTAATTTTGCAATTCCAGGGTTGTATTGATTGGGTTTTCGATTGGCGCCTTTCATACGAGTTCCCTTACGCCGTGGTGGTTCCATTGATGAAGATTACTCGGAGTTTTCGAATCGACGATGTTAACAAATTAATCGACGAGTTTTGGTGGTGGTGGTGGGGGAGGAGACGGTGTGGTTATGGAAGAGAAGAAGGAAGATGAAATGAAAATAAAAAAAAACTGATTAGGGTAATAGAATTATAAAGGGCAAGGGTAGTATTGTAACTTCAACCAAATTTGACCTCCCCTTAGTAAGGTCACATGTCCACTTAAAATTGGGTATACCCCAATCTCGCCAGGATTTTTATTATGGGGTTAGATATGAACATGTACAACAGGTTCCCAACTCCCACATGATGCATAAGGCTTTCTAAAATATTCTAACACTGTCCAATCCAGTGATTAACTGACGAGGATTGTTTTGTTTTATACGAATTTGGTAATAACATACAAGTTTTGTTAATTTTTACGATAGTAATGAAATTTCTAGATGGATTGTTATTCGATGTAAGTATCTGATGATCATAATATGATTTGCGGCATATCAATGATATTAACTGAAAATAGCATGGAAAACTAATACAATGGAACTAGAAACCCCAACTATTTCTTTCTTCCTTGTTAAATCTAAATCCAAAAATTTATGCCAAAGATATCATTTTTGTCTCTTCATTTTTCATATACAAATTCAAAACGGGAAACAAGAACAAGAATTTCGAGGTGAAGATGAACGAAACGCAAATCAGATGTTTAAAATTTGAATATTAATTCAATTGTTAGTCTTCAGATTCTCGTATCGATTCTTTAAGATAAGGTTGATCATTTGATCATTAAATTTCAAAATTATCGATCGAGGAAGTAATTCTTCATCATAGACGAAATTCGACCATGGAAATGTAATTTTGCTATTCACTTTTAAGGCATCTCCTCCTTAATTAAATAATCGCATCCGCGGTTTTATGAACTTCTTTTCTTCTAATTTTCATTTATTTTTACCCAACCTACTGGATATTCTTCCGTGTCAAGATTGTGATTTTCGTCTGTTGACTGGATTACCAACATCGATGTTACTTGTAAAGAGCATGACAACTCAATGATTTATGCTTCATTTTTTTAATTGTTTACTATCTGAAAAGGGGAGGGTACAAAGTACACCACGACTTTCTAGTTTCGAAAATTATAGACTTATTTATTTTATGAGCAGACAAGGAATATTCTTGGAGATTCTTTAATCACGAGGATGATTAACTTACAACTTGCTTGTGCTTTTGTTTATAAAGATAAATCAATATAATACGGAACATAAAAATAAAGAATGACATCAAAAAATTTGTTAATGAAGAAAACTGCAAAGCAAAAAGACCCCGAGATCTAGTCCAGTTTGAACACACATTATATTCAGCCGTTACAAATACTACCCTATTATAATGACTTTAGTCTGGAATGTAGTTGAGATAGAATAAAACTTCCAAGCTACCCTGCTTCGATAGTGCCCCTGCGTCTCTTGATTCTCGCAGGAAACGACGCAGTTGATTCTCGTAGTTGATGTCCTTTACAGGTCTAGGAGTTACTCCACATTCATTCGTGAGGACTAGCGCTACCCTGCCTCAACAGTAAGCCTAATTAAGTTTATTTTTAATAACTAATCACGGTGACATAAATCTTCCCTTTGAATAGAGAACTAATTCACTACAAAATCAATCTAAGAACAAGTCTTGATGATTTCCATGAAATTTTAAAATCGGGATTTTAAAGTATAAGTATTACACGCAATCTTGATTGAAGTTCTATAGAATTTAGATTTGATCAATAGTTCTTAAATGACCTTGTATCAAAAGAGAAGGACCTTAGAATATACTAGAAGTATAAACATATCAAATCGTGTTATAAGTAACGAAACTATCTTAGAGAAGATAGGTGAGCCCATGCTTCACTAATTCATTAGTGAAGTCTTTTAAAATCTTAACTTCGTTTTTGAAGAACCTTCAGTGTTGGAGGATAAACTTTGCAACAAGATGCAAAACGTATAGAGGATAAGGTTTTATGAGATGATGATGTCTCCCAATGTATAGTAACTGATCAAGGCTAGGTTGCTTAAGAATTAGACAGTGAGTTCTTGTAACCCAAGTATTTTCTCAAACTACTAACTCTAAGTTCTTTACTATGATACGTTGTTTCTTTAGTTAGAACTTGACTTGTTTTTGAGGTTCTTTCCATAGTTTGAAGTAGTAGACATATTTAACATCGAATAAATTCCATAAGAGAATTACTTCCAAAGATATCTTCAAACTCTAAGAATGAAAAATGTGCAAAAATTGTGGCAATTGCCTAAACAAGATTTAGAACTTGGTTCACAAGTTAGATCAATTTTTTGGAAAATTTAAGAATTTCCTTGCAAGAGAATTAGCTAAGAATAACAATTTGTAAGCGCGTGAAAAGTTTGTTTTGGAAAGGGAAAGAGCATAGACCTAAGAATAGAAGTTGGTCGATTGCAGTTCTAGGTTCGCGAACTCAGGTAAGTACCGGGTTAAAGAACTTCAAAATCTAATTAGGTTCGCGAACTCAAAGATTTTAAAGTTCATATTTCTATTTTGGAGTTTATGAACTTCAAAATATAACTCGTTTCGTAGATTCACCAATTCGTGAACTCAAAGTGATTTGGAGTTAAGGAACTTCCAAGTTGCACTAGGTTTGAGAACTCAAGTAAAGTTTGTATTTTAGGAACTTCCGGTGCCAGGTAGGTTCGTGAATTCACCAATTATATTCACAAACTCAAATGCACAAACTTCATAAAATATTCTCACGTGGTTCGTTGTTTTGAAAAGTTTTAAAGCGAGGCTTGAATTCTAATTATATGGCTATTGTTGAGGGGTGAATTTTGGTTCTACAAGTCCTAGACACAACACACCCAATTCCCAAGAGGAGAGAGAGTGAAACCCCCTCCATTGTATTCCATGCCTCTTTATATAGACTTTTCAAAAGCCCATTTTTTTATGATATCATGCCACATGTCATAAAACTCCTTAATTACTACTTGATAGGTGTTGTAAAACACCGTAATATCTATCTATTGTTTATGCTTTCTTTGCGAGTTTTCTTGTAAATTATGTATCTTATGTTTGCTTTTGAGTTTATTAGGTACAATAGAGTCATTAGGAGCAAAAGAAGAAAAAACCATTCATTTGTAGCATAAAAGTTAAAGCTCGTGTCAACAAATGCTTACCATCATGGGCTGACAAGTCTCCAAGATACGGACAAAGGGAATCAACAAGGCACTACGTTTACATGAGTTGCATGGCTAGTTCATAATGAGCTTAATAACTGATGTGTAGCCCGTTCAATGCAGAGAGGTCATACCACTAAGATTACACATATGCATGTGAAGAGGAGAAATATTAGGTCTTAACAGGGACCCAAATTGAGCAGAGAGTATTCTTTTCTTTTGTCACTAGTTAACAAACAAAGAAGGGGATCTGGTTGTGTTGTCGCACCGTCGACCTAGTCACGCAGCGGTGTTATAGTTGTTCACCATGGGTCAAGACTTCTACTTGAAGCCGAGAAGAAGAAGGAAGAATGGCGTGTAATTGTTGGCGATCTGGACTAGAAATAGGGAAGAGATTGAGCTGATTCTGTAGGGTATTTAGGTTTATCAGTTGCTCGAATTAGTGTGGTGATTGTAGCTCAAGATTACAGGCTGAATTAGGTTCGAACGAGCAGCCGATGGAGTTTGAAGAACCAGAAGAGAATGGTGATGGTGGTTGATAATTGGAGTGTTTTGTGCCTGAAATGCAGCCGGAAAGAAGTTGTTTCTGACTGACTTCATATGGGTGTTTCACAGATTCTTGGAGTCGAAACAGAGTGGAGAAATGGGTTGTTGTTGGAATGTGGGATTGGTTGCAGGGAAGTTGCCATAGAGAAGCTTGGAAATCACTGGTAAAGCTCTTTCTCCATTAACTGAATCAGTGCACATCAAATGTTCGATAACGGTTCTGAATGAACTTCTCTTCACCACTGCAAGCTCGTCTAGTTGTTGCTGCTGAATTTTGTGGGTGTACACAAGGAGTTACAATGATTGGTGGTGGTTCTCGACAGACTATATGCTGTTTTAGGAGTTGAACATGAAGATGGTGTCTCGGGTTAACATTGGCTCGAGTAAAGAATGGAAGAGAGATGTGTTGTCATGCTATCGCCATTAGGTTCTTATGTATCGATAGGGATTTGGTGCAGTTCTGGCAGTGAGGAAGTAGTGAAGACACCAACAATTCTGCCTTGATCATGTGCTGCAGTAGCCATGGCCCCGTGGGCTATGTATGAGACTGTTTGTGCCTGAAATTCAGACAAGGAGGGCTAGTGATGGACTGTTGTTGTGAGTCTGTACAAGGAGGTGAGCTTAGGTCGAGTATTGGGTTTTATTTCAGCCGGCAAAACCACAAGAAACTGGACTGATGGTTGCTGCCGTTAATGTTGAGAGTATTCTGGCAAGGTCAGGCAAGGTGCTGGTCTATTGCCATGGTTCACTGGCAGGGACATGAAGTAGAAGCTGCCAGGATTGTATGGGTAGAATTCTGGAGCTCAAAAGGTGCAGTCCAAGGCATGTGTCGCTGCTGTGTATTTGGAGGATTGTTTTGCTGGGGTATGAGCTGAATTTGTTAATGGAAGAGAAGGTGGTACAAGACTGATGGTTTTAACAGAGATTTGGGTATGTCTTGTGCCTGAAACGCAGTCGAAAAAGAGCTGCTGATGGATTGCTTACATGGATTCGAATTACATGAGTATTGACAGCGGTGTGGCTCAAGTTTGTGAGGTTTTGCTCAAGTTTTTGTCAGGAAATGAACTGATGACTTGAGCTAGTGGAAGAGTTGAGATGGGTACGAATCTGAAGATGGGTAGCTGTTAATGATGGTTGAAAGTATACGGTGGGTTCAATGAGTAGAGATGAATGCAATGGGGATGTTTTGTCATTGAGAAAAAAGAACACAGAGCTGTGTTGAGCTGCACCGGTCGAGCTAAGAAGATTGCGGTATGCAAGGAAGCCGAGCAAGGAATAGTAGTCTGGTTTGTCTTTGCAGGGTTCGCGGCATTACACTTGGAGTCTGTTGCTGTTATGAGATGGAAGAGTAATGACTGAAGTTGAACAACTGGCAGGCAGAGAAGATCAGTACTAGTGGTGCAAGAAATGGAGTGAGCAATGGCAATGGTGAATTATTAAATCGATAGAAAGTGCGAGCTAGTATGAATTACAGGTGGTGTCTACAACAGATATTTGCAGGATATGAGTTTTGAGGTGATTGCAGGGTTGTTTGAGCTATTGTTGCTACAAATTAGAAGGCTGTGATAATGGCAATGAGTTGCAGACTAGCAGGAGGCTTTAGAAGGCAAGATATGGAGCTGTTATGTGAGAATAGATGAATGTTAGGCTTAGTTGAAGAATGGAAGATTGCAAAGAGTTGCAGGGCCATCTTGGCGCATCACATCATTTGGCTCGTGCAAGAGGCTCAGTCGTGAAACATCTCTCGGCCAAGAGATTAACCAAAATTAGCCGATAGATGACTCGGTGACTTGACCCGATTTGACTCGGTTTGACCTTGACCGAGTTGACCCAGCTTGTCCGTGACCGGGTGGATTTTGCCGGTCACCCGAGCGGTTTTCATGACGGATTCCGACTGATTTTCGGTCATATTACCAGTTTTCCGGCGACGGTTTTTGGGGCATATTTTCTACATGGGTTTCTCTCACTTATGAGCTTGGTGGATTTTCATCTAATGGACTTTGAAGACTAGACCTAATTTTGGAACAAGATGAGCTATAAAAGGGAAGTCCTACAACTTTTAGAGGACACGTTTTATTCTTGGAAGCTAAGGAGAGAGCCGCTTTTTTTTGACGCAACTAGGGTTTGCTTTTGTTCATCTTCTTCTTTATTCAATTCATATTTTTGTGATGAACTCCATAGATATGAGTAGCTAATTTAATATTATTGGTTAAGGATGTAGTCCTATTTCTCAAACTTGTGCTTGATTTATGTATTAGTTTTCTCTCTTGATTATTGTTCATACTTCTACTGTTTTTATGATCACATGATTGATGTATTGTGATAGGACTTAGATGTTTGGTTAGTTAAGTGGCCAATTAATTGAACTTGCATCCTAGTCCAAAGTTATTTTAGGGTTTTTCATCGAGCGATAACCCTGAATACAAGTAGCATGATATGTTTATAGTTTGTGGTGATACACTCTCGTAATCATATGTAGAGTTTGACCATTGTCCGAATTGTTATGCGCAATGTATGACAATTGCATTGATTAGCCTTTTTTCTGAAACTTAATGCTCCTAGGAATTGAACTTAATTAGCGCAAGGCGTTAGGTTATTCTTTAGGTAGAATTCACATACGCAGCTCTAATGTGTGTGTTGATGAACTTAGGAAATTAATAGATTATCTTGCTCTCTTGATTCTCTAGGATTTTGATAATATAAGAGATTAAATCGTAATTATAGTCATATATGCAAGCACATGTTTAAGATTGAAGATGAATTCCTTGACCAATATCTTTCTCTATTGATTACTTTCTACAATTTACTTTGCTTTTGATTTACTTTTATTGCTTACTTAAAAATCAGAAATCCCCCCAATTGGTTACTTTAAGAAATTGATTACATAATAACTACAATCGCCTCTCTGTGGAAACGAACTCTTTCTTATCATATACTTTAGGAAAGTGAAATTATTTTTGACGCATACGACAGCGATCACTACTAATGCCATTCCTTCTCTAATACAACCTCATTCTTTCCTATTAATTACTCCCTTGTCCTTTCCATCTTATGGATACTTTCTTAGTGGACTTGGGCTTTAGTCCTCATGTTTCATGTTGGGTTTGCCTCCCTTTTGGGGGCGCACTAGGCCGTCTAAGGGGGAATATTTTTCATGTATCAACATTAGTCCCCTGACTACTGGGTCAATTGTCAAAGGACCCAATAGTCACATCATGCCTTATCTTAAGTTCTACTTTTCAACAATAGTCATTGTCCTCTGATGATGCCATCCTAAAGTCCCCATTATAGGATGCCCTATATCTGGTAGTCATCTTCATTTCTCTGATCGAGCGACTCCACAGCTTCTTGGATATACCTTGACTCTGGCGATCTTATCTGCGCTTATATCTCCATCCTACCTTCGGGGTGAACTAGTACGCTTATTAGTGTTGAAGGAGGAGGTGGTCATGTTAGGGTCTCTTAGGGTGATTCATTAAAGGCGCGTGAAGCTTATGATGAGCATGAAGAGATTGTCTCACTTACGCGGGGGTCACAATCGTCTGATAAGATTATGGACAACATCCGCAAGTTGGTAGACGAAGCTAATCGGGATTTGGCTTTGGCGAGTGTTTAGGCGCGTTTAAAGGTGGAGACTCTGGATGTAGATACTGCCCGTTGTCGTGCGTTGATATTCAGTTAAACTTGTGCGGGTAGTCCGAGTGTTCTTAGATAGGCGAAGCGTGTTGTTCGGCAATATTAGTGCGCGCCTACTCCCTTCTTTTATTTTCAATGGAATGCAGTGTTTGGTGTTTCGCCTTTGTGGGGATGGGTGCGTCTTCTTCGTGATTATGTTTGGGTAGGCAAAACGCGCCTTCAGAGGTGAATCCCTTGCAATGGAGGTAAGTCCATATACTTTGCCCCTCCATTTCCTTTATTTTTACAAGGTAGGAAAACACGCTCCCCCTTTTCTGTAGACGATCAGATGCGCGGAGCAACCCGTCGCGGAAGAAGAGACTTTCCAATACTCCAACCAAGTAAAGATACAACGGAAGAACAAGATACAACGGTGCGGAATAGCTACACGAAGAGGCACAATACTCCAACCAAGTAAAGATACAAAGGAAGAACAAGAGTTGGAAACGGAAGACGAGACTTTCCAACAAGAAGAAGCAGTTTTAGAACAAGAGGTTCCGGATGAACAAGAACCACCTTTTGAAGAAAAAGAAGAAGCAATGGGTGATGCAAATCGTTCACTCAAGGAGTTAGCTTCTCATAGGCTTGATACACAACAGGGGTGTATTCAAACGAACTCTACTTTTGAGATAAAACCGGGGTTGCTTAGAGAATTACCAAAGTTACATGTCATGGTGAATGAAGACCCAAACAAGCATCTTATGGACTTCCACACCATTATCACGGCCATGCTTCCAGCGGATGTTGAGGCGGATGGTGCAATGTTAAAAGTTTTCCGTTTCTCTTTGATGGATAGTGCTAAGGATCGGTTGTACTATTTACCTCCCTAAGTGTCACGACATGGAATGGGTTGAAGAAACTCTTTTTAGAGATATTTTCCTGCATCAAAGGCTACTCAAATTCGAAAGGAGATTTGTGGGATGAAGCAAAATGTGGGAGAATCTTTATATGAATGTTGGGAACGATATAAGAGATTGGTGGCAAGCTGCCCTCACCACCAATTCAGTGATGCTATGATTATCCAATATTTCTATGAAGGACTCCAATCAAGTGATAGGAATCTTCTTGACGCTGCGGGTGGTGGTGCACTAGTTAACAAGACGGTGGCACAAGCTAGAGAGTTGATTGAGAACATGGTAGCAAACTCCCAACAATTCTTGAGTCGTGGTTCGGATGTGCTTCTTAGGAAAGTTAATGAAGTGAGCGAGGTTGAGGAACTTCGTCAACAATTGGGTAACATGACAACAATGATGCAACAAGTTGCAGCCGCGGTGATACCAGGTTCTTCTCAAGCTTATGAGGACGAGCAAGCTAATGCGGTCTTTCCAAATCAACAAAGACGGTATGATCCCTACTCAAACACTTACAATCCGGGATGGAGAGATCACCCCAATTTTAGCTATGCCAATAAGCAAGGAGCGGTTCAACCACCTAATTTCAACAACCCGAGTGGATTTCAACCTCAACAACAACAATTCCAGCCGAGACAACAATTTCAACAACAACAACAACCTCAAAATATGGGGTCCAATATGGAAGAGTTGCTGAAATCTTTTATGCAAAGAACGGAGAGTACGATTAAGGATTTGCAAACTCAAGTTGGTTCTATGTCTATTGAGTTGAATCAATTGAAGGCACAAAATGGTAGGAAACTTCCTTCTCAACCTATCAACCCAAAAGAGGGTGTTAATGCAATTATGTTGAGAAGTGGTACACAACTTGTGCAACCCGAAGTTGCTGATTCGGGCACGGTGGAAGCACTAAAGGAACCTGTTTTGGAGGAGAAGAATGAGGATTCTCCCCAAACTTCGGAGGTACCTATTTCTAACTCTAAAACTCCGGTTTCTACTTATGTTCCTCCTTTACCTTTCCCTCAGATTTGCAAATTCCAAGAAGGCGGAACTAGAAAAGGAGATTTTAGACATTCTTAAGAAGATCCGTGTGAACATACCACTCATAGATGCAATCAAGCAAGTTCCAAAGTATGCAAAGGTGTTGAAGGACTTGTGTACCAATAAGCAAAGGCTCAAAGGTAATGAAGTGCTTAGTGTGGGGGATAATGCTTCGGCAATCTTACAACACAAACTCCCACTTAAGTGCAAGGATCCCGGTAGCTTTGACTTTCCCGTCACGATTGGTAATACCACATTTAACAAAGCTATGTTGGATTTAGGTGCATCCGTTAATGTTATGCCTGCGTCAATGTATAATTCACTTGATCTTGGTCCTTTTAAAAAGTCTGGAATTGTGTTGCAATTAGCCGATCGTTCTAATGTCTACCTAATGGGTATTGTTGAGGATGTTCTTGTGCAGGTTAATCAACTTGTATTTCCAGCTGACTTTTGCGTGTTAGAGATGGATGAAGGTTCACCGGACTCGTCTCTTCCATTGCTACTTGGGCGTCCCTTCATGAAAACGGCGAAAACCATAATTGATGTGGACAAGGGAACGCTAACTATGGAGTTTGATGGAGAAATAATACGTTTCAACATTTTCGAGACGATGAGATATCCTAGTGATGTCCATTCTTGTTTCTCCATTGATGTGATGGACACATTGGCGCAACAAATGTTTGAGTTGAATGGTGTTGATACTTTGGAAACCGTGCTCACTACACCCATTGATAATGGTTTGGAGTATAGTGATGAGATTAAAGAAACCATTGGTTCTCTTGACTCATTACCAGAAAAATCAGCAATTAAGAATATTTCATATGCTTCTTTACCTTGCAATAATGAAAAACTTGTGTCATCTATTGTTAAATCTCCAAGTTTAGAATTGAAACCTCTTCCAAGTCACTTAAAGTACTTGTACTTGGGTGACAATGAGGAGTTACCCGTGATTGTTTCTAACGAGCTTAATGAATTACAGGAGCAAAAACTTCTAAGGGTGCTAAGGACATACAAGACGGCCATAGGATGGACAATCGCCGATATCAAGGGTATAAGCCCTGCCGTATGTATGCACAAAATCCGTGTGGAGGACGATGCAAAGCCTACAAGGGAAGCGCAACGTCGGTTGAATCCTCCCATGATGGAAGTTGTGAAAAAGGAGATACTCAAGCTTTTGGACGTGGGTGTTATCTACCCCATATCCGATAGCAAGTGGGTAAGCCCGGTACAAGTAGTACTAAAGAAATCAGGTGTGACGGTGGTGGAGAATGATAAGAATGAACTTGTCCCAACTCGTGTGCAAACCGGTTGGAGGGTTTGTATTGATTATAGAAAATTGAATGCCACCACTAGAAAATATCACTTTCCTTTACCATTTATTGATCAAATGCTTGAACGTTTAGCTGGACACTCTTACTATTGCTTCCTTGATGGCTAGTCAGGTTACAATCAGATTGAGATAGCACTGGAGGACCAAGAGAAAACCACTTTCACTTGTCCGTTCGGTACTTTTGCTTATAGAAGGATGCCTTTTGGCTTATGCAATGCTCCAGCTACTTTTCAAAGGTGTATGGTAAATATCTTTTCGGAATATGTTGAAAACATAATTGAAGTGTTCATGGACGATTTTAGTGTCTTTGGTGATTCATTTGACCTTTGCTTGAACAACTTGTCTTTAATCCTTGAACGATGTGTTGAAACAAATCTTGTGCTGAATTGGGAGAAGTGCTATTTCATGGTAACTCATGGCATAGTTTTAGGCCATATAATATCTTCTAAATGCTTGGAAGTCGATAAATCTAAGATAGACCTTATTCGTGCTCTAACCCCTCCCACTACGGTGAGGGAGATACGCTCTTTTCTTGGTCATGCAGGTTTTTATCGTAGATTCATCTAGGATTTTTCCAAGATAGCATCACCACTTTGTAACTTATTGCAAAAAGATGTGGTTTTTAACTTTGATGAAAAGTGTGTGGCGGCATTCAATCGTTTGAAAGAAATTTTGATTTCATCCCCTATCATTAAACCACCGGATTGGAGCAAGCCCTTTGAGCTTATATGTGATGCTAGTGACTTTGCGGTTGGTGCGGTGCTTGGGCAGCGTGTGGGGAAGATACCTCATGCCATTTATTATGCTTCTAGAACGTTAAATGAGGCCCAACAAAACTACACAACCACTGAAAAAGAGTTGTTAGCCATTGTTTTTGCTTTAGAAAAGTTTCGCTCTTATCTAATTGGTACAAAGTTGTTGTCTTTTCTGATCATGCAACACTTAGATACTTGCTTACAAAGAAAGAGGCGAAACCGAGGCTCATACGATGGATATTACTCTTGCAAGAGTTTGATATTGAGATCAAAGACAAGAAAGGAATTGAGAACACCGTTGCGGATCACTTGAGCCGGTCTTGCGCGTGGACAAGGAGACTATCCCGTTGCGTGAAAGCTTCCCGGATGAGCAACTATTCTCAATTGCCTTTGGAGAACCATGGTACGCTGATATTGTTAATTACTTAGTTTCTAAACAAATCCCAAAGAACTTGTCTCGTGCTGAGAGGGACAAACTTAATAAGTTAGGAAATCAATACATATGGGATGATCCATACTTATGGAAACATTGTAGTGACCAAGTAATACGAAGGTGTGTTCCCGAATCAGAATTTAATTATATCTTGTCTTTTTGCCACTCATATGCTTGTGGAGGACACTTTGGGAGCAAGAGAACCGCTCTCAAGGTACTAGAATGTGGTTTCTTTTGGCCAACTTTGTTTAAGGATGCACATGCATTTTGTATCACATGTGATAGGTGCCAAAGAACAGGCAATCTAGGTGCTCGAAATCAAATGCCACAAACTATTATTCAATTTGTGGAGGTTTTTTGATGTATGGGGAATTGATTTTATGGTCCCTTTTGTCAATTCTAGTGGGAATTATTATATCTTGCTTGCTGTGGATTATGTTTCGAAATGGGTGGAAGCTAAGGCCACCCCAACTAATGATTCTAAAGTTGTTTCAGATTTTGTGCAAGCTAATATATTTGCAAGGTTTAGCATTCCAAGGGCGATAATTAGCGATGGAGGTTCACACTTCAAAAACAGGTTCTTGCAAAGCTTGTTAAAGAAGTACAATGTGTCGCATAGGATTGCAACACCTTATCATCCACAAACAAATGGACAAGCCGAGGTTTCCAACCGAGAGGTGAAATCCATTTTAGAGAAGACGGTGAACCCAACAAGGAAGGATTGGAGTATGAGACTCAATGATGCTTTGTGGGCATATAGAACCGCATATAAAACACCTATTGGGATGTCTCCCTTTAGGCTTGTTTACGGTAAACCTTGTCACTTACCCATTGAAATTGAGCATAAGGCATTTTGGGCTATTAAGCAATGCAATATGGAGTTGGATGGTGCTGGAAGGCAAAGGAAGTTACAACTTCAAGAGTTAGAGGAGATCCGTAATGATGCATTTGAAAGCTCACGGATTTATAAGGAAAAGACGAAAGCATTTCATGATAACATGATTTCTAAGAAACAATTTTGCATTGGGCAGAAAGTGCTTTTGTTTAATTCTCGCTTGCAATTATTTCCTAGTAAATTAAGGTCACGTTGGATTGGACCTTTTATTGTGACTAATGTGTTTTCTCATGGTGCAGTGGAAATTCGTAGTTTAGCTACAGGAAATGAACTTAAAGTGAATGGGCACCGATTGAAACCATATTATGAGAACTTCTCTTCGGATGTCGTGGAAGGAGTTAATCTTGTGGAAGTACTCCCTCTGGAGGAGTCATAGAAAACAAGCAGATAGTCGGGCTGACGACTTTAAACCAAGCGCTAAATGGGAGGCAACCCATACGTTTTGTATATCTTATCTTTTATTTTCTTTTCTTGTCATATTTTTATTTTTTCTGATTTTTTTTTGTCACTTTTCATGTAGGATTTCCCACCTTGACTTTCTTTGGACGATTCAATTACATTGAGGAGAATGTAAAGTTTAAGTGTGGGGGAGTGGTTAAGTATTTGCATTGTAAATTTTTCAAAATTTTCAACTTTTGTGTAAATTAGTGAATAAAAACTCCAACTTGTAGTTAGTTTAGAGTCACATAGTATACATGTCGCTAAGATTACATCAAGAATCTCACAAGAGTGACTGAACTTAGAGATGACAGAGAACATGATCGGGTTTCTTAATTGTATGAGAGTTAAAGTTGGATTTAACCATGCCAAAGGGCAAATAAGGTGCAGATCGAATTCGGTATTAGAGTAGTGATCCCCTATAGTGGAGACTACCCATGTTACATCATGTGAGGCACCGACCTTCAATTCTTTGTACTGTCTAAATATGTGCTTTTAGAGTGTGTGTCACCGTACGTAAATGCAGGCGGAATGGTGAGCTGCCCAACCTCCCATCATAGAAGCACTATTTTGATCTCTTGAGTGCTATTTTTATCAATCATGATGGTGACATCGAATTGCTAACTTACATACCACTTGTAATCTTGTTCGCAGATTAGCACCATCCACTTTATCTCTCTCTACACCAACAGTCCATAGAAACACCATCATCATCAACAAGAGGAGCATCACAAATTCGAAGGAAAGTTGAAGACGTTCAAGGTTTACAAGCAACGATTGAAATGAGCATATTTCAGATTCAAGTAAAGCAACAAGACAAGGAGCAGAATTTTTATAAGTTGAAGACTATTGTACAAGAGTGAAAATTATCAAGGATGAGAGTTCGAGAAGTTTATGATATCGAGACATACAAGTTATGAAGAATCAAGCGGTAAAGTACTTACACCATGGCCTTTGTACTTACATTTTTATCTTATTTGTATTTTATTTTCTCTTGTCTTATTTCAGAAAAAAAAAATGAAAAAAAAATGAAAAAAAAATGAAAAAAAAAAAAAAAAAAAAAAAAATTTTGTTAGGTTCATTATTAGTTGTATTATTTTGTTTTGTTTTCATTTTGTATTTGTTTTATTTTTCTTCTCTCTAAAAAAAAAATTAAATTAAATTAAATTAAAAAAAAAAAAATAGAAAGAAAAAAAAAGAGACAAGAAAAATTCATTGTGTCATATTTTGGGTTTGTATAGTTCGTCTTTATTTTTGTATTTCTTTCAATAAAGCCAATGGAAGAAGGAATATCTACAAAGAAGTTTCAAGCAACAAGAAATTAGAGGAAAGAATCACATTGTCAAGATTCTACGAAGTTCAAGAGTTATCATCAAGAGTTGAAGACCGAAGACGAAGGTGAAGACACCGATTGAAGACCGAAGACGTTTCTATGGATGTTTGAGAGTGGTGCTAGTCTGCACGCCGAATGGATAACGAGGTAAGTAAGCATATTCCCACCTTCGTTAAGTGGTTGATTTCCTTTCGTAGAGATCGTCAGAAAAATGGGTTTTCAAAAATGAATAAAAGATGTGGGTTTTTAAAATACTTCGGAGGGTTTTTACCTTCCTACCATTCAACGTGTCGCATGATTCTATCTTCACTCCTACCTGGGCACATGTGTGACCCATAAAAAGCTGTTTATTATTGAGAGCAACTTCATAAAACCCTTTCGTGTGAGTCAGAGTCGAGACTTTCGATCACTCCGAAACCGAATTTCTTTCGATAAGGGATGGTTATTTCTCTCTCAACTTTTAAGGATGAGAATGTGTTCATTTATGTGTCTAACTTCTTATGACTAGTGTGCAGAATCTCTATGTCATCTTAGCGCGTTGGATGCTATCATTACGGAGAACTATTAAGTTGGAAAAGTAGGTTTTGTGGGTATATCTCTAGTAAACCCTCACGAGAATATAACTCGTCCACTAGGGACACCTAGGGGTTTAAAGGCTTGTTATTTATGCTAAAAGTGACCGTAGCCTCGACGACACGGAGTTGTATGTATGATTTAGAATTATTTTGTTTGATTTGCTCGAGGACTAGCAAAGTCTAAGTGTGGGGGAATTTGATAGGTGTTGTAAAACACCGTAATATCTATCTATTGTTTATGCTTTCTTTGCGAGTTTTCTTGTAAATTATGTATCTTATGTTTGCTTTTGAGTTTATTAGGTACAATGGAGTCATTAGGAGCAAAAGAAGAAACAACCATTCATTTGGAGCATAGAAGTTAAAGCTCGTGTCAACAAATGCTTACCATCATGGGTTGACAAGTCTCCAAGATGCGGTCAAAGGGAATCAACAAGGCACTACGTTTACATGAGTTGCATGGCTAGTTCATAATGGGCTTAATAACTGATGTGTAGCCCGTTCAATGCAGAGAGGTCATACCACTAAGATTACACATATGCAGGTGAAGAGGAGAAATATTAGGTCTTAACAGGGACCCAAATTGAGCAAAGAGTATTCTTTTCTTTTGTCACCAGTTAACAAACAAAGAAGGGGATCTGGTTGTGTTGCCGCACCGTCGACCTAGTCAAGCAGCGGTGTTATAGTTGTTCACCATGGGTCAAGACTTCTACTTGAAGCCGAGAATAAGAAGGAAGAATGACGTGTATTTGTTGGCGTTCTGGACCAGAAATAGGGAAGAGATTGAGCTGATTCCGTAGGGTATTTGGGTTTATCAGTTGCTCGAATTAGTGTGGTGATTATAGCTCAAGATTACAAGCTGAATTAGGTTCGAACGAGCATCCGATGGAGTTTGAAGAACCAGAAGAGAATGGTGATGGTGGTTGATAATTGGGTTTGTTTTGTGCCTGAAATGCATCCGGAAAGAAGTTGTTTCTGACTGACTTCATATGGGTGTTTCACAGATTCTTGGAGTCGAAACAAAGTGGAGAAATGGGTTGTTGTTGGAATGTGGGATTGTTTGCAGGGAAGGTGCCATAGAGAGGCTTGGAAATCACTGGTAAAGCTCTTTCTCTATTAACTGAATCAGTGCACATCAAATGTATGATAACGGTTACAATGAACTTCTCTTCACCACTGCAAGCTCGTCTAGTTGTTGCTGCTGAATTTTGTGGGTGTACACAAGGAATTACAATGATTGTTGGTGGTTCTCGACAGACTATATGCTGTTTTAGGAGTTGAACATGAAGATGATGTCTCGGGTTAACATTGGCTCGAGTAAAGAATGAAAGAGAGATGTGTTGCTGCTACTGCCATTAGGTTCTTATGTATCGATAGGGATTTGGTGCAGTTCTGGCAGTGAGGAAGTGGTGAAGACACCAACAATTCTGCCTTGATCATGTGCTGCAGTAGCCATGGCCCTGTGGGCTATATATGAGACTGTTTGTGCCTGAAATTCAGACAAGGAGGGCTAGTGATGGACTGTTGTTGTGAGTCTCATACAAGGAGGTGAGCTTAGGTCGAGTATTGGGTTTTATTTCACTGGCAAAACCACAAAAACCGGACCGATGGTTGCTTCCGTTAATGTTGAGAGTATTCTCGGCAAGGTCGGGCAAGGTCTTTGGTCTATTGCCATGGTTCACTGGCAGGGACATGAAGTAGAAGCTGACCAGGATTGTATGGGTAGAATTCTGGAGCTCAAAAGGTGCAGTCCAAGGCATGTGTCGCTGCTGTGTATTTGGAGGATTGTTTTGCTGGGGTATGAGCTGAATTTGTTAATGGAAGAGAAGGTGGTACAAGACTGATGGTTTTAACAGAGATTTGGGGATGTCTTGTGCCTGAAACGCAATCGAAAATGAGCTGCTGATGGATTGCTTACATGGATTCGAATTACATGAGTATTGACAGCGGTGTGGCTCAAGTTTGTGAGGTTTTGCTCAAGTTTTTGTCAGGAAATGAACTGATGACTGGAGCTAGTGGAAGAGTTGAGATGGGTAGCTGTTAATGATGGTTGAAAGTATACGGTGGGTTCAATGAGTAGAGATGAATGCAATGGGGATGTTCTGCTGCTGAGAAAAAAAGAACACAGAGCTGTGTTGAGCTGCAGTGGTCGAGCTAAGAAGATTGCAGGTATGCAAGGGAGCTGAGCAAGGAATAGTAGCTGGGTTTGTGCTGCAGGGTTCTGGCAGCGATTACACTTGGAGTCTGTTGCTGTTATGAGATGGAAGAGTGATGACTGAAGTTGAACAACTGGAAGGCAGAGAAGATCAGTACTGGTGGTGCAATAAATGGAGTGAGCAATGGCAATGGTGAATGATTAAATCGATAGAAAGTGCGAGCTAGTATGAATTACAGGTGGTGTCTACAACATATGTTTGCAGGATATGAGTTTTGAGGTGATTGCAGGGTTGTTTGAGCTATTGTTGCTACAAATTAGAAGGCTGTGGTAATGGCAATGAGTTGCAGACTAGCAGGAGGCTTTAGAAGGCAAGATATGGAGCTGTTATGTGAGAATAGATGAATGTTAGGCTTAGTTGAAGAATGGAAGATTGCAAAGAGTTGCAGGGCCATCTTGGCGCATCACAGCATTTGGCCTGTGCAAGAGGCTCATGCTGTGAAACATCTCTGGCCAAGAGATTAACCAGCCGAGTCAGATAGATGACTCGGTATATGACTCGGTGCTTGACCCGATTTAACTCGGTTTGACCTTGACCGAGTTGACCCAGTTGACCGGTGACCGGGTGGATTTTGCCGGTCACCTGAGCCAATTTCCGGTGCCGGATTCCGGCCATAATACCAGTTCTCCGGCGACGGTTTTTGGGGCATATTTTCTACATGGGTTTCTCTCACTTATGGGCTTGGTGGATTTTCATCTAATGGACTTTGAAGACTAGACCTAATTTTGGAACAAGAGGAGCTATAAAAGGGAAGTCCTACAACTTTTAGAGGACACGTTTTATTCTTGGAAGCTAAGGAGAGAGCCGATTTTGTTGACGCAACTAGGGTTTGCTTTTGTTCATCTTCTTCTTTATTCAATTCATATTTTTGTGATGAACTCCATAGCTATGAGTAGCTAATTTAATATTATTGGTTAAGGATGTAGTCCTATTTCTCAAACTTGTGCTTGATTTATGTATTAGTTTTCTCTCTTGATTATTGTTCATACTTCTACTGTTTTTATGATCACATGATTGATGTATTGTGATAGGACTTAGATGTTTGGTTAGTTAAGTGGCCAATTAATTGAACTTGCATCCTAGTCCATAGCTATTTTAGGGTTTTTCATCGAGCGATAACCCTGAATACAAGTAGCATGATATGTTTACAGTTTGTGGTGATACACTCTCGTAATCATATGTAGAGTTTGACCATTGTCCGAATTGTTATGCGCAATGTATGACAATTGCATTGATTAGCCTTTTTTCTGAAACTTAATGCTCTTAGGAATTGAACTTAATTAGCGCAAGGCGTTAGGTTATTCTTTAGGTAGATTTCGCATACACAGCTCTAATGTGTGTGTTGATGAACTTAGGAAATTAATAGATTATCTTGCCCTCTTGATTCTCTAGGCTTTTGATAATATAAGAGATTAAATCGTAATTCTAGTCATATATACAAGCACATGTTTAAGATTGAAGATGAATTCCTTGACCAATATCTTTCTCTATTGATTACTTTCTACAATTTACTTTGCTTTTGATTTACTTTTATTGCTTACTTAAAAATCAGAAATCCCCCCAATTGGTTACTTTAAGAAATTGATTACATAATAACTACAATCGCCTCTCTGTGGAAACGAACTCTTTCTTATCATATACTTTAGGAAAGTGAAATTATTTTTGACGCATACGACAAATGATCACTACTAATGCCATTCCTTCTCTAATACAACCTCCTTCTTTCCTATTAATTACTCCCTTGTCCTTTCCATCTTATGGATACTTTCTTAGTGGACTTGGGCTTTAGTCCCCATGTTTCATGTTGGGTTTGCCTCCCTTTTGGGGGCGCACTAGGCCGTCTAAGGGGGAATATTTTTCATGGATCAACATTAGTCCCCTGACTACTGGGTCAATTTTCAAAGGACCCGGTAGTCACATCATGCCTTATCTTAAGTTCTACTTTTCAACAATAGTCATTGTCCTCTGATGATGCCATCCTAAAGTCCCCATTATAGGATGCCCTATATCTGGTAGTCATCTTCATTTCTCTGATCGAGCGACTCCACAGCTTCTTGGATATACCTTGACTCTGGCGATCTTATCTGCGCTTATATCTCCATCCTACCTTCGGGGTGAACTAGTACGCTTATTTGTGTTGAAGGAGGAGGTGGTCATGTTAGGGTCTCTTAGAGTGATTCATTAAAGGCGCGTGAAGCTTATGACGAGCATGAAGAGATTGTCTCACTTACGCGGGGGTCACAATCGTCTGATAAGATTATGGACAACATCCGCAAGTTGGTAGACGAAGATGATCGGGATTTGGCTTTGGCGAGTGTTTAGGCGCGTTTAAAGGTGGAGACTCTTGATATAGATACTGCCCGTTGTCGTGCGTTGATATTCAGTTAAACTTGTGCGGGTAGTCCGAGTGTTCTTTGATATGCGAAGCGTTTTGTTCGGCAATATTAGTGCGCGCCTACTCCCTTCTTTTATTTTCAATGGAATGCAGTGTTTGGTGTTTCGCCTTTGTGGGGATGGGTGCGTCTTCTTCGTGATTATGTTTGGGTAGGCAAAACGCGCCTTCAGAGGTGAATCCCTTGCAATGGAGGTAAGTCCATATACTTTGCCCCTCCATTTCCTTTATTTTTACAAGGTAGGAAAACACGCTCCCCCTTTTCTGTAGACGATCAGATGCGCGGAGCAACCCGTCGCCTTTTTGTAAATCCGTGGATGGTCGGATGCACGGAGCAACCTGTCACCCTTTTGTATATCTATGGCCAATCGGATGAGCATATCAACCCGTCGCCTTTTTGTATATTTGTGGCCTATCTTGGGGACTTTTTTTTTATCTGTGGCCGATCCGATGAGCATATCAACCCGTCACCTTTTTATATATATGTGGTCGATCGGATGCGCGGAGCAACCCGTCGCCTTTTTGTATATCTGTGGCCGATCGGATGAGTATATCAACCCGTCACCTTTTTGTATATCTGTGGCCCATCTTGGGTCCTTTTTGTATATCTGTGGCCGATCGGATGAGTATATCAACCCGTCGCCTTTTTTGTATATTTGTGGCCCATCTTGGGGCCTTTTTGTATATTTGTGGCCGATCGGATGAGCATATCAACCCGTCACCTTTTTATATATATGTGGTCGATCGGATGCGCGGAGCAACCCGTCGCATTTTTGTATATCTGTGGCCGATCGGATGAGTATATCAACCCGTCACCTTTTTTGTATATCTGTGGCCCATCTTGGGTCCTTTTTGTATATCTGTGGCCGATCGGATGAGTATATCAACCCGTCGCCTTTTTTGTATATTTGTGGCCTATCTTGGGGCCTTTTTGTATATCTGTGACCGATCGGATGAGCATATCAACCCGTCACCTTTTTATATATATGTGGTCGATCGGATGCGCGGAGCAACCCGTCGCCTTTTTGTATATCTGTGGCCGATGGGATGAGTATATCAACCCGTCACCTTTTTTGTATATCCGTGGCCCATCTTGGGTCCTTTTTGTATATCTGTGGTCGATCGGATGAGTATATCAACCCGTCGCCTTTTTTGTATATTTGTGGCCCATCTTGGGGCCTTTTTGTATATCTGTGGCCGATCGGATGAGCATATCAACCCGTCACATTTTCGTATATCTGTGACCCACCTTGGGGCCTTTTGTAAACTCGTCAGTCGACCGGGTGTCTATGCATCCCGTAGCTTTTTGTAAATTTGTCGACCAATCAGCGCCTTACTCGTCCTGAGACCTTTTGTAGATTTGTCTGTCAATCAAGCGCCCTTGGCTGACTTGAGAACTTTAGTCAGTCAATCATGCACCTTTGGCTGACCTGAGACCTTTTGCCAGTCAATCAGGCGCCTTTGGCTAACATGAGACATCTTGTAGATTTGTCAGTCAATCAAGCGTCCTTGGCTGTCTTGAGACCTTTTGTCAGTCAATCAGGCGCCTTTGGCTGACCTGAGACCTTTTGCCAGTCAATCAGGCGCCTTTGGCTGACATGAGACCTCTTGTAGATTTGTTAGTCAATCAGGCGCCCTTGGCTGACCTGAGACCTTTTGTAAATTTTTGTTCAAGCGACCTCTATGGACCCTTGCTAGCAGGGTGCCCAGAGCACGTTACTAGATTTTTCTCTCTCTTTTTTTTTTTTTTTTTTTGCATAGCAGATCATGAATTTCATGACCTGCACATTTCATGAAGCGCGGATATCAACATTCAAGTAGACTAGCTTAGGCTTTCATGCTCTTAAAACAAATATATATAGGATGAACGGGTAAATTCCTAACAGATGAATGGTTGATGCCTTTTTAGTCGTGTGTGTATACAATAGGCAATGATGAAAATAATATAAAGCAACATGTGAAGTCCCTGAGCATGAAGGATGTTTACCATTTACGCAAAACATAAACTACTAATATGAGCAGGCGAGTGTATTCATCACGCTTTATATATATAAACTCGTTATTTGTCGACGCGTATAGGCAGGCTTAATAATTTTTACTCTACCAAATAAAGCTAGCCAAGGATGCTGAGGTTACACATATAGGTTGGCGAATACACTTTTTTTTTTAACTTAAAATAGCAGCAAACCCAAGAATTCCAAAGTAACATTTTAACGCGTGAGGTTTCATCATGCTTGCAGAAATGTATTTCGTATTGATCTAATATTCACCGTAAGCACAAATTCTGGGGGAGGTGGTTAGATAAACGACACAATTATTCAAGTGATGCTACGTAGAAGTTCGGGCATGTGAAATTAAGCCTACATGGAGGATATTCATAGTACAATGGTAAAGCAGTATACTACTTCATGCTGACAGATCAATCGGTAACAACCATAATTCGAGCAATAAATAAGAAGTGCAGGTATGTAAACAGCCTCACAAATTAGCGCTATGGTGGAATCGTAATCATGGATTAGGCGGCTCACAAAAGGAAAGAGATAAAGTTCATTAAAAAGAAATCATGTAATGGAGCAAATGATGAATGCCGAGTGATATAGATATGCGATCATTTGTACTTAGAAATGTTACTTAAGAAAAGAACAGAGATCATAAAATTCTGAAATCATGCTAGCCCGCTATCATGTATTGGATACAACTAAATTCAAGTAGAGGGATAATAATTGTACCATTGTTACCATATTCAAAGAGACGAGTCACTGGTATGTACCGCCATTATGTTTTTCCCAACTCTATCTTCTGGTGCGAACGGAGACTAGCTAGGCGTGCAAGGAATGATAACACAATCCTTCCATCGAGCATAATTACATGAAGTTTGGTACACAGCCTGTCCAAACAATCATGCTCAAGCGCATGTGAGCAAAAACTGCACGATGGAATTTCATTGCATCTACTAAACAAGGGACATTGAGCTAGATATTCAATCATACAACAAGTTCAAAGGCGAATGTGAGCTTATGGGTTAGGATCAAAATTCACATCTCGGATAAAGGTCAGAGGTAACTCATGCAAGAACGAAATGCAAACTTATCTTCGAAGTTTCGATTCGGTGACAGCTAATAAATATTCACAGGGCTGCAACATCTCTTTCCCCCCCTTTTTTTTTGTCACACAAGGAAGAGCGCTTGAGCTCCAGCTGCCATGTATCTATGAACTACCTATATCTGTAGGCGCGTGCTCCTTTGAATTTCATGTGGGTGTTCCAAGTTTAGGTTTACATGCATATAAGTATTAACTTATTCATTTATTGCATTTATAAAGAGAGCAAGATTCTGTCAAAATGCGTAGTAAAAAATCCAAGTGTAGTCTAATATAATCACATGGGTATTTATTAATGTGATAAGTGATGAAAAGTGTAAAACATGACGAGTACGTAAATTGGTAAGATGGTAAACACAGATAAAAGATGTTCACAGAGTGTTAATAAAGTGGGAACTATTTCATGCTACAAGGGCGAGTATCAGATTGATGTATGACACTGTACTTAGGAGCATTTCATTTTCTTCTTTTTTGAGAATTCTCATGGCAAATAGTTTTTTTTTTTTTTAAGAATGAGTATGGGGAATGATGTTAGAACATGCATCAAAGATCAAGGTAGTTAATATCACGTATAGGTATCGTATCGGTCGGGTCCGATACACCTATACAAATGATAATATCTGTTTTTACAGGCGATACATCATTTAATATAGAATTTCAAATAATTACAAAACCATAGGAAAAAATAATAAGAATCATACACATATCTCAAATTTCCAAAATACAAGTTGGTTTATTAGAGCTTCTCCAATGGTCATTGTGCGTGTTTCCTATGTGGCAACACAATCCTCAATCTATTTTTCCTTAAAATTAGGGAGAGAAACAAATCCATCTCCAACAGTATTGCATGTAACATCTTCTTTTAATTAGTATAATTTTATTTTCCATAATTAAGATTTTATTAAAGCTAAAAATAATTAGTTATTATATCAAAGTCAATTCAATTAAGTAAAAGCTGGCTAGAATGCTAGACAATGTCAAGGGGAATGTCACCTTGACAATGTCTACCCCAAGTCACCTATACATTGGTTTAAGACATCAGGGTTGGAATGATTTTAGATTAAATGGATGTGTATCCTAGGTGGATTTTGACATTTATCTCCACACACATGCCATTGAAGAAGCTTTTAAACAACCTTGTGACTGTTGTCACATTATGCCAGTAAATATTTTTTGAAATCCTTCATATTTATCTTTTATATTTCTCTGCCTTGCAATCGGAATATGATTTTTATTTTATATCTTATCATATAATCATTGATTTTATATTATAAATATATTTGAGCTTTTTACCTTCTCCAATTGACATTTGTACTTGTCTGTAAAGACTAGATGCATGTTGATGAAAAATTTATTCACGAAACCGATATTATCGGTGTACAAGTAAAACCGATATATCGGCATGTACCGGCCTGTACAACCGATAATATCATTTCATCTTTGTATCGCCGATATTTTCGATATCGTATAGGTATTTTCCGATATCCGATAAAAACCTGTAATATCGGCATGTACAACCGATATTGACTACCTTGGAAAAGATATGATTAAAAATTAAGTTCCGGGAGAGAAGACTTCACTGTTTGTTGATAAATATTTTATTTACTCCTGCCGCGGCTTGCTCGTTTATCACTGGAATATCTGAGAAGAGATTTGCGCCGAGAAGCGGCAGCATAGTCGAGCTGTATTGGGGTAGTCAGGCGGTGCTGATGGTATCAAGTAACACATCACGGTGGTGGCTGCTAACGTATATGGGTGCTGACACATCCGTTTCGAGTTCAAGTAGTACATTCTCTGTAGGCGAGTACATATAATCTGTTGCTAGGAGCCAGGTATTTGAATGTTTCCGTGGTTGCTTCACTTTAAACTTCTCCCTGTCCAGAAATCCTTGCATTCCTGGGAAATCAGTAGGTCAAAAATTTCCAGCTGCGACTCTTTACTTGCTTCCTTATAAAACAACAAGCGTCTTCCTCACCGATTGAGCTTTTCAAGAGGCTTCATATCTAATTCTGAAAACAGGGAACCAAGCTTAGATTAGTTGTTGAAGTTCGAAAGATGGGCATCTTTATTATTTTATCGCAGTTAAGAACTTAATCAAATTTTAATCTTAGTTACTGAAATCATTCAAACACAAATATAAGCGCAGTCTACGCTGATTAGATGGAAATCAAAAGCTAATAAAATTCAAAACAATTTGGTGGGTATTGGAGTTTATATGCTATGCTTGAGCCCGGAGTCCGATTTTTACCAAGGTTATCAATTGAGACCCAATCAGGACCCCATAAAATTAACGTTTTCTCCGAAATTTTCATCATGATCTCAAACTTAAACTGACGACAATTGCCACTGGATTTTACAACAAAACATCTCGATCGAAATGGAAATGGATTTGAAATCAAATTTTGTGAGTTTTCGAATCGTAAAATAATTTTCAAAAAGGAAAAGAAAATCTCGTCAGGTAATTCGATATTAAGTGAGAAGAACTTATCTCTTTCGTTCAGTTTATCGGTGGATCTACCAATTCCGTCTCCAACTCCTTAAGTTAAAGAGCGAGTTATTCCTTCTGGCTAGGAAGTGGCATTGGTGAGACATAGGGAAGCGACACTGCTGTGGAACGACGGAAGAGAGATGTAGAGGCGTTGATGTGTTGAGAAAGCGGAGAAGGGATTCTCTGGATAAAAGCGCGGATGTACCATGGGGTAGTCCAAGAATAAGGATGAAAAAGCGCTGACATGATGAAGCAGCACTGATGGATCCAAGCAGTGGAGATGCGGTGGTATGTTTGATGAGGTCAACAGTGCGTCGTCACGAAGGCGGGTCACTATTTTTTGTTGGTGGTAGTTGAAACAGGTGTGAGACGCGGAAATGGCATACGCGGAGATGAAATAATTTTATCAGGGGGAGTGGGGTAGGACGCGCCAGAAGGAGATGTTAGAGATTAGACGAGAAAAGAAATGAAATGTTTATGTGAATTGGCCGGCTGGGCTAGGCACAAGCCTCCGGGTGTGGTCGCCAAATGTTGAGAGGTGAATTTTGGGTCTACAAGTCCTAGCCACAACACACCCAATTCCCAAGAGGAGAGAGAATGATAGAGAGAGAAAAAGGACCCCCTCCATTGTATTTCATGCCTCTTTATATAGACTTTTCAAAAGCCCTTTTTTTTATGATATCATGCCACATGTCCTAAAACTCCTTAATTACTATTAATGTCATTCCTTCTCTAATACAACATCCTTCTTTCCTATTAATTCCTCCCTTGTCCTTTCCATCTTATGGATACTTTCTTAGTGGACTTGGGCTTTAGTCCCCAAGTCCCCATGTTTCATGTTGGGTTTGCCTCCCTTTTGGGGGCGCACTAGGCCGGCTAAGGGAGAATATTTTTCATGTATCAACAACTATATATTTTTCATTGTCTTACTTGTTTTATGATCCTTCTTTGGAATTTGATCATTTACTAAAGTCCCCTACTTTGCTGCGGTAGATAGATATATTGAAAGGAAAAAAAGTCTGAAAGAGGAATAAACCTTTGATGAAGTTATTCAAAATAATGTCTTCGTCTGATCTTCCGTCTTCAAGAATAACTTGGATGATCACAAGACTTTACTACCTAATATGCATCCATACCTAAGTAGACTCTAGTAGGGTATAAATCAAGCAATATTTTTGGCATCCAAATTTGACAATAGACTTGAGAAACCAGCGTCTGTAATTCAACCGAGCATGTGCTCTCTAACACGATCGACGACAAAAAATTGGCCACTTTATTGTTGGATCCGACCGGGTCAATCAATTCTTCATGCAGAAGCTTAATCTGCATACTCTGACATGAACACACCAACATTTGTTATCCACTATCACCATCGCACGAATTATAAGCAGTAACTGGATATTATCAATCACCCAATAACTACCGTACCTTGAACGTGAACCACCATTTAGCGGTACATGCAACTCTTAGGGGACCTCCCACATACAAGGTGTGAACACATACCTAAGAATTCCTACATTGTCGGAGACATATTAGCAAATACGGGCATAATTAGATGTCAACAACACCTCTCTACATATTGTAACCGCAACAACAATGCGATGTATTATCAACAACTTTTAGGGGACCTCCCAAACGCAAGGTGCGAACATATACCCAAGACTTCATACTTTGTCACATATACTTTAGCTAAGGAAGCCATAATTAGATGTCTACAACACTTCGTTACACACTTGCAATCGCAATAACAATGCGATGTATTATCTAATTTATTTTCACCGCAAGACACTGCTGCCCACATGTGCTCCATTATTTTATTATTATATCTGTTGTCTTTACACTAAAAAAAAAATCCTAACTGATCGCCAATTTAAACTCTCTAAACTTGTTGCTTGTATGAAACATTTTCTCGATGGATCTTATGACTTTCGCTTGGGACTACTATTGTCCATAACAAACATATTTGGACTTTTTTTTTTCTATTGTTGATGGTGGATTTTGGACGAAAGCTAAAATTGTAAAATCATAATTTTGCATATTTCCGACCTAGCTTCAGACGGGTGTGTGAAATTCATATTTAACAATTTAGACGTGAAAACTCATGTTACGATCATCTCTGACCGAGTGTGTAGCCTCTCATAGCATGTATAAATATGCAATCTGAAAAGACGAGGGTACCCCAAATATACCTCAATCTAAAACTTTTCCACCTATAAGTCCTTTCTCCGAAAGTGATTGTCTATGGACTGAGTCGAGACAATACAACTAATCGGTTCACACTTCGTTTGATCATCTATGGATACGAGATCGAGACAATACAACAACGAAGTATGTTTACTTGATAAGAGGTTCGGACTTAACCAAACACAATAGGATTACTATCAAGTAAATGAGAATTAACGTTTGTGTATTTTACTTCTAATTATAATAAAAACAATTACAATTGCGGAAATAGAAAAGTAAAAGACACAACAAGATTTTGTTAACGAGGAAACCGCAAATGCGAAAAAAACCCCGGACCTTTTCCAATTGAATACTCTCAGGATTAAGCCGCTATAAAAAATCAAACCAACTTCGTATAGTTGAAAGCAAGCAACTAAACCTATAGTTCACCTAGTTCCGTATGTATTCCCACGCCTCCAACTTATAAATAAGTCACGTACTTGGAACAATTCCTTTGGTTCGTATTCCAAACAGTAAAGGAACAACAAATCTGTTTGGTAGCAACTCTTTTCAACCAAGTGATGTAAGTTCGACAAAAGGCTATTCCGTTTATCTCAATAAACACCTTTGTCAGGTCCTTAGATCTATCTACTAACAATTACCGAAGTAATCGTCTAGATTTTGCAATCAATACTTTTAATCACAAAGAAACGTATTGATGCCGATCAACTCAACTAATCAATCCAATCTACCACAAGGATAAACTGATTATAGTTGGATCCTCTTTAACCGAAACAAGTATTGTGCACACCAAAGATTATGAACCCAAATCAGAAATCTTCAAAGTCTTATTTGTCTTCAAATCTTCTTAGATCTTCAATAAACACCGCACACAATCAACTTGAATCTCTTGTGGTCAATAACACACAGAACGGAGTCTGTTAACAATGGATTATCACAAGACGTCTTTAGATCTACAAATAGTCTAAAGATCCCGGTCGAAACTTCAATCTAGTTTGAGTGAATCTTATATCAGAAGTGAAGATTCTCAAGCATAAACAAACTAGGTGCAATCAAAGTTCAACAACCGTTAGTCAATCAAATCAATCGAAAACTAATAATAAACCGCAATTATCTAGTTTCCCACCAACGGTACTAATAGAGCTTCTCAATCCCAAAGTTAAACTGAGCGGTCGTAAGAGATTTCACCTAATTAGGTTACTTTCTTCTCCGAATAGGTGGCTCCACCAGTAACAACACAACTAGGTAGTTTTGCTGGCTCTGAGGGTTTGATAGAAATGAAAACTTTGGTATTTATAGACCAAGGAAGTTTGGACGCCAAGGAATTTCCAAAACCGAAAATATTCTCAAGATGTGCAATATATTCCAGATTCGGTTTCCATAATTCCTGGAAATGCTTTGTCTAAACATTGACCGAAAATCTCTTAGAAAATCTCCAATTAGTAAATGCACATTACCAATTTTCATTTTCCAAAAATAAAATTAAAAACCGTAATTAAAAGATTCTCAACTTATTTTTTCGATCCGGGATTTTTCCTTTAGCTATTAAGGAATATCTTTGAACAATGAAAGATAAGCGTTACTGCACATGTTCAAAGTATGTCGACATCTTTACTTTGTAAGTCCTCTTTCATACTTACAATCTTGAAACCGATTTGCCACACTTCCAAACGAGTTTAGAATTGATTCATCTGACTTTCAAGAACTATGTGGTTGATTAAGAACACTAAATCACAAATCATGGGTTTCACGGTTCTACCAAAACAAGTTTCGGTTCTACCTCCATGTGAGTATTGTGCATAGTCACACTAGCTTTACAAAAATTCGGTTGACTAGGTACTAGGATCGGTTCCCCACATACTTTTGGTAGCTACTTGTATTTGCTGCACATGTCCATAGGATCGGTTCTCCTTTCACTAAAAACTTGTTGCACATGTTCATAGGATCGGTTCCCCCATCTACTAAAAATGTGTTGCACCTCTTACAAGGATCGATTCCCCTCTTGTGATCGGTTGCACCTCTTCATAGGATCGGTTCCCCTTTCCTAGAGTTGGTCATACCAATAACAGTAAATCGATCATACCATCTCTGGTGATTACTTAAGATCGGTTTCACTAATAAAAGTCATACCAATACAAAAGTCAGGACTTGTGAATAGTTTTACCAAGAACATAAACAAGTCATGAGAGGTTATACTAATCACATATATTAGTAGTTCAAAAGATATGCAATGAATAACAATACCAATAAGCCTAGCGATTTCCCCTTCGATTCACGAAACAAGTTCATGAATTTACTTCCTTTAAACTAATGTAAAACATTGTTTCCTAGGATGAAATCTTCACCTCATACCCATACATAATCACAATAGCATTCAAAAGATGATGTCGATGTCTTTTATACGAAGTTCAAAAGATAAGCGTTAAACTTCGTATTGTATTGCATAATACTACGTCTAACTAGAGTGTATTCATTCATGCTTCGCAGTTATGTTTTCAATATGCATGACTTGAAAGATACGTTAGGGAATGAAATAGTTCAAGTCAAATATCACTAACCTCAAGTGGAAGGATGATGTTGTCGTTGTAGCTCCTTACTTATTCACTTCTTCAAGTCTTCGCAATACTTGTAATGTCTCATATCCTAATACTTTCAAGCTAACCTATACGAAGTTGACTCTAGTACATAATCAAGCGACTCTTTAAATGAGTTTTTAGTTCACTAAAATATGACAACCAAACTTGACATACCAATGCTTGGTGGTTTCAACCCCCTTTGTCAATTTTAGTGACAAAACTCTTACATCATATGGATAAACAAATTACAAGAATTCATTACACATACGCTTGATTCCCAAATTCAACAGCACAATAACCTGTATACATTCAATCCATAAATGCCGCTGTGGACATTATAATAACAAAGCTTATACTCCCCCTAAAGGTAAGATAAGTAGATTTTATCAATCTGCACTTCTTTGTTATTCCTTTGTAGTCCATATAACTACAAGTATCATATGATTTGCTACTCCCCCTTAGTCTATGCTTTACTCTTTCGTTAGATAAACATTTAAGCACCAATGTCCTTTCCCTTAGTGATACCAATCAATATAAATGAATACATTATCACTTGTTTGCTCCATATATTTCTCCCCCTTTTTGTCACAAAATGACAAAGGTACGAGCAAATAAAGGACAAACCGAAAGGATCTTACAAATATCTAAAATAGACTTGCAAACCTATAAGAGTTAAGCACGAGGGTTCCGCGGACTATTTTTGATAACCAATATCAAAACCGAAACTACAAGTAATTTTGTTTTGATATGTTACCAAGGAAACAATTTCCCGAAGCAATTTTCCATAATAGTTAAGCAAACCAAAAATCGACTAAGAACCTTAGTTCCTTTGCTAAACCGATTGTACAAATACAATCGCTTGTTCGATAAGACCAAAATAAAGATAACTCTATTTTTCTCATCAGGTTCTAATTATCCATATAACTTAAACCTTTAACTTTTAAACAAGACAAGTACTAGGTTAGTTAACTAGCATTTCTTGTTAAGGCATTCGATTAGACTTGAATAACCGAAACCTCCACTTTAATAAGTCTAACTAAGATCAGAATTAACTTTGTTTCTCTTATCCGGAATTGAATTGGACTAAACAATTCATCCCGTAAACCTTTTCTTTCATTAATCCATAAACAATTCATACAAACCAAATAAATCAACTTGCATAATTATTCACCTGAACCGGAAGCAATTGAAACAATATAGACATTAAAGCACCGCAATTGCACCAAAATTTTGTAAGACTAAACAATTGATACCAAACAATAAAGCAAGATAACAATAGTTTTTCTTAACCGGAAACAATTGAATCATACACACATTCATACACAAATAATGGAATAAAACATCAATTGTACCGAAATTTTGTTAAGCAAAAGCAATAAATATACGCAATAAACTCAGGATTTTCTTAAACAGGAAAACGATTAACTAACAAAGTCGTTACCTCAAATTTCGCATCCCCTTCTCCAATATTTTTGCATCTTCTTCCAAGGAGAATTGATATTGAAATATCATTATGTTGTCATCCTTATGCAAAACAAAAGAATAACAACAACCAACCTTTACCAGAGAAAAAAACCGTTGAAAAAGTTTTAAACTATTGCAAGCAAAAGTTGAAAACCAGAAGAACAAGGTACTAATGTACCTTGACAATCCCTATGGATTTCTTTAGATTTTCGAAAGTTGCTCTGTCTAATGGTTTAGTGAGAATATCAGCTAGCTGACGCTCGGATGGAACATACTCTAATTTGATAGCACCATTCTCATATAGTTCTCTAATAAAGTGATATCTGATATCTATGTGTTTAGTACGAGAATGTTCAACTGGATTTTCAGTCAATCGAATTGCACTTGAGTTATCACACAGTATGCTCATAGTTGAAATATTTATTCCATAGTCAATGAGTATTTGTTTCATCCATAATAGTTGGGTACAACATGTACCTGAAAGAATATATTCTCGCTTCACAGGTTGACAAGGACTGTGGTTCTGTTTCTTCTTGCTATGCCAAGCTACAAGATTTTGACCAACATAGAAGCAACCACCAGAGGTGCTTTTACGATCTTCTACACATCCTGCCCAATCAGCATCTGAATAGGCAACAAGACTGTTATTCGTATCCATAGAGTATGATAGGCCATAATCTAGAGTACCATTAACGTATCTAATGATTCGTTTACAACTTTGAGATGTGATTCTCTAGGATCGATCTGCTTGAAATCTAGCACAACATCCCACACTAAAGGCAATGTCTGGTCTTGTTACAGTTAGGTATAGCAAACTTCCTATCATAGATTTGTATAGTTTATGATCAACTGATTTTTCTCCTGGATTCGAATGCAGTTTTCCAGTAGTTGGCATTGGAGTTGCCATAGGTGTTGCACTTTTTAGTTCAAATTTTTCAACTAAATTCCTTGCATATTTTTCTTGAGAAAGAAGAATACTGTCTTTTTGTTGCTGTATTTGCAAACCAAGAAAATATGATAATTATCCAACATTACTCATTTCGAATTCTCCACTCATAAGATTTAGGAATTAATCTGTTAGAGATTTTGAGGTGGATCCATAAATGATGTCATCTACATATATTTGTGCTACAAGTACATTTTTTCCACTCCATTTGGTGAAAAGTGTCTTATCAGCACCACTTTAGAGAATCCTTTTTGAAGTAAGAAGGATGTCAGCTTATCATACCAAGCTATTTAAGGGTATGGAAGAAAACCCAATTTATAGACTCTGTTTATAAGATAACAGGCTGTAAATACAGCTTCCCCCCAGAAGGTTAATGGTAGGTTTTTATTGTGGAGCATTACTCTTGCCATTTCTTGAATATTTCTATTCTTTCTCTCAGCTACACCATTTGCCTGAGGTGTAATAGGCGCAGAGAATTGATGACTAATTCCAAGACTATTACAGTATTCATATACTTTCGCATCCTTGAATTCTGTACCACGATCGCTTCTTATCCTTTTAAGCTTGCGACCTTGTTCATTTTGAATTCTATTCACAATAATTTTGAACTCCTCAAGAGTGTCATTCTTGTGCTTCAGAAAAGCAACCCATGTGAAACGTGTATAGTCATCTACCATTACTAAAGCGTACTTATTTCCTCCAACAGATGCTTGTTGGATTGGACCAAATAGATCCATATGAATAAGATCGAGAGGAGCACGAGTGGCTATGTCTCGAGAAAGTTTATGTGGATTTTTTCCTTGCTTACCCTTTTGGCATGCACCACAAACACCTTCTACTTTAGCGTTAATTTTTGGAACGCCTTTGACAAGTTCACGATTAATGAGCTTTCCTAGCATTCGGTAGTTGATATGGCCAAAGTGTTCATGCCACAAATGAGTTGACTCAACCTTAGTCAAGTTACAATATAAATTGGATTGTATATCAAGGAGATAACAATTATTCATACTTCTACGTCCTCAAAAAATTACTTTTCCGGACTTATCTTCAATATCACAACCTCTCATATTAAAGATAACTTTGTGACCTTTATCACAAATTTGACTAACGTATTTAAGATTAGCTTTCATTCCTTTAACATAAACAACATCATGGATTTCGGAATACCCTGAAGTTTGATAGTACCCTTTTTGCTAATAAGACAGCTGCTTCCATCTCCGAAGGTTACTGATCTTCCTTTGTAGTCTTCTGTTTTTGTAAACCAAGAAAGATCACCTGTCATATGTCTACTACACCCACTATCTAGAAACCATTGGAATGGTGAGGTTGTTTTAAGTGCAAATGCTCCAAGACATTGTTCACCAGATTTAGGATGGTTTGTTAAGTTCTTAAAAAGTTTCTTAACACGGTTAATCAGAAATTTTGTAAAATAAACAATTCCATCCCTTTTGAAAATGGTTCCTGGTCTGATTCTGATTGGACTGTTTAAGATGTCTGGATGAAAGAATTGAGCATCTTTGAGAGTCTCTTGATTTAGACTCTTTCGTGTTTTTCACCAGTTTTATATCAATCATGATATTACTGATCTCATCAGTATATGACTGGTTCTGTTCAATCCTTTTATCTAACATTTTAACAAGTGCATAGGGATATTCTTCAGAGTCTTCTTTCACACCATCTAAAACCTTTAAAACATTAATCGAATCGTTCATATGATTCAATTTCTTATAGGTTGGATCACACCAAACACAGATTGTTAGATATTTTCATGTTTGCTTGCTCTGATACCAATTGAAAAGACGAGAGTACCCAAATATACCTCAATCTAAAACTTTTCCATCTATATGTCGTTTCTCCGAAAGTAATTGTCTATGGACTGAGTCGAGACAATACAACTAATCGGTTCACACTTCGTGTGATCGTCTATGGATACGAGATCGAGACAATACAATAACGAAGTATGTTTACTTGATAAGAGGTTCGGACTTAACCAAACACAATAGGATTACTATCAAGTAAATAGGAATTAACGTCTGTGTATTTTACTTCTAATTATAATAAAAACAATTATAATTGCGTAAATAGAAAAGCAAAAGACACAACAAGATTTTGTTAATGAGGAAACCGCAAATGCACAAAAACCCCGGGACCTTGTCCAGAATTGAATACTCTCAGGATTAAGCCGTTATAAAAAAATCAAACTAACTTCGTATAGTTGAGAGCAAACAACTAAACCTATAGTTCACCTAGTTCCGTCTGTATTCCCACGCCTCCAACTTATAAATAAGTCACGTACTTGGAACAATTCCTTTGGTTCGTATTCCAAACAGTAAAGGAACAACAAATATGTTTGGTAGCAACTCTTTTCAACCAAGTGATGTGAGTTCGACAAAAGGCTCTTCCGTTTATCTCAATAAACTCCTTTGTCAGGTCCTTAGATCTATCTACTAACAATTACCGAAGTAATCGTCTAGGTTTTGCAATCAATACTTTTAATCACAAAGAAACGTGTTGATGCCGATCTACTCAACTAATCAATCCAATCTACCACAAGGATAAACTGATTATAGTTGGATCCTCTTTAACCGAAACAAGTATTGTGCACACCAAAGATTATGAACCCAAATCAGAAATCTTCAAAGTCTTCCTTGTCTTCAAATCTTCTTAGATCTTTAATAAACACCTGCACACAATCAACTCGAATCTCTTGTGATCAATCATGCAATGCGGAGTCCTTAACAATGGATTATCACAAGACGTATTTAGATCTACAAACACTCTAAAGATCCCCGTCGAAACTTCGATCTAGTTTGAGTGAATCTTATATCAGAAGTGAAGATTCTCAAGCATAAACAAACTAGGTGCAATCAAAGTTTAATAACCGTTAGTCAATCAAATCAATCGAAAACTAATAATAAACCGCAATTATCTAGTTTCCCACCAACAGTACTAATAGAGCTTCTCAATCCCAAAGAAGTTTTTAAACTGAGCGGACGTAAGAGATTTTGCCTAATTAGGTTACTTTCCTCTCCGAATAGGCGGCTCCACCAGTAACAACACAACTAGGTAGTTTTGCTGGCTCTGAGGATAGGTTTGCTAGAAATGCAAACTTTGGTATTTGTATACCAAGGAAGTTTGGACACCAAGGAATTTCCAAAACCGAAAATATTCTCAAGATTTGTAATATATTCCAGATTCGGTTTCCATAATTCCAGAAAATGCTTTGTCCAAACATTGACCGAAAATCTCTTAGAAAATCTCCAATTAGTAAATGCACATTACTAATTTTCATTTTCCAAAAATAAAATTAAAAACCTTAATTAAAAGATTCTCAACTTATTTTTTCGATCCGGGATTTTTCCTTTAGCTATTAAGGAATATCTTTGAACAATGAAAGATAAGCGTTACTGCACATGTTCAAAGTATGTTGACATCTTTACTTTGTAAGTCCTCTTTCATACTTACAATCTTGAAACCGATTTGCCACACTTCCAAACGAGTTTAGAATTGGTTCATCTGACTTTCAAGAACTATGTGATTGATTAAGAACACTCAATCACAAATCATGGGTTTCACGATTCTACCAAAACAAGTTTCGGTTCTACCTCCATGTGAGTATTGTGCATAGTCACACTAGCTTTACAAAAATTCGGTTGACTAGGTACTAGGATCGGTTCTCCACATACTTATGGTAACTACTTGTATTTGCTGCACATGTCCATAGGATCGGTTCCCCTTTCACTAAAAACTTGTTGCACATGTTCATAGGATCGGTTCCTCCATCTACTAAAAATGTGTTGCGCCTCTTACAAGGATCGATTCCCCTCTTGTGATCGGTTGCACCTCTTCATAAGATCGGTTCCCCTTTGCCTAGAGTTGGTCATACCAATAACACTAAATCGATCATACCATCTCAAGTGATTACTTAAGATCGGTTTCACTAATAAAAGTCATACCAATACAAAAGTCAGGACTTGTGAATAGTTTTACTGAGAACATAAACAAGTCGTGAGCGGTTATACTAATCACACATATTGGTAGTTCAAAAGATATGCAATGAATAACAATACCAATAAGCCTAGCCATTTCCCTTTCGATTCACTAAACAAGTTCATGAATTTACTTCCTTTAAACTAATGTAAAACATTGTTTCCTATGATGAAATCTTCACCTCATACCCATACATAATCAAAATATCATTCAAACGATTATGTTGATGTCTTATATACGAAGTTCAAAAGATAAGCGTTATACTTCGTATTGTATTCCTTAATACTACGTCTAACTAGAGTGTATTCATTCATGCTTCGCAGTTATGTTTTCAATATCCACGACTTGAAAGATACGTTAGGGAATGAAACAGTTCAAGTCAAATATCACTAACCTCAAGTGGAAGGATGATGTTGTCATTGTAGCTCCTTACTTCTTCACTTCTTAAGTCTTCGCAATACTTGTAATGTCTCATATCCTAATACTTTCAAGCTAACTCATACGAAGTTGACTCTAGTACATAATCAAGTGAATCTTTAAATGAGTTTTGGTTCACTAAAATATGACAACCAAACTTGACATACCAACGATTGGTAGGTTCAACCGAGCTATGCTCTAACACAATCATTGAGGCCTCTCAGCTGAGCTTTCAATATTTTGCATATTTCATCAATACTGAACAATTTCAAATATTCACTTATGTATAGAATCGAGAATGATTGGACGACTCCTAGATGGATTGACCACTAGTATAGAGCAATAACGTCTTCAGTATGTCGCAAATGTTCCCTGACTATGCAGAATAAACATTCAGAACGAGTATGATGCTTTTACTATCTCATATCTCGACTCTCGAATAAACATAATTCTCCTAGACAGATTGCCTGCTAGTATAGAGCCGTCATTTAATTAATTCTAGTGCAGTATTCATCAATTGAATTCCTAGAAAATAATTTATTTTTATCATAATATCTCATTACTTCAATTCACGGCTTTTCTCAGCTGAATTCCATGGATTAGTAATAGATATTCAGTTTTCGGGCATATGGGCCACCACCTAGTAAGCCCCTAGAAAATGGTGCGAGTGTACTTAACAATAATGCACAAACGAGGGCCCAAAAATATGGACGAATGGGGAAATGTGAAGAGCTAAGGAAAGTTGAAAAATAATAATAAAAAATAGAGAAGAGGCGTCATGGGATCGGGACCGCCGGCCGGCCATGTTGCGGCCGTGGTCAGTCCCGTGCCTCTCCAATTCCTTATTTTATTATTATTATTATTTCCCTCATCTCTTTAAATTCCCTAATTCATGCAAACTCTTAAGTTTCCATATTTCTCCAAATATTTCTCAACTCTCCAAAGAAGCCTAGCCCCACGACTATTAGGTCGTTTTTACCAATAATATTAAAATAATATTATTTTAATATTCTTAATATTGGACGTGCGAGCAAAAAACCCTAATTACTTATTTAAGCAAAAAATTAATAATTTCAGTCAAAATCAAACTTTTCTAAAAATCCAAAATATTGCACAAATGTCCAACAAAATACCTAAAACTTTCAGGAATGGACATGAAAGGGACATGGTGGCCCGTGCATCACCATCACCATGACCGGACCTGGCCGGTCCCTTGGCCATCATGGCCGGAAGGTCCCACGTCTCTTCATTATTATTATATAAATAATAATCCATATCTTCCATAATTCTCCAATAATGAATCCTCGTTCATGGACATTTCTCCGCACGCTCGGACGTCCATCCACCACGTAATGGACGGCTCTCATGCCCATTGGTTGGTCGATATTCCTTGATCCACATTGGACAACTCCATCTTCAGGATTCAGGGTTTTCCAAAATTGGGGTTTCGAATTTACGATAATTCGATAAACGTCAATAACTTTTATATTGATCCAGCAATCAATATTTTTAATTAATTTTAATGTTTGGTCCTGCTACCAATATTTTTGATTGCTCGACTGTGCGAGAGCACCCTTATTTGGATGGCCATCCACTTGAACGATCTCCAATGTTTCATTGGATGTCCATTGATCATCCAATTGGACATCCGATTATATAATATTCACTAATACTATAATCCCTACTTTGTCATTCGATAATTCATGACATAGTAGATCAGGAATAAGCCCTCATAACTCAGAATAAGTCCATGATTAAGCAATCTCATCGGACGCTCTTCGATCCAAACTATTAGAACATTATTATTAACTCAATTGGTAAAATGATACATCACAATTCATCAGACTCGACGTCTGTGCAATCTGTCCCAACCGACACCTTATGCTCAATTCGCGTCTCAGAGCATACCACATTCGTCCATTATGCTCGACTCATCAAGGCTAAGACTCATTGTCTAACCAAGTCAATAATTGAGTAATTAAATATGTGTATGCTTTGCAAACTCCAAATTCATGAGACATCAATCATGTCACATGGGGGGATATTCACTCGGTTTTGGTCTGGCGGACTACGACACGTGTGTACATCCACGATGCGAAATGTGAGTAAGTCGTGCAAGCAGTTGAAGGAGTTAACAAAGTAGTGGATGGAAAATCAACCAATTCTCCCACGCACGTGGAACTGGTTTAACCACGACTTCCCACTTCCCACTATTTCACTCCTCTACAACAGTCACTGGGGATCAATGTGTTTACTATTCCTGTAATATAAATAAGTTCATCAATCTAGGATTGAACAACAGAATATAACTCAATCGATCAGAACTTATCTTATCTGAACTCAACAACTCACAAAACTTGCAGAAGTTTCCAACACATCCACAATTCTTCGATCATCATTGATCTCACACACTTCTCATCTTCCCTCTTGATACTTGATGAAGTGATCCAAACATCTCTGGATCACTTTAACCAACCGTTTCTCCTTGAGATAGTAGTCAATTTTACGTCCAAACATGTCTCAGAACAGTGTCAGGTTCGGCCAATACCTTGCCAACCTTTCCCGGCCGAACCTGACAAGTGAAATTTACCCCAGGTGGTTGTCGAGTTTTGATTACTTTTAAGCCGAACTTATCTCTCAAATACTTGAAAATCTTGATTTGTAGGCTCCAGGTTCGGCTAACTCGTGATGATGAGTTATCAGCCGAACCTATCTCTGTACACTCAAGTGTTTAGATTTTATTTTGGCCCTAACTTCTTCGTCCGATGTCGTAATGGCCTCATTCTTTTTGCGTTGTTTTAGTCTTTCATTCTCTTGAAGATGACGATAATATCTTATTGATTTGAGTGAGTTTAATTTGGACCTTGATATTCTCCACTAGTAGACTTCACTTTCTTTTGGCCGATTCATCCAAACAAAGGCTGCACAATAGAAAACAAACGTAATGAAAAATAATATGCAAGAATAGTAGCCAAAGAAAGGATTAAATTGACACTATAAACATGTAAATTATGCACCTATCAAAAATACAGAAACACGTTCGGCTGATTAAGAAAGCACATTTATTAGCCGAACTTCTAACTTGTACACTACACCATTTTTAGGGATTCGCAACGGAGTCTGGCCGTTGCTGACCGGGCTCGCAACGGCAAAGTGACGTTTCAAAACACGGTGTTGCATTTTTTCGCAACGGCATAAGCTCCGTTGCGACTCTTGGTCAGCAACGGAGATTCGCAACGTCTTCGTGCGTTGTGACTCTGTTTATTCGCAACCAAGGTCCTGCGTTGCTAACCTGTTTCTAATTATAGGAATACCCCTACCCTAACTAAAATATTATTGGTTATGGTTCTAATTTACCGGTTCTCTGGTTCTAACTTAGCAATGAATCACGGACGTTGCTAATTTTTTCAACATAAAAAAAGGCCAAGTCTTCATTGACCTGGTCAAAATCCATTCCCCCCACATTTACCCCCCTGCAGTTACCCAGTTCCCCATATTCAGCATTCCACATATATACAAACCATGACACATTCATTCACTTTCATTTCCACATTCACCATTATGAAAAAAGAATTCTTCAATTGAAGTTAACAACAAGTATGAGTTTTTGATACAAACTATGTCATTCATTTAATGGACATAATACACAGAAACATACTTAATTCCTAAGTTCAGTTTGTAGAAAGTTCTGAAATTCCTAAGTTCCGAAAATCCTAAGTTCTTCTAACTTAAATCTCTATAAGGAGATACTACATTATAACTTACAAATCTTGCAGCTGCTAAGGGACCTAATGGCTGCTGCTTTGTTCTCCAACCTTTCCGATCTCACAACAGAGCATCATTCAATTAACTCCGTGAACAAAGCATCACAAATTCTTCCAATCGAGATAACCAAAAATGCTTATAAATCAATTGAAGTCAAAAACTAAAAAAGAAATAATATGGTTGTGCAAGTATAAGCAGGCAAAATCTGTGGAAATGATGAATATGGGGAACTGGATAAGTTTCCATTATCTCTAATCCTCATTCCAGTGACCTAAGTTAAAACAATGATAGATAAAAAGCTTGCGCATATAATTGGTGTTCTGTAAAAACATGGAGGCATTTCAGTACCTGCTACTGATGATCGAGCAGGTGAAGGTGTTTGAGCAGGTGAAAGTGTTTGAGCCACAAGTGTTCCATCAGATAGAACACCTTTGTATACCTTACCATAGCCTCCTTAACCAACCTGAGTAGAGCTATCAAAATTGTTTGGAGCTAGAGACATTTCTTCGAAAGTAAACCCTTTAACACCGTCAACTTTGATAGGGATCCTCTTCGACACTGCTCAATTACATATGAGGTGTTAATTTGAATCAAAACACCTCTAATTCAATACCAAAAAATGAGAAAAGGGTCACACTGATACTTACATAGACGTTTCTTTGATACTGCACGATAATAGTTTTTCATACGCTTTCTCGCAATGAAAATTGAAACAAGTGCAGTTAACATAACTGCTCCAGCAATGACTCCTACTATGATTCCCGCCAACTCACCCGTGCTCAACCCTGAGTTTGTTGTTCCTAGGTCCCCTGCACCCAAAAGTAGAGAGTCGCAATGTAAAAAAAAAGAGCTCTACTTGCATTGTTACATTTTAAGCATCTTAATGAGCATCATTCTCATTACAAAGATCGCTCTAAATAAGGACTTAGTAAGCATACCATCTCGTGTAAATTCCCGTAGTGAAATTCATCGGTTCATACGGGCGAAAAATGTCATTGTCGTCAATGTTCCAACCTGTGAACATACGCCTGATTCGTTGAACCTCACTTCCATCAAAAATATTGGAGAGATTGGGAAACAAGTTCAAGTGCATCTTCATCCGAGTCCCTTTTTCCCATGCAAATGTGAGAACAGATAGCGATAGAGTTCCAAGCTAAGACCAGCATTTAAAGATACACATTAAAGGCATCCTCATATGGACGGAAATCCGAGAACCCAGGACTTTTCAAACGATACCCAACTTTTAGAGGTGCGGCACAAAAACAAGGTACGGGGGATTCAGTGACTCTTTCGTAGTCTTTAGGACATGGCTGACAGACATTGTTGACTGGTTGGTCGTGTGCATCATTGTCTTCAGTCAGAATCCCGCATATATTAACTATGTTGAGTTGGTTTGCATTCATACATACAAGATTTCCTTGAAGCCTGAACATCGAGGGTAACCATAAATATGAAGTTGCCCAAATCACAGAAAGACATGAAGTGGCTCCAAGTGATGAAGTGTCTACCTGATAGTAACATTCACGGGGGGAAAGAGTGCCTGAAATATTTGAAAGCGCGTTGTTCAGTAAATCTCTACAAGACACAGTAAAAAGTCAGCAATATACTCATATGAACGGAGCAATATTGAATTTTAATGTTGCAATTTTTACAGGATGATTTTTTCTGTTGCATTGAAAGTTCTTTTGCTCCAAATGATGGATGAAACGGAACCACTCAAAGAATTATTCTCCAGTGACCTGAAACAACACGCAATGAGGGACCATGAAACCCAAGATAAATGCGGACCGGTTGATCATAACATATATCCAGAAAAATAATAAGGAAAATACAAGTAGACTCGAAGTACACTCACAATCTCTCAGATATACGAGGAAGCCCGGAAAAACTGGTAGGATTATTTCCCACTAGTTTGTTGTTTTATAAGTCACTGCACATATATTTATCAGAATTGCTCTTCATTATTATTCTCATAAGCTGGAAAATTCTACTTAAAGGGAAAATTAAGCCAAACGGAAGTAATGTGATGCATTTAGTTAAATTAGGGAAGATAGCTGCACATACATTGTGGTCATATCATCCGAGAGCCTACTTGAGGGTATTGACCCATTAAGCTGGTTTGAGCTGAGATCTCTGAAACGTGAAATTTTTAATCAGCAAAATGCGCCGTAAATGGAGGAAACACAGGCGAGCCAGGCTGGCTGCTTTAAATATATAATATTAAGAAATAAAGAAACTCTCACAAACTTACATATAGGCGAGTTTTGGTATCCTGCTCATGTCAGGAACTGGACCTGTCAAGCTGCAGTTCCTAAGACTCCTGATGGACCAAATATAGCTACATCAATACATACTTGTGTAATAGTGATCTCTGTACAATTCTTGATGTTATTCTACATAGTCAATCTAAATATTCCAAGAATGCATTCCGCAACAGAATTGCAGTCGAAATTCAGTTCTTAATGATAAAAACTTACAATTTCATGTTGCTATATGAATCTGGAATTCTCCCATCGAAGTGGTTGTTGTCAAGCTGGCTGTGGTGAAAAAAATTATATATGCAAACATTAAAAATATTAAGGGTGAGTTACTTCTATGTGCAGTGTTTATAAGCAGGTTAAAGAGTCTGTGACTCAAAAACCTGAAAGACGAACTATGGTATGCGCTAGGGCTATCAATGGGTACCCATTACCCGGAACCGGAACCGGACCCGCTAGATTCGGGTCCGGTTCCGGGTCCTAAAGTTGGACCCATTAACAACTTAGGACCCGGCAGGTAATTACCCGATTGGACCCGAATCTTAACGGGTCCAAACGGGTAATACCCGTCGGGTACCCGGTTATTCATACTTTTATTCATCTTTTTAGCAAAATTAGAAGCATTTTGCTAGTTTTGGCTTTGATTTTTTTTTTTTCATTTTTTTCTTACATTTAATCTTTATTTAGTACATTAATTAAGAAATAATAATAAAATTTTACAAAAAAAAAAATTAGATTCAAGCAAAAAAAGAGAAAGAAATTGAGTTTTTTAAGATTTTTTCATAGTTTTCTTAATACCCAATGGGTACCCGGAACCGACGGGTACCCGGGTCTTTAAACGGGTCCGGTTCTGGGTCCACAAATTCAGGAACCGGACCCGTGTTTTATAAGTAGGGTCCGGGTCCGGGTCTAGTGGTACCCGGGAGGACCCGGACCCATTGACAGCCCTAGTATGCGCCATACATAACTGAGATAGGGGGGAGATCGTACATGATAAGCAGGTTTGGAAACCTAGATAACTCTGGTGGTAGAGGCCCCGATAAATTGTTATTGTCAGGCAAGCTGCAGAAACACACTTTGTGAACTCCAAAGAGAAAGAAAACCCGAAGAATAAAACAAACACCAGCGGAGCAATAAACAACACTCACTGGATGCAATTGGGCATGTAACTTACAAATGAACAAGACTAGGTAATGTGGAAAGCTCTGGTGGAATTGATCCGCTAATTGAGTTATTGTTCATGTGGCTGCAGAAGCAAGAAAAAACAAACAAATTAAGACAAGGAGTAAAAACTAAAAATTTAATAAATCAGCCTGCGTAAGAACAAATGATTACAACTTACATGTTCACAATAACAAAATCAAGAGACAGAGACAAGTTCGAGTTTGGTAAAAAATAATTAATCCATTAGAAATTAAACCCAATCGAAACTTTAATTTCAGAAACCATAAACCCTAGAAATTAGTGAAATAAATTTTTTTTTTAAATCTATCAAAACCCTAGATCCGTAGTCATAAATCAAATAAATCATATAAAAACGAGTATCACCCATCAATCACAAAAACAACACACGAATCAGATAGATCTGGAGAAAAAAATCAAAAATAATATTTGATTATTACCTCCTATGTTGGAAGATTCTGAGTCTTCGGTAGACAGAGAGAGAAACAAATCGAGAGAAGTTGATGTTGTTGATGGTGCTGCTGATGATGGTGTCGATTTTCCAAAGAGGTTCTGAGATGAAAGAGAGATGAAGAAATGAGATCTTCAGTTCTTCGGAGAGATGAGGTTTGTGGCGGAGAAAAAATGAGAAGGAAAAACTCGATAAGGTAGGGATATCCGGATATAGGGTAGATATGGCTGACGGGTGGAAAAAAAAAACGAAGTCTTGACCAAAGTTTGACTGGGGCGTGTTTATAAGTCCTAGTGTTCCCGACCACGCACGTGGTTCACACGCTTGAACCCAACGTAGTTGCGATTCACAACCTTATGTGTGAGGTTGCAATATTCACAACGGCAATCCTCCGTTGCGAAAAAATATCAGTTGCAATTAGCAACCAAAAATTTCGCAACCGCACTAGTGCCGTTGCAAACCTGGGTTGCGAATCCATTAAAATGGTGTAGTGGTAAGTTACCGCAAAATATACAAAACATAAGTTCGGCTAACAAGTATTGTGTTTCGAATGAGCCGAACTGTTCATTTAGGGTTGGCTAGTAACTAATAGCCGAACTGTTCATCATAAGTAGGTTTCGCTGATAATTGTAATACGAACCCAACATTGGACAACTGAACTTCTCGTAAAAATTCAATCTTTTGGATAATTCAACCTGCAAATGGATATTAAACATCATCTTCCACATTTATCAACAATTACAAAGATCTCAAAAAGAAAAAATAAGGGTTTTTTCTTTCCTAAATTAACACTAACACTAACTCTAATCATTAAAACTAACACTTATTAAACACTAGTCATTTAAGGGTACTTTTGCCTTTATGAAAAATGGCTGGATAGGGGGTACTCTAGAAACACTATTTCCAACCCTTTTTTTTTTCCTATTCAATATGCCCCAAACTTTTTCAGTATGCCCCAAATGACAATTCTTAAAGAAGCCAATATTATCATTTATCTCCATGGAGTTTCATGACTTCATTTCTCAAAGAAGCCCGTTAAAACGAGATCCTAGAAAGCCCACTTGACCAAACTTTTGAAGAACGGTTTTTTGGGGACCATGACTTTTTTGAGGGGACCATGATTTGATTAGGTGATGTAGTTTTTACAGTGGTAAGAAAAGGGTTTGATTCTCGGACTTGGGAATATATGATTTTAGACTTAAATAAAATTAATCTAGCAAATCAAACAAAGGATGATAACAATTTTGAGAGATTACTGGGAATCAGGATTTCACCGAACTCTTTTTCTATGGTTCAATATTAATTCTTAGACATTTATAGCTCCAAAAACAACAGTTATTGACTCTAATTGTAAATAGTAAGCATGGGTTATCAAAACACTAAAGATAAGCATAACCCATCAAACTAAATGACAACTAATTAATTTAAAATCATAATCCATTTATATTAATGCAAAAGTCATAAAAAGAATTAAATAGAGTTACTACAGTGATGAGAATTGGCTTCCTCCGTCATCCCAGTGATGGGGTTTATCTCCACATGATAAAAACACGCTCAAAATATTTATTCATGGCTCAAAAGTGTGTTTACAATAGTGAAAAGAGAGAAGAGTAATAAAAACAGAAAACTGCAACGTTTATAAGTGTTGCGAAGTCACTGTTAAAAACGATAAATTAAATGTGTTGCAGAATAATCGACTGACTGTATGTGTCTGTTCTTCGTGTTCTTGAGAACGACACTTCTTTTCCGTCGTATGAAACTCTTCTTCTTCCTCCTCACCTGCTGCTGCCACAACTCCTCTGCAACGTTTCGTTCTTCACATAAACCTCCCCAAACTCTCGATACCTTCTCCTGGGACTCGTACATACCCTTATATAGACCAAAGTTTGATTAATTCTCAAGAAAATCTTCACTTTCCTTCGCTGCCAAGTTGAGAATAATTCCTTCTTTGTTCGTTCCCGTGGTGTTCACGACTTTCTAAACTCTTTTGTGTTCGATAGTTAAACCTTGTAAGAAGATATCTCACCTTATTTACAAGATATTCTTCCATTTGCACGAAAACAACTCCCGTATATAACACATTCCCTGTTTTTTAAATAACCACCAAATATAAGGAAATTTAATTCCTCTTTTAACTCTCAAATACGTCATTCACCTCTGCCAATTAGGTAAGAACAAAATCAGATCCTAACAACCCTTGAAAAATCTCCAAAACTAACACGAGAATAACCCGTGCTGTTTTCTTGATAACCACGATTATTCTCCTCTTTCTTCGATTCTAAAGCACATGCATCCTCTGTTTCACTAAATAAGGCCCAATCGAATCCGTATCCATGAAGAAAATCGAACAAAACTCGTCCAATTTTCACCGGAAAATAATGCAGATGTCATTTGCGTTTCCCGCCAAAACTTCTCTTCTCTGTTTTGCTTCAGATGAATCGTTCCATCCAATTTGCACTCAATCCGATGACCATACCAGGCCTGTTTAGGCCTATGGAAGATACTCATCCAATCTTAACACTTTAGTCTCAGTAGAACTTCATCAATACTCGAACCCTAATTCTGGCCCATCTTTTCCCGCCAAAATCCAAAGTTCAAATAAAGAAGATGGATTCCCCCTAACCTGTGCGGGTCTGCCAATAGTACTTGCCTTGGAAATGGATGCCCCTTAGTAATTTGGGTACCCCTTATCCATTGTCGGGTTCCCTTTAGCAATTCTTCTGAGGTGTAATTATGAATTTTCTGGGGAGTCTCCAGCATACTTCCGGGGTGCCTGTAGTGCGTCTTCTGGGTGCATGTAGTGCTTTTCTCCCAGGACCACTTTTCGAGCCAATTTCTTCGCAAGAAATTATTTCTCCAAAAATTCCTACAAAGACATAAAACACCATAATAAGAACAAAAACGGGCAGTAACAAAATAGAAAATCGAGATCAAAATAGACACATAAATGCGTCTATCAAATACCTCCAAACTTATTATTTGCTAGTCCCGAGCAAATCAAATCAAAATAAAATCCTAACTCACTGTCGCAGGCATCGTCGATTGCATTTAGCGTATGCAATAAGCCTTTAAACCCCTAGGTGGCCCTAGTGGCCGAGTTATAGTCTCGGGAGGGCTTACAAGAGATATACCCACAAAACCTTTACTCCAGACCCTAGCTATCTAGGCATAATCTTGGAAGGCACTAAAGAATCTCCTTGGTTGGCATACTTATCGACTACAGGAGGAAGTACCACGATGCGAAATTCCAATTCTTTGTACACGAGTTTGCACTCAAGCATACTAAAATTCATATATAAGTGACAGAGCTCTACTCAGATAGTCTCACTACTAACATCAATATCCGGAGTCAACAAATAACATGGATAGATTAAGAGATGGATATAGAAAAACATAGATAGTTTTGATGTTGTCTAGGTGAACGGTGTTTCTCATATCTGTCTGAAGGCCACTTTCAAAATGAACCTATCCTAATGGATTGAGATACTGGTCTGACTAATATCAACACAACTGGCATATACAAGGGAACTAGTGGTCGATAATCCTAATTCTAGATCAACTCGTCTGGCATATACAAGGGAACCAGCGGTTGATTTATTCACTGAACATTAACATTTTTTTTTTTAACAACATGATTAGATCTTGTGGATCCAAGCGCATGCTTCTTGTCAGCAGATTACATGGTAATTCCCGTGGATCCTGCGTTCCACGCTTGTTTAGGCGACGGAGACAGGGAGAACACACACATATTGCTATCCAAGTGTTAATTTTTATTTATTTTTATTTTTGAGAATTATTCTGTTTGGTCTAATTGGTCTGTTTTTTTTTTTTTTTTTTTTTTTTCTTAGTAACTCAATCACTCTATTTCATCCTAGCAGTGGTAACAACTTGAATCGTGAGCCCCACCTAATCACTTAGAGAAACATATTTTAAAAAGAAAACAAAATAAAAACAGAAGTGAAAAGGACTCAACGAGATATGGCGAAACTACCATGTTATTTCTAACACCTGAGCTCTGTGCTTTTATGAATAGACTCTTATAGATGTTTCCATCTACTCAGATTGGTTCCTCAACTCCTACAATCAAGATGCTTCCATCCACTTAGATTGGTTAGTGCCATCCTTAATAAACATAAATTTCTAGGCTCTGGAGTTTATTTATTGCAACTAAAAAGTTTCTCCCACACCCCCAAACTTAAATCTAACATTGTCCTCAATGTTCTAAAGATAAAATTAAAAGCATGAACAAGGAAAAACTGTTACCATTTGAAGCAAAAGAGTTTAAGGAAAGATATTACCGTGTTGCATGAGCATGGGTTACCTCCCAAGAAGTGCTAAATTTAAAGTCTTCAGCCAGACGTCAAATACCCATAAATGAATAATTACCTTTTAAAATCATATATCAATAGTCGAAATAACTGTGGATCAACAAACCCAAATAAAACTGCCACAATTATAAGACAAATGCATTGGATTAGATAAATAAGCAGATATAGCACAACCTGATTTAAAACTTCTTCCAAGACAACTGGGTTTATCTGCGACGCCCACTTGGGCTGACAAATAGATTCATTCGAACAATAGGTCTCCAATAGATGGATTTCCTCCTGGACAGTATCAGGAGGATCAGGTTGTGGAGTCGGAAGAGACTCAAGTAATACCTCAGGCACACTAGAATCGAGTCCTAAGTTAAGGACTTTTAATGGGATACATAACCATCACTACCCCAAACTTAGGGTAATCAGTATTCTCAGAAAGACCTCTAATTATTGCTTGAATTTCCGGATCCTCGGAGTCTTTAAAATGCTCAAGAGCTTCTTCTAGATCATTACCCCCAAACTTAGGGTCAACATTACTCTCCGTAAGGCCTAGCACTATGGCTCGAATTTCGTGGTCTCAGAGAGTCTTTAAAGTACTCGAGAGCTTCTTATAGTTCAAAAGTTTGGTCACCTAAATGACTTAAGAGAATTGTCTCATCAAATTCATCTAAGGAATCACCAGATAAAGTGTCGTCCCAATTATCCTGAATTAGATCCTGAACTAAAGTGCTAATCATATTCACTTCCTCCAAGTCATTAGAAGGTTGTCTATTAACATTAAAGACATTTAGTTCAAGTGGTCATATTACCAAAGGATATGTTCATAAGTCCTAGGTCCTACATTGATGATAGCATTAGATGTGGCTAAAAATGGGCGACCTAAAATCACCGGTATTTGAGCACTAGGGTCCCGAACAGGTTGAGTGTCTAGAACAACATAATCAACGGATAAATAAATTTATCAACCTCAATCAAGACATCCTCTATGACACCACGAGGTACTTTGTGCACCTATCGGCTAATTGTAGGGTCATTTTAGTCGGTTTCAACTCACCAAGACCTAGTCATGTACACATGGTACGGGAGTAGGTTAACACTAGCTCCTAAGTCAAGTAATGCCTTATCAACCATGTGATTACCAATCGTATAAGATATGGTGGGGCATCCAGGGTCTTTATACTTAGGGGCCATTTTGGTTCGTAAGGATTGAACTTACCTGACCAGCTAAAAAGGCATTCTTATGGACATTAAGCTTACGCTTTCGTGTACAAAGATCCTTAAGAAACTTGGCATAAGCAGGCATTTTCCTAATTGCTTCTAATAAAGGAATATTTATGTTTACTTGCTTAAAAATCTCCATTATTTCGTTGAAAGTCGACTCTCTCTTAGTTGGAACTAACAACTGTGGATATGGGACTTTGGGCACAAAATGAGATCTATCGGGAACCACATGGGCATCACTAGAAATTTTATCAGTCTCTTCAGCTAGTGGCTCCTTTTGGGGCTCATCTTGGGAACTAGAATGGGAACTAGAAGGTGGATCTACAGTATGTACACTATTAGGCATGGCTACCTTATTGTCTACCGTTTTACCACTCCTAAGGGTTGTTACAGAGTTCACATGATTGAACTCTTTCTCTCTAAAGGATACTTCATGAATTGCTCTAGTGTTGGGTAGTGGTTGATTGGGGGACTTTTCCTTTTCTCCTTCGCTCAAAAATTCTGCAATTATAATAACCTGATTTTTAGCTCTGAAATAGCCTGAGAGTTTTCCTGTAAATATTTCTCAACCGTTTGCTTAAACTCTGTAGTGTTATGAGATAAGATGGTTAGAGACTCTTCTAAACTCATTATTTTTTTATCCGACGGGTTCTGATACTGCTCTGTCCCTAAATGGTTCTTAGTATACCCAAAACTTGGGAGAGCCTGGGAAATACTAGACTGACCTTGACTCTGTCCCTTAGACCAAGAGAAATTCGGGTGGTTTCTCCAACCAGGGTTATAGGTATCGGAATATGGATCAAATCTCTGACGGTTTTCAAACCTAGAGTTATTATAAAGAGCATTGGCTTGCTCTTCGTATCTAGTATGGTGTGACCCTTGATTCATTTCTAAGGCTTCTAGAAGCCTAAGAATATCTGACCCATAATCAACTCTATCGATCCTATGGATAGGGTTTCTAGGTATTTCTGGTTCTCTCATAGAAGCCCATTGACGAGTCTTCTCAGCTAACTCGATGAACTCGTCAAAACATTCATCTGGGTCTTGATGTGTAAATTCTCCATCAGTAATTGTTTCTACCTGCATACGGGTTTCACTATCAAGGCCCTCATATAAAATTTGGGCCATATGTGCTTTTTAAAAGCCGTGATGTGGACACTGGTATAACAATTCACTAAACCTTTCTATATAATCATGAAGTTTTTCACTTAATTTCTGCTTAAAGGTTTGGATAGACTGCCGAACAGATGCAGTTTTATGGTGTGGGTAGAATTTCTTGACAAATGCCTCTACAAGACCATCCCAGGTGGTAATTGTTTTAGAAGGAATAAAATGATACAACTCTTTGGCTTTATCATAGAGAGAGAAGTGAAACAAACGTAACCTAAGCACATCTTTGGAGACATTCGGATAGTTCATTGTGTCACAAATCATTTCAAAGTCTCTTATGTGGGTATACGGGTTCTCATTCTCTAACCCCCTAAATTTACGTAGCATGCCAATAGTCTCAGGTCTAATATCAAACTGGACCGCAGAAGATGGTAGAACTACACCTGGCTCACGCACTACTTTAGACGGGTTCAAACGATCCCTAAGGGTTTTTACCGGGACCTCATCATCCTTTTCCTCAACCATTTTGGCAAAAATAGAAGTATTAAGGATATTTTCCTCACCGTGAGAAGAACGTCCAAAAATAGGACTTTTTAGATTAAGGTAGTCAAGATTCTTGTTTCCTAAAATATAACTTCTAGGTTTTTCACGCATAAACCGTCCTAGAGCGTCTCTCTTACGTTCTGGCATACAAGAATTCAACAAAATGTGCACATGCAAATGCTGGGCTAACTAATTTAGGTAAGATTGGGTTACCTACAACGAAATATACCCAAAGGTACGAGGCTGAGGTTTGTGGACTTTCAGCTGGTAACTCCCATAAGGCCCAAGGCACGGTTCAACTTTACTAATCCACCAGTTTTCCTAAACTCGGTTGTCTGACGAAGATGCAATTGGTGTGTGTTTTTTTTTTTTTTTTTTTTTTTTTTTTTTTTAAATAAAGTACTAAAAATAAATACAAACAAATAAAAGAAAATTACAAGTCCAAAAATAAATAAAAAACTACCAAAAATAAAAGTCCTTAAAAATAAAATATTCGGCTTTCTCCTTTTATGGCAAGTCCAACTTTTCACCTTCCGTTTCAAGCAAAACCTGCACAACAAAAACAAAAATACCAAAGACGTAAAATAGAACAAAAAATAATCTAAAATAAATAAATAAAATAAATATATACAAAACCTTAAAAAAATGCAAAACCTAAAACCTAAACTTAAATACAAGTCCGCGTCGGCGGCGCCAAAAACTGATGTAGTTTTTACAGTGGTAAGAAAAGGGTTTGATTCTCGGACTTGGGAAGATATTGATTTTAGACTTAAATAAAATTAATCTAGCAAATAAAACAAAGGATGATAACAATTTTGAGAGATTACTGGGAATCAGGATTTCACCGAACTCTTTTTCTACGGTTCAATATTAATTCTTAGATATTTATAGCTCCAAAAACAACATTTATTGACTCTTAATCTTTGCCAAGGTAGATTTTATAAAACATTAATTGTAAATGGTAAGCATGGGTTATCAAAAGAACACGCAATTGGGGGATAAAAAAACTAATTGGGGGATATAGGAAAAGGACAAAAAAAAAGTCCAAATATCAATTCTGGGTCACCCCTTATCTAAATATTTTTTAAAATCCTAATATACCCATCACTAATCAGGATTAGTGATTAATAATAATTAGTAAAAATCTTAAGATTTTGTTAAATGATTAGTGTGTATTTGTATTTGGGTGAATGAGATGAGAGTAGAAAGATGGAAAAAAAATTGAGAGGGAACTTTTTTTTGGTGGAAGTGGAGGATGATTGTGAAGAGAGAATTGTTGCTAAGAGGTTGAAAATTTGATTTTTTTTCTTTGAATCCACCATTGTTGCAGCTGATCAACCAAAAAACCATGCCGGCATTTGTTGGAATTTTTCATAAATTGTTTGCCACTATCCGGGGTTCTAAAGGAGTCTCCGATAATTTTCGTGTTTTGATCTTCAAACTTATTTTTTCGAGTTTTAATGAGTCTACTTCCTGACACGATTATGTGATTTTCGAGCATCTGGGAACTACTTCCTAAGGCATGGTTTTTGCTTAAATGTCTATGCCTAACATGATGAAAAGTATCCAGAAACTTCAATTTTTTTCACTTGACTACCGGCATTGATAGCTTTCTTTCGAGCATGCCGGCACCATTTTCCTGCGTGGTTCTTCACCAATTCCGGCATGGTCTTCATCACTTCCTAGCGATGTAAAAATATTCCGTTTTGAGTTTTTTTCGGGTTTTAATCACCCACTTCCGGCACAAGTAGTTAATTCTCGAGCATCTTCCGGATAGTATGTTGCGGTTTCTATGCGGATAGTATCCAGAAACTTCAATTTTTTTTTCACTTGACTACCGCATTGATAAATTTCTATTGAGCATCCTAAGTACTCGATTCTGACATTAAATGTTAGTTACCAACCATGCCTACACTGATTTCCGGCATGGTCTTCATCAATTCCTAGATGGTCTTCATCACTTGCAAAGATGATCTTCATCACTTCCGAATTAAAAAAAAAAAAAAAAAATCGTTTCCAAAGTGAGGAGCCGGCAGAGAAGGAGAAGAGAATTTGAAAGAGAGTGGGGAGAGTTTAGAATTTGAAAGGGAATGGGGAATATTTGGGTTTCAAATTCTAACCCCGAAAGTGATTAATAAGAAGTGGAGATGGAAATGGGGGATATGATTTTGTTTTTTGATTTTAAGTTTTTTAATTTTTATTTTGAGGGAAGGGTATTTTAGTATTTTCGCCCCCAAAAGTCACCCCTTAGCAAACACCATGGGTTGGGAGAAGTAATCAATATCCCCCAATTCCTTTTTGTATCCCCCAATTGCGTGTTCTTATCAAAACACTAAAGCTAAGCATAACCCATCAAACTAAATGACAACTAATTAATTTAAAATCATAATCCATTTATATTAATGCAAAAGTCATAAAAAGAATTAAATAGAGTTACCACAGTGATGAGAATTGGCTTCCTCCGTCATCCCAGTGATGGCGTTTAGCTCCACATGATGAAAACACGCTCAAAATATTTATTCATGGCTCAAAAGTGTGTTTACAATAGTGAAAAGAGAGAAGAGTAATAAAAATGTAAAACCGCAACGTTTATAAGTGTTGCGAAGTCACCGTTAAAAAACGATAAATTAAATGTGTTGCGAATAATCGATTTGATGTATGTGTCTGTTCTTCATGTTCTTGAGAACGACACTTCTTTTCTGTCGTCTGCAAATCTTCTTCTTCCTCCTCACCTGCTGCTGCCACAACTCATCTGCAGCGTTTCGTTCTTCACATAAACCTCCCCAAACTCTCGATACCTTCTCCCGGGACTCGTACATACCCTTATATAGACCAAAGTTTGATTAATTCTCAAGAAAATCTTTACTTTCCTTCGCTGCCAAGTTGAGAATAATTCCTTCTTTGTTCGTTCCCGTGGTGTTCACGACTTTCTAAACTCTTCTGTGTTCGATAGTTAAACCTTGTAAGAACATATCTCACCTTATTTACAGGATATTCTTCCATTTGCACGAAAACAACTCCCGTATATAACACATTCCCTGTTTTTTAAATAACCACCAAATATAAGGAAATTTAATTCCTCTTTTAACTCTCAAATACGTCATTCACCTCTGCCAATTAGGTAAGAACAAAATCAGATCCTAGCAACCCTTGAAAATCTCCAAAACTAACACGAGAATAACCCGTGCTGTTTTCTTGATAACCACGATTATTCTCCTCTTTCTTCGATTCTAAAGCACATGCATCCTCTGTTTCACTAAATAAGGCCCAATCGAATCCGTATCCATGAAGAAAGTCCAACAAAACTCGCCCAATTTTCACCGGAAAATAACGCAGATGTCATCTGCGTTTCCCGCCAAAACTTCTCTTCTCTGTTTTGTTTAGATGAATCATTCCAGCCAATTTGCACTCAATCCGATGGCCATACCAGGCCTGCTTAGGCCTATGGAAGATACCCATCCAATCTTAACACTTTAGTCTCAGTAGAACTTCATCAATACTCGAACCCTAATTCTGGCCCATCTTTTCCCGCCAAAATCCAAAGTTCAAATGAAGAAGATGGATTCCCCCTAACCTGTGCGGGTCTGCCAATAGTACTTGCCTTGGAAATGGATGCCCCTTAGTAATTTGGGTACCCCTTATCCATTGTCGGGTTCCCTTTAGCAATTCTTCTGGGGTGTAATTATGACTTTTCTGGGGAGTCTCCAAAGATACTTCCGGGGTGCCTGTAGTGCGTCTTCTGGGTGCATGTAGTGCTTTTCTCACAGGACCACTTTTCGAGCCAATTTCTTCGCAAGAAATTATTTCTCCAAAAATTCCTACAAAGACATAAAACACCATAATAAGAACAAAAACGGGCACTAACAAAATAGAAAATCGAGATCAAAATAGACACATAAATGCGTCTATCATTAGGCCACCTTTCTTATGATTATAAGGGGTGACCTAAAAGGTGGAGATGACTAAGTTACCCTTTTAGTAATTAATTTAATATTAATTTAATTAATTATTTTTTAAAATTTTTAAATCTTTTTTAATTTCAATTTTTTTCTTTTATTTTTTTTCAAATTTTTTAAATATCTTTTTTTTTTGTATGTGGTACGGCTAGGGGAAAAATAATAAATCTAGTCGAACCTGAAGTTCGGCTAAGAGAAAATATATAAAAGTTTTTTTTAGATAGGAGTTCTGTTAAGTAAAAAAAGAACGCGAAATTGGGGGATATAAAAAGGAATTGGGGGATATTGATTACTTCTCCCAACCCATGGTGTGTGTTAAGGGGTGATTTTTGGGTATGAAAATACTAAAATACCCTTTGGTTAATTAAAAAACATTATGAAAAGACCATAATACCCTTTCTACTAAAACATTAAAATCAAAAAACCAAAACATATCCCCCATTCTTCACAATCTGTTCCGGCACTGTCCTAGGATTAGGTTCTGAAAAAAAAAAATTCATCGTTCTTCATCCGTTCTTCGTCGATTAATCGTCGATTCAAAAATTTCTTCGTCGATTAACCTATCTGAATCATAAACAATGCCTCCACGAAAGAAACCAAATGCCCAATCGAACTCAACATTATTGATTGCTCAACAAAAACAGGCAGAAAGAATTTCTAAGATTGCTCAAGAGCAAGAAGACGACGAAGCAACGTTCTCTGACAATCAACTACTCAGAAATATGGCTTCTGTGAGAAGGTAAGTGATTTTAAACTACTTTGTAGGTGTTTAAATCGATCTATAGCAATGGGTTTAGGTTAGAATCGTGAACCCTAACTCAAATAGTTGAGTTTCAGAGAGTACCGGCACTGAAATTTGTATGAATACAATACTGGTTTCCAACCCCAGATTAACCAGAAACTGAATTTTCCCTACCGGCATTCAATCTAGGATGAATACAGTGCCGGTTTTTAGTACCGACAGTGTTTGATAATAATTCGTGTATGCCGGTAGTGGACTTAAAACATACAGGAGAGTTTATGAATTTGTCACCAGTACCGGCATAGATTTTTTGTTTCATTACATGCCGGTTTTGAGTACCGGCATTCTTTTGTAATAATTCGAGCATGCCGGTAGTGGACTTAAAACATACAGGAAAACTGTCAATAATACTGGCATAGATTTTAGGTTGCATTTGTATGCCGGTACAAGTACCGGCACTGTCGATAGTCAATGTTTACTGCCGAAACATTGTACCGGCGTGGTTTATTTTAAGGTAGTCAATGCCGGTACTAAAACTGAAGGTGAGTTGTCTTATATTCATTGCTTTCCATGTGCTTACGATATAGGTCAAAAGCAAAGGAAGCCAACAAAAGAAAAAATAAAGATGTTGTCACTAAGAGAAGAAGGAAGGACGGTCTTGATACTCCTCAGTCTTTGCCTCCTCGAGGGAAAGATGAAGGTCGAAAGATACGTTTGGGGGCTGGTACAAGAGGGATAATTTGGGAGAGTGGTAGTGACCGTAGTGGATTTGCGAACCGTGAGCACGATGATCAAGATGAACAACATGAAGAGGAAAGTCAATTAGCAAGCCAAAGCGAAGTTGGTGGCCCAAGTCAACAACCAACACAAGGCAATGGCAAGAAGGGCAATGTCAAAGTGAAAGTTAAAGGTTCCCACCTTCCTCATATTAATGACATGATACCTGATCTTGAACGTGGTAGAATTTGGGGCGAAGCTCCGGAACCAAAAACACTATTTGGATACAAGCACTCGTGGGCTCGTACTATCTATCAAACCTATGTAAGAATTTTCTATCTTGTACATATGTATTGTTGTGTATTTACGTAAAATATCTTAATTGTATTGTCTCTCCTAATTGTAGGATGATAAGAAGGTTGTGCGTGTTTGCCGAAACCAAGCCGCGGATGGTTGGGATTTGTCAGAGGAATGTGAATAGGTCCAAACAATAGTAAAGGATTCTGGTCTATATGCTTTGGTTGAAAATTATGTGAAGCCTGATTATGTTACTGTCAATTGCTTCGTCGAAAGGTATGATAGACACATTTTTGTGTCTATCTTGTCTCGATTCTTTATATTGATAGTGCTCATTTTTGTACTTATTATGGTGTTTTATGTGTGTGTAGGTATTTTTGGCCAATAAACATTTTTGGAAAAATCGGCTCGAAAAGTTGCACCCGGAGGACACCTACTATTCGGACTCTCATTATGGATAAGGGGTACCCAAATTACTAAGGGGCACCCCCAGGGCATCCCCAAAGGCATCTGCTAAATACACCCCTACTCTGGTTAGGGGGCCACCCATCTTCTACATTCAAATTCTGAGAATTGGCGGGAAAACGATGGCAGATTTGTAGTTCGAGTTTTGAGCGATTTCTATGGAGATTCAATGGCTTATTTTTGTTGGACTGGACCTGTTAGAGCATCATAAGTCTCGTATGGGTGTTTGGATCGATCAACTTGGGATGCATGATCGTGTTTGAGCAAAACAGGGAGGTGAAGTTTTCACGGGTTTTTTTTTGTTTGATTATATTTGGCAGTTACGAGAGATTTGAGGCAAGATAATCTTTCCTGATATTCATATCAATCTAATAAAGGGATTGGAGTGACCTGTACGGCTCAGAAACGCGTTGAGAAGCTTGGGGAGAAAATAACGTGGCTTGGCAGGGAAAGAAAAGTCCGAGACTTTCTGCCAAAGAAAAGAAGGAATTATATCGAGTTTTAGGGCTTCTGTTGGCTATAAAAAGGATTGCTGGGAGTCACAAAGGGGTTACGTACACTTTGGGGAGGTTTAGAAGAGAACATGAAGCTGAAATCACGAGTTGAACATTTTTTTCTGCTGCTGCAACATCAAGAACACGAAGAACATAAGACGCACGAGCATCTGTCGCAGAAAACTATCGTTATTCAACAGCGGAACGTATATATCGTTTATCAGCAATGGTTTTTAATTATTGTTCCCCTTTGTAACAGAGATTCTGTAACACACTCACACTGTTGCAAATCGGCTGTGTTATTACTTTTCATCCTTTTTATCATCTTTTAAGCCATAAACACATATTTTGAGGTCATGATTAATATGAGGAGCTAAGCCCCATTGCTGAGGCGATAAAGGAAGCTATTTTTCCAACAAGAAGTGGTATATTTTTATTTATCTATTTATTGCAATTATTTTTATGATTATTTTGCCTTGATCGATAATTGTTTGAATGATTTTTGTTAAACAATTGTGATTTCTTTTGATAGAGCATACTTGGACCAAGGTTTTTGATGTTCTATACTTCGTATTTACACTTGTTATTTTGAGAATCTACTTGTTGCAATAGATTAGAATCAACTTGAATGAGAAAATTGCATGAATATAAATATTGGATTAAATCACTTTGAAATTGGAAAATAGTGGAATCTTAGCCTCAGTGTTCTTTTAATATTGATATCATCTTTGTCGGTGTTTGCTATAATTTTTAGCGAGTTTTCTATTTTTATTTTGAATTTAAGTCTAAAAATCCTTCACAAGTCTGAGAAGAACGACATCTTTCTTACCACTTTACAAACAACTTCAAAACAACATCAATTTTTGGCGCCGCCGACGCGGACTTGTTTTTAGGATTTTATATTTATTTTTTAGTTTTTTATTATTTTTGTTCTTTTTTACGTTTTTGGGTATTTATCTTTTGTCTACAGGTTCTGGATCATAAAGAAAATTGAGCCAAGATGTTTGGTGATTTCGTAAAGACTTGGAGCTAAAGATTAAAGCGAAAAGAACGGAAAAGAAGACAATTTTATTTTAGTTATTTTTTTTTTAGGGTTTGTTTATTTTTAGAAAAAAAAAAAGAAAAAAAAAATTGTATTAGGGTTTATTATGTTTGTAATTTTTCTTTTCTTTTTGGACTTTGGACATTATTTTTTATTTTTACTTTACGGAAGGGTACTTTAAATATAAACTGTTTGCAGAGAAGGAGGACAATTACGATATTGTCTCTGCACCTTGGGTTCGTACACTGACATAGGAGTCAGTGGCCCGAGTCGACTACAACCGATTCATCCCCCGTCTGGAACGGGAGGTAAGACTCTAAACACTCGCGAATCTCCCCGGCCGAGTTCTTGGATTCCTTCGTGTGCATATATGCTGAGGACTTGAATACGGCTGCTTTAATTTTCTAGTAAAGGGCAAGGCCTGGCCATACAAGATAAGGGTTCGGATTTCATCACCGTTCTCTTCTTTCCCACCTTAGGAACACGTAACCTACGCGAACCTAAGCCTTAAAATTTTGACTAGAACAAGACCGATAGGGTAACGAGCTTAATAGGAAAGTCATTCAAAAATATTGGTTACTCTTTTAAGCACACTTCGAAGTTCATGAAGGTTTCTGTGAGTTGAATGCGTGACTGCGCCGCCTTGTAATTCCGGTGAGGCCTTGGGTATCAAAGCTCCACCGAGCTTCCCTCGCCTCTATTCAACTTACTTTGACTCGGATTGATTCCAGGGGGGTTTGCTTAAGTTGTAACGAATTCCCTTTCGAAGGATTGGAAGATGGTCTAGAAACAATCTAAGTGGAGCCATCATGCTTTTTGTTTGCTAGAAATCTCTAGGTTTGCTTTGGTTGAGTCGGCCTTGATTTGTGATTGCATAGAATCCCCTTCCTAATTATTTTGTATGCCTAAACGTAAAAGAGACGCCCTAGGTAGATTTGTTAAAGAGAAACCTAGTAGTTCTAAGCGTCTCGATTACCTCAATTTAGAAAGTCCGATTTTTGAAGAGTCCGTTTTGAACGTCCGTTTAAGGAGACAATCCCTAATATTCCGATAGTGCCAGAAATGGCAACTTTGAAAGCCTTGTTGAACCCGACTAGGGCTACTCGTCCCTCGTGTATCAGGTTAGGCTGAAACAAACAAATTATGAACTTAAACCTGGGACCTTACAGCTGCTCCCAATCTTCTTAGGGAAAGAAAATGAAAACCCATATTTTCATGTTAGGGACTTTGAGGAAATTTGTAGTACCCTAAATATTAGAAACCTTGATGATGATGCTTTGAAACTCAGGTTATTCCCTTTTTACTTGAAAGATAAAGCCAAATCGTGGCTATATAGTTTGGCTTCTGGTTCAATCGAAACATATGAACAACTTACATCTACCTTTTTGAACAAGTTTTTCCCTAGACACAAAACATCGTCTTTTAGGACGCAAATCTGCACGTTTTCTCAACAGGTGGGAGAATCTTTGTATAGGTATTTGGAAAGGTTCAATGATTTATTATCCCAATGTCCTCATCATGGTCTAGAAAAGGTTAGGTTAGTTCAGATCCTTTATGAGGGTTTAGATTATTCCACTACGACCACAAGTAGAATCTATGTGTACAGTGGGTTTGAAAACCAAACAGTTGATGAGGCGATGACATATTTGCATGAAATCGCCGAAAAGACCCAACAATAGGAAAATAATAGGGAACCCCAGAAAACAATTCTTCTAGGCAGAGGAAACGTTAATAGGGTAGAAGGAGGTTTTGAATCAGATGCCAAAATTGCTGCAATAGCAAAAAGGTTAGAAGCTTTAGAAGTGGGTCAGACTAGTGGTAGATTGGAGCCTTTTTGGGAAGGCCAGAATAATGATGAGCAAGCCAATGCTCTCTATAATAACACTAGATTTGATAACCGTCAGAAGTTTGACCCATATTTATTAACCTATAATCCTGGTTGGAGAAACCATCCGAACCTTTCGTGGTCTAAGGGCCAGAATCAAGGTCAGTTTAGTAATTCTAATGTTCCCCCAGGTTTTGGCTATACTAAGAATCCTTCAGGACCGCCTGGTTCGAGAATCGATCGGATAAGAAAATCCTAAGCTTAGAGGAGTCTCTCAACTTGTTAACTCAAAGAAACTCGCAAAATTTCAAATTTCTCAGTAGAACAAAGTCTACAAGCTAGTAACAGGATAGGACAAGAAAATAGTCAGTCTATTTCCGAGTTAAAAACCCAAGTTGATATGATAAATGAGTCTTTGAGAGAAAGAGGTAAGTCTCCTAGTCAAACACTACCCAACCCTAGAGGAGTTCATGAAGTAGGTGCAAAATCTTCGAATCGGTTAAATGCTATTAGAACCCTTAGGAGTGGTAGAGTAGTAGACAATCAGGTAACCATGCCCGATAGTGAACATACCGTAGTTCACCCCTCAGGATCTCACCCCTCAGGACCACCACTAGCTGAGGAGACTGATAAAATTTCTGATGATGCCAATTCGGTTCACGAGAGGTCCGATTCATTCCTGAGCCCCGTTTTCCCAACTATTAGTACCAACAAAGAAGGAATCGAACTTTAATGACATATTGGAGGTTTTTAAGCAAGTTACCATAAACCTTCCTTTATTAGATGCAATTAGGCAAATTCCTGCTTATGCCAAGTTCCTTAAGGATATGTGTACGCGAAAGCGAAAACTCAGCGTCCATAAGAAAGCCTTTTTAGCTAGTCACGTAAGTTCAATCATTCAAAACACCACAACTCCAAAGTACAAAGACCCAGGTTCCCCTACCATTGCTTGTACAATAGGAAAACACCGGGTAGAAAAAGATTTACTTGACTTAGGAGCCAGTGTGAACTTACTGCCATACCATATGTACTTACAACTAGGACTTGGTGAAATGAAACCTACTCAGATGACATTGCAGTTAGATGATAGGTCTGTTAAAATTCCTCGAGGTGTTATTGAGGATGTTCTTATTGAGGTCGACAAGTTTATTTATCCAGTGGATTTCGTGGTCCTAGATACTCAACCCGTCCCCGATCCAGAGAACCGGATATACTGTGATTTTAGGTCGCCCATTTTTAGCTACGTCTAATGCGATCATTAACTGTCGAAATGGTGTGATGAATTTATCTTTTGGTAATATGACTATGGAGATGAACATTTTTAATGTCAGTAAGCAACCTTATGAGCTAGATGACACATGTGTTGAAGAGGTGAACATGATAGAAGCCTTAGTTCAGGAGTCATTACCAAACATTTTGTCTGAAGACCCATTAGAAAGTTGTCTATCCCATTTTGGTTTAGATTTTGATGACGATAGCACTATTGAACGAGTGAATGCTCTATTAGATTCTACCCCTATGTTAGACACTGATAGATGGAAAGCTAGGTTCGAACCATTACCAGTTTCTGAGACTACCTTAATTCCTTCTTTAGAAAAGCCTCCTAAGTTGGACCTAAAACCACTACCCGACACTCTAGAGTATGTGTTTTTAGGCCCATCTGAGACTTTACCTGTGATTGTAGCTTCCGATTTGGATAGTGATCAGGAAAGTAGGCTAGTAAAAGTACTTCAAGACAATAAGGAAGCTTTAGGGTGGACAATAGCAGACATTAAGGGTATAAGTCCTACTGTGTGTATGCATCAGATTCATTTAGAAGAAGACTCCAAACCTTCTAGGGAGATGCAACGTCGACTGAACCCTAACATGAAAGAGGTAGCTCGAAAAGAGGTGCTTAATTTGTTAGATGCGGGTATTATCTACCCAATTTCAGACAGTAAGTGGGTCAGCCCCGTTCAGGTTGTCCCAAAGAAATCACGTATCATTGTAGTCCAAAATGATAATAATGAGTTAATCCCAACCCGAGTGACCACGGGATGGCGTGTCTATATCGACTATAGGAAAGTGAACAAGGTCACAAGGAGGGATCACTTTCCCCTTCCTTTTATCGACCAAATGCTAGAGAGATTAGCTGGACATAGTCATTATTGCTTCTTAGATGGCTACTCCGGTTATAATCATATCGTTATTGCCCCAGAAGACCAAGAGAAAACCACTTTTACCTCTCCCTTTGGTACCTTTGCGTATAGACGCATGCCTTTCGGGCTATGTAATGCCCCTGCAACTTTTCAGCGTTGTATGATGAGCATATTTTCTGATATGGTAGAACGGTTTCTAGAGGTCTTTATGGATGATTTTCAGTGTTTGGTTCATCTTTTGATGAGTGCTTGCATCATTTGACATTAGTGTTGACTAGGTGTAAGGAAAAGAATTTAGTGCTTAATTGGGAAAAATACCATTTCATGGTTAAATCAAGAATTGTGTTAGGGCACATCGTTTCTTCAAAGGGTATAGAGGTAGACAAAGCCAAGGTTGACCTTATTAAGACTTTACAGATCCCAAAAACCGTGAAAGATATTAGGTCATTCCTAGGGCATGCAGGTTTTTACCGTCGATTCATTAAGGATTTTAGCTTGATTTCTAGACCTCTTTGCAATTTGCTTGCAAAAAATGTTAAGTTTGTCTTTGATGATGCTTGTTTAGAGGCTTTTGAGAAGCTTAAGAATTTACTCACTATCGCCCGATAGTCCAGGCACCTAACTGAACCTACCCTTTGAAATTATGTGTGATGCTTCAGATTATGCTATAGGTGTTGTGCTAGGTCAGCGAGAAAACAAATTACTTCATGTGATTTACTATGCTAGCAAAACTCTGAATGATGCCCAAATAAACTATACAACTACCGAGAAGCCATCGTGTTTGCCTTGGATAAGTTTAGATCCTACCTATTAGGTTCTAACATCGTAATCTATACTGATCATGCTGCTTTGAAATACCTTTTGTCTAAGAAGGATACCAAACCTAGATTGATTAGGTGGATCCTTTTGTTACAAAAATTTTGTCCAGACATTAGAGACAAAAAGGGTGCCGAAAATGTAGTAGCAGACCACTTGTCTAGGCTAGTTGTTAGTTCCCCTAATGATTCCCTTCCTATAAGGGATAGCTTTCCTGATGAACAATTGTTCTCTGTTTCCCAATCACCTTGGTATGCGAATATAGTGAATTATCTTGTTACTGGTCGAATGCCTCAACATTGGGGTAAGCAAGATCGTTCTAGGTTTTTATCCGAGGTTAAGCATTTCTTTTGGGACGATCCTTATCTGTTTAAGTATTGTCCGGACAGTTATTAGGAGATGTATATCCGAGAGTGACCAGTCCAAGATTATCTCATTTTTGTCATGAACATGCATGTGGGGGTCATTTTAGTGCTAACAAGAATTACGCTAAGATATTGCAAAAGTGTGGTTTTTACGGCCTTCGTTGTTTAAAGACTCCCATAGTCATTGTGTTTCTTGTGAGCGTTGCAAGTTAGGAACCATTTCCCGTAGAAATATGATGCCTTTGAACCCTATTTTAGTGATTGAGGTCTTTGATGTGTGGGGCATTGATTTTATGGGTCCATTTCCTAATTCTTTTGGTTATCTTTACATACTTGTCGCTGTAGACTATGTGTCTAAGTGGGTTGAGGCGGTTCCGTGTAAAACAAATGACCACGGTGGTCGTAGTCCGTTTTTGAAAGAGAACTTACTTACACGTTTTGGTACACCGCGAGCTATAAGTAGTGATGGAGGTTCACACTTTTGTAATAGACCGTTTGCACTTTTAATGAAACAATATGGTATTACCCACAAAGTAGCAACCCCATATCACCCACAGACTAGTGGTCAGGTAGAGGTCTCCAACAGGGAAATTAAGCGTATTCTAGAGAAAACAGTTAATCCTAATAGGAAAGACTGGTCGTCGAGGCTTACTGATGCCTTATGGGCTTATCGTACTGCGTTTAAGACACCCATTGGAATGTCACCTTATCGTCTAGTATTTGGCAAGGCATGTCACCTTCCTTTCGAGTTAGAGCATAGAGCCTATTGGGCTATTAAGAACTTAAACTTTTCACTTGACAAGGCGGGAGCTCACGAAAGCTCCACTCAATGAGTTGGACGAGATTCGTAGAGATGCATACGATAGTGCTAAGGAGTATAAGAACAAAATGAAACTTGTGCATGATAAGAATATTTTACGAAAGTCATTTTCTCCAGGTCAAAAAGTTTTTCTGTATGACACTTGTTTGCATCTGTTCCCCGGGAAGTTGCGCTCTCGGTGGACCGGTCCTTTTGTAGTCCGTACTGTTTTTCCTCATGGCGCTATTGAGATTGAGACACCAGATGGTAGTAGTTCTTCAAAGGTTAACGGTTAACGATTGAAGCCCTTTTTAGAGCCTTTTCCTACATGATGTTGAGGAGGTCCCTTTGGAGGACCCTGTTTACCTTGATTGACCATCGAGGCGGTTTGTATGTTGTATATTATTTTTGTAGGCTTTTGGTTATACTTCACCCAGGTAGTATCTTTCCGACTTCTCTCTTTACTATTTCCTCATATTACTTATATTTTTGGTACTGTTCTTTAATTAGAAACATTGAGGACAATGTTAGATTTAAGTTTGGGGGTGGGGTAGAAACTTTTGTTACCTTGTTGTTACAATAAATAAACTCCAGAGCCTAGAAATTTATGCTTATTAAGGATGGCACTAACCAATCTAAGTGGATGGAAGCATTTTGGTTGTAGGATTTGAGGAACCAATCTGATTAGATGGAAACATCTAAAGAGTCTATTCATAAAAGCACTGAGCTCAGGTGTTAGAATTAAAGAAAAAACATGGTAGTTTCGCCATATCTCGTTGAATCCTTTTCACTTCTATTTTTATTTTGTTTTCTTTAAATTATGTTTGTCTAAGTGATTAGGTGGGGCTCATGATTCAAGTTGTTACCACTGCTAGGGTGAAATAGAGTGATTGAGATACAAAAAAAAAAAAAAAAAGAACTTGAGACCAGACCATTAGACCAACCGGAATAAATTCAATAAAGTCGACCACTAGTACCCTTGTATATGCCAGTTGTGTTGACCTAGAGTTAGGATTATCGACCACTGGTTCCCTTGTATATGCCAGTGTGTTGATATTAGTCCAGACCAGTATTTCAATCCATTAGGATAGGTTCATTTTGGCAAAGTCCTTCCTTGAGACGTATATGAGAAAAACACCGTTCACCTTAGTCAACATCAAAACCATCTATGTTTTTCTATATCCATTTCTTAATCTGTCCATGTGATTGGTTGACTCCGTTTCTGATGTCCAGAAACTATCTGAGTAGAGCTCTGTGACTTATATATGAATTTTAGTATGCTTGAGTGCAAACTCGTGTACAAAGAATTGGAATTTCGCATCGTGGTACTTCCTCCCGTAATCAATAAGTATGCCAACCAAGGAGATTCTTTAGTGCCTTCCAAGGTTCTCGCGTAGATAGTTAGGTTACGGGTAAAGGTTTTGTGGGTACATCTGCAAAACCCTCCCGAGACTATAACTCGGCCACTAGGGCCACCTAGGGGTTTAAAGGCTTATTGCATACGCTAAATGCAATCGACGATGCCTGCGACAGTGAGTTAGGATTTTATTTTATTTTTGCTTCGAGGACTAGCAAATAATAGGTTTGGAGGTATTTGATATACACATTTTTGTGTCTATTTTGTCTCGATTCTTTATATTGATAGTGCTCATTTTTGTACTTATTATGGTGTTTATGTGTGTAGGTATTTTTGGCCAATAAACATTTTTGGAAAAATCGGCTAGAAAAGTTACACCCGGAGGACACCTACTATTCGGACTCTCATTATGGATAAGGGGTACCCAAATTACTAAGGGGCACCCCCAGGGCATCCCAAAGGCATCTGCTAAATACACCCCTACTCTGGTTAGGGGGCCACCCATCTTCTACATTCAAATTCTGAGAATTGGCGGGAAAACTATCTTTACGCTGGCAGATTTGTAGTTCGAGTTTTGAGCGATTTCTATGGAAATTCAATGGCTTATTTTTGTTGGGCTGGACCTGTTAGAGCATCATAAGTCTCGTATGGGTGTTTGGATCGATCAACTTGGGCTGCATGATCGTGTTTGAGCAAAACAGGGAGGTGAAGTTTTCACGGTTTTTTTTTGTTTGATTATATTTGGAAGTTACGAGAGATTTGAGGCAAGATAATCTTTCCTGAGATTCATATCAATCTAATAAAGGGATTTGAGTGACCTGTACGGCTCAGAAACGCGTTGAGAAGCTTGGGGAGAAAATAACATGGCTTGGCAGGGAAAGAAAAGTCCGAGACTTTCTGACGAAGAAAAGAAGGAATTATATCGAGTTTTAGGGCTTCTGTTGGCTATAAAAAGGATTGCTGGGAGTCACAAAGGGGTTACGTACACTTTGGGGAGGTTTAGAAGAGAACATGAAGCTGAAATCACGAGTTGAACATTTTTTTCTGCTGCTGCAACATCAAGAACACGAAGAACATAAGACGCACGAGCATCTGTCGAGAAAAACTATCGTTATTCAACAAATGAACGTATATATCGTTTATCAGCAGTGGTTTTTAATTATTGTTCCCCTTTGTAACAGAGATTATGTAACACACTTACACTGTTGCAAATCGGCTGTGTTATTACTTTTCATCCTTTTAATCATCTTTTAAGCCATAAACACATATTTTGAGGTCATGATTAATATGAGGAGCTAAGCCCCATTGCTGAGGCGATAAAGGAAGCTATTTTTCCAACAAGAAGTGGTATATTTTTATTTATCTATTTATTGCAATTATTTTTATGATTATTTTGCCTTGATCGATAATTGTTTGAATGATTTTTGTTAAACAATTGTGATTTCTTTTGATAGAGCATACTTGGACCAAGGTTTTTGATGTTCTATACTTCGGATTTACACTTGTTATTTTGAGAATCTACTTGTTGCAATAGATTAGAATCAACTTGAATGAGAAAATTGCATGAATATAAATATTGGATTAAATCACTTTAAAATTGGAAAATAGTGGAATCTTAGTCTCAGTGTTCTTTTAATATTGATATCATCTTTGTCGGTGTTTGCTATAATTTTTAGCGAGTTTTCTATTTTTGTTTTGAATTTAAGTCTAAAAACCCTTCACAAGTCTGAGAGGAACGACATCTTTCTTACCACTTTACAAACAACTTCAAAACAACATCAAGGTATCATGGTGAAACCGATACCATGCACTTCCCTTTTGGGGAGATGACCTTCATCCCTGAAGATGCTCAGAACATTCTAGGCTTGAATGTTATCGGCAAATCAATTGCAGAAGGAGTTGAGTCTCTCGGACCTAGAATGGTCGACGTTGCAGTCGACTAACGACTAACAAGTCGTTTGGTTGGGACTACAAAACTTCGTGGAGAGCTTTTATGAATCCACGTGCGGTAAGACAAAGACAATCAAGTTGACGCTTGCTTAAGAAGAATTTTGAAAACACAAAGAAAATAAGTTTGGAGGATGGATGGGACCCTAAACAAATTCGTTATCTTCTGCCATTTCGCTTACTGTTATACATCTTGGGCACTAGGGTATTCCCTGACACCAATGGCAACAGGGTTAGTGCGAACTACCTTCAGTACTTGGATCCGTTGGAAGATGTCTATGGATATTCTTGGGGCACCGCGGTAATGGCACATTTGATGATGGAGATGAGAAGGGTCTCTAAGGCTAAAACCAACCAATTTGTCGGGAATTTCACTCTACTGCAGGTAAATTTGTTCTTAAACTTATGTTATTATGTATATTGTTCATATGTACTCTTATATTGAACTTAGAAACAAAACTTATTGCTTCACATTGGAATAGGTGTGGGCTTATGAACACTTCCCAACCTTGTTCAAGGTCTACCCGTCCTTGAAGATCATAGACCTTCCAGAACCCGATACGCCTATAGCTAAGAGATACGAGTTCAACAATACTCCAAAGCCCGGTAACATAGGTCGACGGATCGATATGAGATTGGCTTTGGACGCAATGAGTACCAAAGATGTTGTGTTCGACCCTTACAAGGAGGCTAGAGGAAACCGCCAAGTTTTGAGGTTTGGTAACGTTGCATTTTACCATGGGACGTTGTTCCACCCAAAAGGATACGTTATGGCCAATCCTACACGTGTGATGCGTCAACTTGGATATAAGCAATTAGCACATTTCCAGACGGCCTCTTTTCAATGTTTTGATCTCGACCTTTCTCGGTGCTATTCAACTCCAAATCGGTTGCATGTAGAGTATGTTCCAAAACCGGACCCAACAGATTGGAGGGATAGGGAACCACGTCGTTTGGTAGATATTAGTCAGTGGGAGAAGTTGGATATTGGTGAAAATGATGATGAAGTTGATGCCGAATACATGGAATATTACATGCAATGGTCACATCCTTATGTCGTCCGCCCGGATGACGTCCAAGTTCCTCCCCAGAAAAACCCTCCCGTTCCAACTCCCGCACAGGCATCACCTACGATGACCCAACTTAATAAGACCGTTGGATTGCTTGTAAGTATTGTTAATTGCTTCGTCGTTTAATATACACATAATATTATATGTATACTAATTATGTGTTTGATATATTAAACTAGCGGCGTCGGCTTGGCAAGTTAAAGAAGATGTTGGGTTGCAAGTACCAGGAAGGAGAGGTGCTATCCCTTGAAGAAATGAAGGAATTCGAGGAAAATATTGATAAAATTGGAGAAACCGACCCTAGTGCAAAAGCTTTGTTCGGGGAAACTAAGAACAAACTGGCCCAAAAGAAGCAAAAGACCCAGTGATTAACTCTTTAGTTGTATTTCTTTTTTTGGATAGTGGTTGTCACGTCTTGAACATTTCCGAATTTGTTTTCGTTTGTACCTCGTGGTTAACTCTTTAGTTGTTTGGTTTGCTTTTGGTTTAGGATACCTGGATTAAGAACATTTGATAGCAGAATCCAGTTGTTTGGTTTATGTTGAACATGTTTTGATTTCTAGTGATTCGTTTATGTTGAACATGTTTATCCTTGCAAGATTTATTTGCGACATTTACCTAAGCATAGATAAGTTTAGGTTAACGAGGTCTGGGATTTAAGTACCTTAAGACCTTTGTTTAATATTTATACATCAATGCCAGTACTAGGTACCGACAATGAAATTGTTTATAAAAACAATACCGGAACAAGAAGATTAAAAATTCCATGTTCCTGTATAGATATTCAAAGGTACCGGCATGGTAGTATTTTCTAACATCTATGCCGGTTTTATGATATTTTCAAATTTTGATAGTTGTCAGAAAACCGACACTGTAAGCTTGATTTCTTTCATGCCGGTACTCTGCTAGTTTTGAATAAAAATCCATTTCGAATGATCTTTTATTTTATTCCTAAGTAATCTATTACATTGGATTTGAAACTTTTAATTAAAACATGCTAAAAAACATGGCATGGATTACATTTGGTTAAAGATAATCTATTTCCATCCCTTTTCAACAATTGCGGAACCTTTGAGCCTTTCCCGAACCTCTTCGAAGACATCGTCCGGGAGGGGGGTGTCAAGGATCAGCTTCATTGGTTTTTCTTCTCTTTCAACATATTCATTTCCCTTCATATAACACCCATCACACCCATCGATTGGCTTGCATTGGCCCTTGTGGTTTTCTCTTGAGTCTGCTAGTTCAACAGCTTTGTCAAACCATTGAAACTCATCGCACTTTGGGTGATTCAAACACCTTAGAAACATTCTTCCATTTTCAGCATCATCGCTTTTGCAATCCAAAACCGGCGTGTCCCATCACAAACTTCTACACTTTGAATAAATAAAAGGACAGTCCATGGCTAGATGAGAAGGTGACTTGCAAATTTGACACTTGCAATGATGACTCTGTAAGAGAAGATTATATTAGTCGTGCGTCATAGTAGTGAAGATCATATTGTTAGTAAATCTACTTACTTTGCAAATAGAGGAAGATGATGAATCCCCCATCCTTTGTGAAGCTTTAACCGTGCTTGCTTTCTTGAGAGAATGATTTTTGTTATTTGGTTGCTGGTTTGTGTAGATTTTTCCAAAGGAATGGGGGTAATATATAGAGATAAATCTCCAACGGTCTTATTTTTCAAAAAACTAGTCATTTTTTTTGAATTTAACAACTACCGGCATAGTCGGTATTATAGATTGAATGCCGGTTCCCGTTACCGGCGTTTCAAAGTGTTTTGAAACCATGCCGGTATTGGTTGCATATTTGGCCCAATCTCTGTAAACAAATTCCCTATTACCGGCATTGTAAGCTTATGATAAACCGTGCCGGAAGCATATGCCGGCATCCTATTTCACAGTTACTACAATGCCGGTTGTGGCGATTTTCAAAAAAACTAGTCGTTGACGTTTTTCTCTATATAAAGAGAGCTAATTCTTGGACCCAAAAGCCAAAAACTCGTGTTCTTATATATCTCTTTGAGCCTCTTAACTTTTAAACCCTAAACCCTAGAATAATCATCAATAAATAGCTTAGTATAGTACCTAATCCAACATACAACAAATGGCATCGTTTGACTCGGAGGAAGATTTAGCAATCACCCAAGCATGGTACGCTGAAACTCGTCCTTCAACTATAGATAACAGCACGCGGGATTACATGTGGTTGAAGATTTTTAACAAATTTATTCATGATTACGGTAACCCGAAAGGAAGAAAAATCGAGCAACGACACGACATCATCCTAAATGCGGTGGTTGAGTATCTAAAAATGAAACACCGGATCGAGCACGCCACCCAAAATAGATTGTCCCCTCAACAACTCGTAAGTATCTTTATGATTAGTTGGACACAATCTACTCTTTTTCAAATTTTATGTAACAAACAAAGTTTGTGTGTTGTTTTTATAGCATGAAGCCGTGAAAACGCGTTACTTCCAAGAAAAGGGAGAACCATTCATGTTTGAAGCCAACATGAACCATATTGTAACCAAAGTCACGGAGTACCACCAGTTGGGTGAATCGGAAACGGATTCTTCTTAAGAAGATTGATAGTTTAGTGTTATTTGCTTAGGTTTTTAGGGTATCCAATTAGGTATTTCGTAAGGTTTTGTGGGTACATCTCTATGTAAGCCCTCACGAGACTATAACTCGTCCACTTGGGCCACCAAGTGGTTTAAAGGCTTGATGCACGTGCTAAGTGCATTCGTTGTTCTGTCGACAAGGATTACGTTCGAAATAAATTATAGTTCCGGCTTAGTATGTAAACATATTTCAATTGCCTAATTGTTCCTGCGTGCATTGTAGTATATTAATCTATGCCGGTATTAAGTGCCGGCATGTAGGTAAAGCTTATACCAATGCCGGATCGTTTAAAATTCAGTGCCCAACAACAATTTTTGTAAACCATAAACCGGTTTTATAGTGCCGGCGTTGATTGTAGGTCACTGACAATGCCGGCACTAAATAGACATTGTGCAATCATCTATATAATAGGTCTTGAGGTTTTTTGGTGAAACTAATACCATGCATTTTCCTTTTGGTGAGATGACCATCATCCCTGAAGATGTCCAAAGGATAATAGGTCTTGAGGTTCTTGGGAAAGCCGTTAAGGTAGGAGATGACTCTAAGGACCTGGAATGGGACAAGATCTATGAGCTAACTAAAAAGTTGTTTGGATGGGACAAGGAAACCACTTTGGCAAATATGTACAAGACAAGGCGTTCCCAGACAAAGACTATCACATTCGACAAACTCGTTCAATTGTTTGGGAACACGAATAACAAGGAATTGAATCCCGAACAAGTCCAAAGAAATTGCCGCGCTTATATGTTGTTCATCTTGGGCTCACTATATTCCCCGACGCCAATGGTAATAGGGTGCATATGAACAACCTACAATACTTGGATCCGTTAGAAAAGGTTCATGAGTATTCATGGGGCATCGCTTTCTTGGCACATTTTTTGGCGTAAATGTGTCGAGCATCTAAGGCGAACGCCCGTAAATTTAATGAGAATTTCACCGTACTTCGTGTATAGTCAACTACTTATTCTTTGATTGTTGTCATTAAATTTGTTAGTTTCAATTATTTATTTTCTTATACATTTCATTGGAACGATCTTTCATTGGCGTAGGTGTGGGCTTATGAACACTTCACAAAATTGTTCATACGGTATAAAGGATTGAAGATTTTCACTGAATATCAAGAGAATAGTCCTCTAGGTCAGAAATACTACTTCGACAATACCCCAAGGCCCAATAACAAAAAACGATTATTAGCAATGAGATTGGATTTGGACTCGGTGGATGTCCAAGATGTTGTGTTTGATCCATATAGGAATGCCAGAGGAGTTCACTTGCAAAGGCGTGACAATGTTTCATTTTACAACAGACCGTTATTTCATCCAAAAGGATTTGTTATGCACAACCCTCGCCGTGTAATGCGCCAACTTGGGTATAAGCAGAAAGATCTCACGGATACATCTTATCAGAAATTCTCTCATGGCTTTCCTCAATGCCAATCAAATGAGAACCATACTCTCGTGGTTTACGACCCAAAACCTATTCTTGCACATTGGAGTGAAAGGGAAGAAAAGGGACTTGTGTTGGATAGGGTTTATTTGGAATTGGCTGAGAACGGTTATGAGAGTGAACCAGCCTTCCAAAGAGGCCATCGGAAGTTCACGTATCCTTATGTTGTACGCCAGGATATCGTAGTTGTTCCTCCACCACCAGCACATCCCTCAACAACTCCTAAACTGACTACCCGCACTTGTACAGCTCGTTACGTTGTTGGTACGTACGTCTTGTTCATTTCCATTCTTTTAATCTATGTCTATGAACTTATATAATTGAACATACTAAGTACATGTTTAAAATTTCCTTAACAGCGTCAGCGGATTGGAAATTTGTCAAAGTTCTTTAAGAAAAAGAACAAGAAAGGAGAGGTGCTGACCCAAAAAGAAATGGAGAACGTCGAGCAAAAGATGGACAAAATTGAAGATCCGAAGGCAAAAGACTTGTGGGGAGAAAGGAAGAAGAGGGTACACAAGAAGCCAAGAACCGAGTGATCGTGTGTTTATTCTGTAGTATTAGTTTAGTATGTTTGTTTGTGAGTCTTGAATAATGTATTTGTTTGTGTGTCTTGCTAAACTCTTTGCTTGACTTGGTTTATGTTTGATTTGTTTTCGGATTGGAACCACATAACTTTGGAGTTTGTTCTTGTATACAATCTAGTATTGTTATTCAATTTATTATTTTGATAAACTTGTGTCAAATTACCTCTTTTACAGAGTTTGAATGTGCCCAAATCACTTAAATTTCTAATTTTTCTTTCGAATCGGCATGCTCGAAACAAGAAAAGCAATGCCGGTTCTCTAAATGACAGAGTTCCGGCATTGAACTGTGTTTGGATACTATGCTGGTTTTCTGTAATCTCCATGTCAAATATGATTTTGACATTGAACCGGCACAATAATGATGTTAATTTCATTGCCGGAAAGGTCGCTGATTTCTCTGGAAGTTTTTTCTGCATCTCCGGCATGGGTTCAAAACACAGTCTACGCCAGTACACTAGTTCCGGAATTGTTAATATAAAAAACAACTATGCAGGCATGGGCATCAAAATATGATTTAATGTTTACAATTCTGAACCACATAAATCCAAATTACTCATCGTCGCCTCCACACGTAATGAGTTGCATCTTCTCCTCTTGGAGCGGTTTTTTTGATAAGGCCAACGCATCCCAAAACTGGTGATTCTCCTCATACGATGCCATCCATCCCTTCCGGATATTGGGATCCGGACCCTTGTTTTTAATCATCCCACGAGATAGGTGGCAATGGACAATTTTTTTTCGTTTTAGAATAACGAAATGATTACCGTTCACGAACGCCAAAACAACTCTTCTCTTCTTAAGGGATCCTTCGCATTTTTGCCACTTTGGGGTAAATGTTACTTCTACGGTGGGGTAAAATAATGAACAAAGACATCTAAATGTATCCGCCACTGGATGCCCACAAAGCGGCATTCTCATCCAATATTCAAAAGGAAGAAAGTTCATTTGTTGCTCGGGCCCCAATACTTGAGCATGCATATCATCAAACCCCTCGCCTACACCAACCAATTGCTCATAAAATCTCCTCTTGTTCACAAGTTGTTCGGCCATCCTCATTCTAGCATATTGGCATGGTGTCATACCTCTACTAACCGCCGTGTCAAAGATTCCTAATTGTTCAGTCACAGCATGATAGCCACAATTTCCATCTCCGTCGACATCATCCGTATATGAAATATACTCGTGAATAACCTCAGGAAGTTGGTCTATGTAAGACTGTATCTTGGTATGATAACTTCTAATTGTCCTGCCTGTTCTGGGATCCTTATACATCTTCATATTACCCATTTATAACAATAATATATCCAAACCATCATTTGCAATCTCTACACTTGCAATGTATTCGATATGTGATGGGAGTCCGTACTTCCTTGGCCTACCCCTTCCCCTTCGAACTAAAACTACGTCAACTTTGCTATCACTTTGGTTTGTCACCACCTTTGCCTCGTCACCTTGTTGTTCTTTGTCACTTGATTATGATACCTTTAGCGGCCTACCCCTTTTCCTTGGAACCTCCGCTAGATCGACTATGGGTATGGCTTCGGAATGCTCACCTTGTTGTTCTTTGTCACTTGATGATGATACCTTTGGCGGCATACCACTTTTCCTTGGAACCTCCGCTAGATCGACTATGGGTATGGCTTCGTAATGCTCACCTTGTTGTTCTTTGTCACTTGATGATGATACCTTTAGCGGCCTACCCCTTTTCCTTGGAACCTCCGCTAGATCGACTATGGGTATGGCTTCGGAATGCTCACTTTTTTGTTCTTTGTCACTTGATGATGATACCTTTGGCGGCCTACCCCTCTTCTTTGGAACCTCCGATGAGTTGGCTTTTGGTGTGGATACGGATTCCTTGGTTTGTTGTTGACTTAGAGGTTCCTTCCTTGGCCTACCTCTTTTGTTTGGAACCTGCGCTTCCACGAACCTTTGTTCCGAAATCTCACATGCGGTTAGATCTCGTTTCTTACTTGCCGCGATTTCTTCTTCACGTTGAGTCATTTCTTTCAATTCTACCCTTTGTTTTTTCCTTTTTGTTTTAGTTTGTGGTCTACCTATTGGATCTCCCTTTCTTGGCTCTTCGCTTTGTGCGATCCATGGACGAGTAATTAGCCTTAGTTGGCTCAACAAGACTTGTCGGCTTACCGAGGTGCCACGTGAGTAAGCTTCGAAGAATTCCTTTGCTTCGTTCGTATCCCATGGAGATTGCCCGGGATCTCCTGAAGGGGGGGGGGGGTCGAAAGATAGTTGCTTCCAAAACGGATCAATAACCTCAATAGGTATAACTTCTTCATACTTCACAAGCATATGACGACACGAAAGCCCCAATGAAGACATGTCGGGACAAATACACACATCACCCGGTTTTCCGTAATTTTTCTCATATTCTATTTGTATCATCATATGTTTTATTTCCCAATGAGATACGTTGAATTCTATTCCTTGGAGCAACTTACGATAACGAAGAAATGGAGTCATCCTTTCCATCGAGCTTTTCTCAAAAGCATCCTTGATCCTATTGATATCTTGCTTAAAGTATTGCTCCATTGCCTCGGTGACCGTAACCACATTGCCTTGACCGGACTGGATGAGATCTTTAAATCTCCCATGAGCGGCCTCACTGCACTAGTTGCTCCACTCTTGAAGTGTCTATACCGGTTTGTCCATGCAGGCACAAAGTTTTCCTTGAACTTATCCAACCATTGAGTCCGACAATACCAGACGGCAGTCGGATAAACTTCGTTCCAATTGGCAATAAACTTCTCCAATCTCTTTTCGTACATAACCTCGGTAAGAGACCAATAAACTTTCTCCCAATCTCTTAGAAATTCCAACCACTTTTTATGATTTTCCGCATGTTCTTTGTCCACTCGCTCCTTTATCTTGCCTCTCTCATCTTCTTCTTCTTCGGGGGATAGTTTGTTCTTTCGAACATCTTCCTCTAGTTGTACCATCATTCTCTTCTTAATATCCTCCTTTGCGGGTTCCAACAAGGCATGGCAAGTTTTTATGATATTTTGACGTATATGATATGTACATAGGAAATTTTGTGCGTCCGGGAAGACGTTGGATATTTCTTTCATTAATGCGTCATAGTTATCGGTTACGATGACCCTTGGAAGTTGATTTTCCCGAAAGAACAATTTCAATTGTCGTAATGCCCAATGATAATTATAGTCCCTCTCGTTTTCCATTAAGCACCAAGCCAATGTGAATGTTACCTTGTCCGAGGTTTGCCCCACGATGTTGAACAACGGCATATTGTATTTGTTTGTCTTGTAGGTGCAATCCATCAAAAGAACACCACAACATGTATTTGCCAATTGTGAGAGCAAAGGATGCGAAATGAATATTTGATGGGGCTTCTCGTCCGGCCCTCTTTTAATGATACGCGTGTAGTTGTGATCCCAAACTATCTTCTCAAATTCTAGAATAACGCTCCTCCCTTCCCATTCCACCCTTCTAATAGTTGCTTTTGCGGCATAAATTGTACGTAGAGAAGACACGTTAGTCTCATCCTTTTCCTTGAAGCCTCTGAGAATTTGTCTCGGTTTGATAAGTGCTTTGGTCAATCTCTTTACATCCTCGAACTCATCAGGTTTTAGCTTCGCAACTAAGGAGTGACCAACAAAATCTTTCGGATCCCGGTGGTTATGACAACCACACAAAACCTCATAATCCCAATTGTTTATGTCATTTAAACGGAATACAAGCTTAAACGGGCAATTATTCTTCCTCGTACGAGTCTTGTATACCCTATTAGTCTTTTTGGATATACATAATCCTTTCTCTTGTGGCTATTCTTCTCCTTGTATTTCCCACTTCTCTCGCAAGCCATCTCAAAACGCCTCTTCGAACATTCGGTATTCCTCACCAACACACACATGTTCTTAAGAGCCGTATCTTTAGCCCAAGCGATTGCTTCCTTTCGATCTGTTATTCCCTACATAAGAACTATTTCGCATTCATTATAAGGTTCATTACTAGCAATCCATTAGTAAAGTTCAAGATACTAGGTGAAAAGTATTCTTTGGTCACATACCAGAGGGATTTTATAGTATTCCGACGTATCCTGATAAAGCGGCTCTGCATTTGTTGGAATAATATATGTCACCGCCTAAAGATCGAATGAAAATTAGTTCCAAACACAATTACAACACTATGCTGAAACCCGTACTAAGATACTCGACCATTGTTCCTAAGATAGTCTAACTTAACCAAAACTAAGACCAAACTTGAAACCTATTCCTAAGATAAATGTTTCATTAGAAAACAACGCAGGAAGCACGAGTGCCGGCATTATCGTAATCGATTGTCCTGGCCGGTACACTATTCCTAGGCATTGAATATATTTGATATTGAATGCCGAAATTTAGCTTTAGAAAACATTTATTTCTCGCTGTTTTTTGTAGGTGCTTAGGCATTTAAAAGTTGTAATAACAACGCCCGGTTTTAATGCCTAATGCATTATCGATGTTGATGGTACCACGCCTTGGTAAATTCCGATATTTATTAAGTTTCAATGCCGGTTTTAGGTTTGGGATGGTAATGTTTCCTGTATGTTTTTCATGCAGTACCGACATGGTAACCTATCAATTGAACCATGCCGGTTGAATATTCCGTAGTATATTCCTTGGTAGGTAAAAAGGTTAACTGAGTACCGGCATAGTTGATTAGAAGAATGATATGCCGGATCAATATTCAAAATAGGGATATCGGTCTACCGGCATGGGAGAAGTATGAATACCATGCTGGTACCCTTACTACCGGCATGGTCGAAGTTTGCATACCATGCCGGTAACTTGACTACCGGCATGGAATTCATACAACCACCATGCCGGCACTGAGGTTTTTCAGTTCAAAAAATGACGGGTTTAAAGAAAAATTTCGATTTTTCGACATCTTAGCAGCTTTACCTGTGTGTTGGGGATGCTAGTATGTTGTGCAAGTTTACTTTCTTGTGTTGGTTCTTCAAGAAACTCTCCATACTCGTCAAAATCATCATTCAAGGGTGTTGGCTCAACAAAGAGTTGCAATTGAGAGTTGTTGTCGTTAGCCAAGATTCAAGATATGCTCCTTGTTGTAGTTGAGCTAAAGATTCTCAGCAAAGCAATTCTCTCTTCACAATCATCCTCCATTTTTCCCAAAAAAATTTCTCTCTCAAAATTTTTTTTCCTCCTTTTACTCTCAACTCACTAACCCAATTCAATAAAACACACACTAATCATTTATAAAAAAATCTTATGATTTTACTAATTATTATTAATCACTAATCCTGATTAGTGAGGGGTAGATTAGGTATTACGTAAAATACTTAGATAAGGGGTGACCCCGAATTGATATCTGGATCCACTTTTTGTCCTTTTCTTATATCCCCCAATTCCTTTTTTTTATCCCCCAATTTCTAAAACTTTTAAGAACGCACCGAACTTTCAGTTCAGTTTGCAAAGATTTTGATGAATATAACCGAACCCTGTTCAGTATATTTTCAGATAGGAGTTCGGTTAAGTAAAAAATTTCTAGAAAAATTGCGAACGGACCGAACTCAAAGTTCGGTTAGGTACAAAATTTCTAAAACTTTTGCGAACGCACCGAACTATGAGTTCAGTTTGCAAGGAAATTTTTCGTTCTAACCAATGTGTTCTTGGTGTTCTATGTTTCAGGGAGTTCGGTTAGCAAACTAGGGTTTTTTTTGAACTACTCCTAACCGAACAATACTCTGTAACTAACATTTCAAATCTAATTTGATGATTTCTAATCGATTTTTTCAATCAAAAACAAATTAAAAGCAATGGGTTTGTGGGAAAATACCTCCGAATTTGCATATCGCTAAAGGGTTTGTGAGAAAAATACTTGCGAATTTGTACTTGTCGAACCAAACGAATTAAAAAAAAAAAAAGAAAAAAAAAAATGATTTTTTTTTAAAATTTTTAATTTTGAAAAAAAAAATATTTTTCAAAAAAATTTATTTAAATAAAATTAAAATAATATAAGGGCATTTATGTTATTAACTAAAATATGTGGATAAGGGGTGGCTTCACTTTACTTCTAAATATCCTCCTAAAATTGAAACCATGGTCCCCTCAAAAAAACCATGGTCCCCAAAAAATGGTTCCTTTTCAAAGTGCCCCTTCCCCTTCTAACTTGTTTTTCAAAACTGTGAGTACAATCAAGATAGAAAATAACACTGAATCAAACACTTTTCATTATCAATGGAATTCATATATCATGTGCATTATAACTAAAAGAAATGAACCAGCAATTGAGCCGATACTGACATTAACTGCTCAAGAGTTGCAGCATTATAATGGTGGTCCTATACTATGGTGTTGAACAAGATCAAACATCTGAAAATCTGCATGAAATTGGGGAGAGCTTATATATGGTTGAGAGAGAATGTACAGTCAGAATCAGCAGTTATCAAATGGTTGAGCATTACATAGGGTGTTATCTGTTAACATCTTCACATATCATCTGCTTCGCTACCACTAGCTTCAGGATTGTTGTTGAAATAATACAAGGTCCCTTCTGGACCCAACACCTGAAACCTGCTCAGCACGCAAAATCCCATTTCATATTAAATGGGATGTTCTGTATATGATAGTATAAACAATAAATACATTTCCACACAGTGTGATCCAAAATCTAAACCCGGAACTTAGATGTGGAAGAGGGAGAGGGTGAGAGAGAGGCTACCAACTACCTCTCAAGAATGAATTTGCCTTCTTTATATCTCTGACTCTTCTCTTGTGCAGCTACCTGGAGACAACGATCAGTTATTAGCAAAGAGAAAATAGATATGGGAATTAAATGATAATGTTAATAGTTACGGAAGCATAGCTGCATATAATTTTTGGTTGATGTAATGCTACCATGGATCACATTCTACTACCAATGAAAATTACAGTCAAGAATGGAAAGATATGTGATACTTACATATTTCCATCCCACAATTGATCCACAGCCAACACAGAATATATCGCAAACACTATGTACACCAGTCATCATCATGCGCTCTTCAGTCTCACCCACTGTGAAATTCGCACTGTAAAGCATCGAAAGAAGATAAAGACGTTAGGGGAGGTTCAAAATCAGTTCAAAAGTTGTGCACAAAGTGCTCACAAACTTGTAAGGGAAAGACGCACACCCTTCCTTCCACAATCAGAAAGTTATGTTACAAGATTCAACATTCATGGTGCTATATCTGGGAGAAGTACTAACATTTTATTGAATAGGTATGCCTTCCCATGCCTGCAATGGAATGCCTGAAAGAAAGAATCGAGTCAGAACATGTTCCTGCTTGACCATTGTTAATGAAGTATTAAGAAACAAAGAAAAGCCAATGATTACACCTTTAATATCCAAGCAAACAGATGCAGACCATGATCGATTGTGTCTCATGCCAAGCACAAAGAAGTTCTACTGATCTTACAATAAATCACTCACCGGCGAATGACATTAAAATGTACCTCCAAGTTTAGAATCGATTTGGTCATTAACCAACTACTCAGTTTTATTTCCGTGAATCCAGATACATTCAAACATGGCTTCAAAGGAAAACTCATCCTCAGGGTAAGAAGATTTTAGAATTGCACTAGCAATATGTATCATAACATCATTCAGTGGCAAATGGCAATCTAGAGCACCACCTTCAACCAAACAAAAATCCAATCATTTTAGCTTCACCATGTAATAGAAAGATAAGTGACTTAATTGCATATAGTAGTTCCATAATTCAATTACAGCAAAGCTGAGCAACCAAACAACAGACTGATAATACTGCCATCCATGAGTTGCCTTCAAAGTTTTATAAATATGACAAAATCTTATGAAATTTCTCCTCTTGCATATCAAGTGATTCCTCTACTTGTTAAGAGAATATTCTAAGCATATAAATTCCACCATTCCCTAGCACCCCTAGATTGTTAGAATTAAACCCATTTTGACAAATTCTATAGAAAGAAAGCTAACATTGAGATTTCTAAGACCTAATTCTCCATCAAGAACTCAAACCATACACACAACAAGTACATGTTACCCCCAAATTCATCAATTCTGGTACCAAATTACTAATAAATCCACCAAATACAAACAAACCCACAATTCATTTCTTAATCAAGAACTCAATAAAACCTAAATCAAACACAACGAGGAAACAAAATTAACCACTAAAGAATTGCAAGAAAAAACTCAAATAGAAATTGAAAAGAACCTTAGAAATAATATCTTCTCGTAAAGCAAGATGAGTTTGACAGTGTTTGCAACTATAGATCTTTCCCTCCAACGTTATCACGAAAATCCTTCCCATTTCTCTTCCTCAAATCAAAACCGCCTCAATTTCTCTCTTCTTTTCACAAAACAAGAATCAATTTCTGCCAAAAAAGAAACCAATAATAGATGAGAGAAAGAAAAAGTAGATAGCGAAAGAGAAAAAGGAAGAGGTCGATCTTCTAATTGTTGTTTTACCTGCTTCTGCTGCAGATTGTTATGCACACAACAGGAGGATTTGATCAGAGCATAGAAAAAAGCATGAACGAAACAGAACTGACACAAACACAAAAAGGGCGAGTCGAGTGAACTAACTCAAGGACAAGGACAGATGAGTGGAGGTTTTTTCCGTAACGTATTGACCACTTATATACCTCACCTAACAACTAACAAGCGTGTGTGCGTGCGTTTTGCCTTGCTCCGCCTCCGAGCACTTTGCTTGCCTTTTTCTTCTTACCATTTTACTACATTTTTACTCATGAATGGTGCATGATACATTAGGTTGGGTATTGGATATTTGTGCGCAATTTTAATCGGTCATGTATATACGCATGGTTCCATGATTTATAAAAGGGGATACCAGTCCTACTAAGTGCTGCTGATATCGTTTCATATAGGACAAAAAAATCCCATCGATCCTGGCCGTTGGATCGATGAAATGGTACCAACACTTAGTAAGACTGGTATACCCCTATAAATCGTGCATGGTTCGTGCAAAATATAAATGATTTAGGATTACATGATTTTTTTGGCATTTTTTAGGATATGAATAATATGTTGTCACTTTCAATAACATAAAGAGGCAAAGGCAATAGAGCCTTAATATGTCGTCACTTGGATAAGAAACACTTTCGGTCAAGAAAAAATACCCTTAGAGTATAATCAGTATTGGTGATTATACTCACTTTCAATTACTATTGGTGATTATCCCCGGATTTTTTATTGGATTTTTTTTTTAAAAAAATTTTTGCAAATTAAAAGTATCACATATAATTAACTAGATGACCGCTGTCACGGTGGGACAGCCGACCGAAGAAATTGGCACGAAAGTATCATTTTTCCTAAACACATAATGAAAGTATCATTTTTCCGATGCATAAACAAAAATATGGATGCATAATGTGTTATGTATCTTTTGTGGTGGTTTGCATAATGGCTATGCATTTAAATTTCAAAAATTGTGCCTGAAGTGAAAGTATCATTTTTCTTGAAACAGAGGGAGTACATCGTTTTATTACCTTGCTAAATTGGGATCTATACCACTTAATTGGGGCCTATGAATTACTTCAACCAACCTAAAGAGAAGGATATGAACAGGATATGGGGTGTCTAAAAGATGGTAAAATACTAAATTAACCCTTAAAGAAAATTTAATTATTCTAACACAAATACAAATACAAAATCATAATCACTTTATTAACAAATACAAAAATCATTAATCAAAACTCAATTTTTTTTTTCAATTTCCATCAAAATCAAAACCAAATCCTAATCAATCCAAAACAACAATTGAAATCTAATTTCATTTTGGGTTTTGAAAAAAAAAAATCAAAAACAAACAATTCAAGTGATTGAGTTAAATCCCTTTAATCCATTCCTTCTAAGAGGTACTCTACAATGATTTACCTCTAAATCTTCAAATTTATGTGTGCACTATACTAGTCCAATTGTGGTAGCAATCGGTTTTTATTATGTACCTACATAACCCGATTATGGGTGAACATCAACAACAATCGGTTTAAGTTAATGCATGCATTAACCGATTCCGGGTTCAAGTTCGGATTTGTAGAGAAATCAAGAATCAGATTATTAGTGCATTTGTATAATCCGATTGTGACTGTTAACGGTTATTTTTTGAAATTGAAATTATAGCCGTTGGTACTTTGTGTATATAAAGAGGATAGCCTATTGTAGATGGTGGATTTTCGAAAAAGGGTAAAATTGTAAAACTATACTTCGGATCCGGCAATCGGATGAGTATTGAGGCCCATGTCTCTCATTAAAGCATGAAAGCTCATGCCATAAATCTCTGAATGAGAAGGTCAGTCTCTCGTAGTATATGTAGATGTGTAGTTTCCCACCGAGGCCACGGCACATCTCATGAATACCGAGCAATTTCGGTAATTACTCGTGGATCCCAGCAATCGATGAGTATTGAGACTCATGTCTCTAAGAATGAAATCTCATGCCATAAAACATCTGATCGAGAAAGTCTCTCAGAGAAGATGTAGATGTGTAGTCTCCCAGCTGAGACCACGGCATATCTCATACTGTATAGAATCGCAAGATTGGATGGCTCCTGACAAAGCATGTCCTGCTAGTATGGAGCAATAACGTCTTCAGGATGCAACCATGTTTTCCCTAACTATACAAGAGGAGTATGACACTCCAGCAAGTTCATATTGCTCAACCCTCAGATAATTAATGCTCCTAGATAGGAAGCCCTGCTAGTATAGAGCCATCAGTTAATTATCTCTAATCGTCTGAATATCCATCAATATTCTACGATTCTTCGTTATATTTCGTCACTTCAATTCGTGGTTCTTCCCAAAGAATTCCACGGGTTAGTGATAAATATTCAACGAGACAGTATCCGAGCATCGAATAAGCCCTAACTAAAATGGTGCAAGTGTACTTAACAATAATGCACAGACAAAGATTTGAATGCGTAAACGAGCATTTCAAAAATATGAATGAATGAACCTATGCAAAATAGGAAGGAAAAATAATAATAATAAAATATTAGCAAAGGCGCCGGAGGAATGGGCTCATCGATTAGCGGGCCATGCCGTGACTACCCCGCGCCCAATTTTATATTTTGTCATATTTTATTATTTTTCCCGATCTCGTGAAAATTCTCTCGTTCGAGCTAATCTCCTTCGTTTCAAGGAAATTCTCTAATCTCATGATTTTATCAAAGAAATAATAAAATTAGGGAAAGGTGTCGCGGGGACGAGTACCAGTGGCCGACCATGCCCTAGCCGTGGCCGGTCCCACACCTCGCATCCCCATTATTTTATTATTTCTCTCAAATTATGAAAATTCCTTGATTTTATGAATTTTCCCTAAAACCATGAAAATTCCCTAATTTTATGAATTTTCTCTAAAATCATGAAAATTATTATAAAATTAGGAAAACTCATGGGACCGGGCGTGGCCGGTCCCACACCTCACGTCCCCATTATTTTATTATTTCTCTCAAATTATGAAAATTCCTTGATTTTATGAATTTTCCCTAAAACCATCAAAATTCCCTAATTTTATGAATTTTCTCTAAAATCATGAAAATTATTATAAAATTAGGAAAACTCGTGGGACCGGGCTCTAGCCGGTCGGCCATGCCCTAGCCGGTCCTACACGCTTATTATTTTATTATTGTTTGTTGTTTTAGTTCCTAATTCCATGAAAACTCCCTGATTTCAACAAAATACCTTGATTTTAACAAATCTCTCTGATTTTATGAAAGTTTCCTAAAATCATGAAAATTACATAAAATTGGGAAGAGTGCTCTGGGACCGTGCCCATTGGCCGACCGGCCATGCCTTGGACATTGCTGGTCCCACACTCCACCATTCCCTATTTTATTATTATTTTATCTCTCTCATCTCATGGAAATTCCCTAATTTCAGCAAACTCTTCAGTTTCATGGAATTTCCCTCAAATCAGAGAAAATACATAAAATCACATAAAACTGGGAAAGTGTGGGACCAAATCTTGTTAACTGGCCGGTCATGCCCTAGCTGTGGTCGGTCCCACACCTTTCAATTCCCTGTTTTATTTATTATTTTTCATCATCTCATGTATTTTTCCTAGTTTCAGCAAAACCCTGGATTTTGCATATTTTCTCAGAATGTTGCTCAAACGCGCACACTTAAAATATCGAAACTCTCGGGACCCGAGACATGAACGTCATGGTGACACGGGCACATCCCCTTGACCGACCAAGGGTGACCCTAGGGCTTGCAAACTGCCGGTCCCACATATTTTAATGATTTTAACCTAATTTGCTCAGTTGCTCATATTAGGTTCAAACTTCTTTCAAACAATTAAGAGTTTGCTTGAACGACCATCCATTGGTCCCACGGCCACCAAGAACCGGTCTCGTGACCTCTTGGTCGGTTCCTCATCTCTTCATGGCTAGGTTTTATTATTTGTCGCTCACACGAGCATTATTTCAAAAAAATGATTAAACCAGCATTTAATCATTCTTTCACCAACTGGTCCTCAAGAGACTTTGGTACTTTGCTCATTCGAGCATTTGGGCGTTACATGGCGTATTTGTCATCCCATGTATCCGGTCCCTGCTTCACTCTGCAGATTGATTTGCAATAAATCATCATTTCAGTAAAATTAGGGTTTTGAATCCGAGCTCGCAAAAAACATGATTCTGAGCGATTCAAATACTGATAATTTTATGTTGATTCCATGATCAACATTTTTATTTATTTTACTCGACCCAAAGAGTCGGTATCTTAAATTAATATTTATTTTGGTCCTGCTACCAACAATTCATCAAACGAGCAATATTTGCTCAAACCGCAAATATTTGCTCAAACTAGCAATAGTCCTCGGACTAGCAATATTTGCTCGAACCAGCAATATTTGCTCGATTCAAGAATATTGGTTCAACTATCAATATTATTCGACAATTCAAGCAACACAATTTGCTCGTCTTAGGTAATCAACATAATAATACCTCGTCTCAAAGCAGACATATTTGATTTATGAATTTCGAACATTTGCAAAACATGTTCAATTCAACAATACATGGACTCATCGTCCCACAAAGTCAACAGAATCGACTCCACAATCACGAGATATCAATCGTGTCACATGGGGGATATTAACTAGGTTTTGGTCTCAGCGGTCTCACGACACGTGTGTTCACCCACAATGAGAATGTGAGCAAGTCGTGCAATCGGTTGGAAGAGTCGGCAAAGTAGTGGGTGGAAAATTAACCAAGTCTCCACACGATGAGCAACTGGTTTTAACACGATTTACCACTTCCCCACTCTCTGATTCCAGCAAACTGTCACACTTTATGGGATCATGGTGTTTTCAACTCCGGCATTATAAAATGTCTCTGAATCCTGATTGAAAGGACAAGATTCGAACACTCGAACATTCATCTAAAATAATTCTCGGCAAGTTCATACAGACAATCTTTCGTCTACACGAACTCATTGTCTGAGCATTCACTCTAAATTGAGCAAAATTCAATCATTTAGAGCATTCTTACGCTGAATTCACAACACACCTACAATCTCAGATCACCATTGATCTCACGCATTTCTCAGCTTCCCTCCTACAGATCAACCCATCCTCTCTTGTGACCGAATTGACTCTGGAACGGCCATTGTTCTTGGTTTAGGCCGGAGTCTTACATATTGATCTCTCGAACTTAAAGCACTCCCTTATTGCAGTGCATCTTTGTGAGGTTCAACATTTCGCTCGGTTCAAGGAGTCTCCACACGGTCGACTCTCCAATTCCGTAAAAACTAGCAAATCGTTTTTCCCCATCTACACCTATTCTCTTTCATACACTACCTAATCCAAAGAAATCTTTCTCCATTGTTAATTTTTTTTCATTTGAAGATGTCAAGTCCATCATCATCAACTACCAATTCAATCGAACACATACTTAGAAGATGCAAGCGAACAACCAAATCAATTGCGGCAATGGAAGAAGAGATACGCAAAATAAGCGAACAAACAACTACAAACGGGCAACTATACTTCGGGTATATTAACTATAATCTTAAACGGGCAACCATACTTCTTTGATTTAGTAATGTATTCCCTTGCCGTCTTCTTCACGTACGGTCTGTCCTTTGCCCAGTGACTTTCTTGCTTTCCACCTCTCTCACAAACAAGTTCCAAACGATCTCGACTTGAACGACGACCTAAAACTAATGCGCATTTGATCTCTATGCCCTTGTCTATAAACCATTTCTTTGCATCGTTTCTTTCTTTCCATTCCAAATCGGTGAAATAGTGGGCAGAGGTATCATGACCCAACAGAGATACGACTTTGGTCTGATCTTCTTCAAACGCCACAACAATCTACAACAAATATAAACAAGTTGATGATATAGAATCGGTTTATATGTTACAGTCGAGACAACCGATTGAAAGTAATCGGTTTATATGTGCAACAATAAAGTCCGATTATGGACTTAACGAAAAAATTTCAAAGTTCACAATCGGATTATTTTCATGTATATGTAATCCGATTTTTTTTTCTCATTTCTCCTAGAACTTTTTTTCTCCACAATCGGATTACATATACACGTAAATAATCCGATTGTGAACTTCGTGTATTCTACGTGATTATTCAAGTGAAGAAATCGGATTATGCACATCACCAACAAAAACCGATTTCCGTCACGTACCCATCGCGCCCAAATTTATAATACAATCGGTTTATGTGGTGACTAACAACAACCGATTGTTATACCCAATTTGGGGATTTTACCCAGAATCGGTTTATGTGGTGCTATCGAATAAACCGATTCTGGGTTAAAGTTTTGAAATTTTTTCCCTTTTTGGGCGATTGGGACATGCAAATACATGTTTGTAGATCGTTACAACTCATACATGTTCATTAGAAGCATTATCACCTTCTTCTTCCCGATGATATTGTTCTTGTGCTTGAATAATATCCTCAAGCATTCTTTGGTCGACATTCTCTTCTTCATTCAACAAAATATCCAATTCGGTAGGATCGAAATCATGATAATCCGATGCACCCACTTCTTCATCACTACTAGAGTCTTCATCATCACTATAAAGTTTCATTTTTGCTAAGAAAATCACAAACCCTAGTTTTTTCTTTTTTCCCTCTACTTCTTTCCCTCCAAACCTTAAAAGAGGAAATGAATTTCTACTCTAATCCTAACACTATAATCAAACTCAAACACTAATTAATTTAACTAATACTAACTTAATTAATCATCACTAATTTAATAAGGGCATATTAGGTATTAACATAAATAGTGGATAAGGGGTTTCTATGAATTATTTCTTAATGACCCTATTTTGTCATGTAGCTATAGGCCCGAATTAAGTGGCATATGCCCCAATTTAGCCAGGTTTTATTAGTTGCAATGGAAATAAGTTGATGCATAAACCAATGGCTACGTAAAATACTATGTATCTTTTGTGGTGGTTTGCATGATGGATATACATTTAATTTTTCGAAAATTGTGCCTAAAATTGATAAACACCTCCGAATTTTTCGTAAAAACTCTAAATTTGATATTGTTGTTTGTACTCATTACGTAGATTTTTTTAATACCATTTCAACGAGATAAAATTTGTGAAATTCCAAGGCACGAGTTTTTAGATATGTTATATTAAAGTTTGGTTACCAATTATACCCTTAACAAAATAGGATGCATAAGGAGCTATAGTAATTGGACTAAAGAGGAGGGACAAGTTAGTCCTTTCATTGTTGATTGAATTTTTTTTGTTACAAACACCAAATCCAATCTTTTTGTGCCAAATTGGAAAAAAAAAAGTCATGCTTCACATTGACACAAAGTCACCATATATAGAGTCCTCCCTCACTTCTCTTTTTTTTTATAGGAAAAACTTAGGCCAAACACAGCCTCAGGCCAGTACAAAGTGTTGGCATTGTTGCTGACGCAGCTGCCAACATTGTTCTTACAAAACAAAGCAGTATTACGAGTATCCAAATTTGGAGTCTATGGATAATTTTAAGACTAATCAAAACAAAAGTAACTGGCTTGATTCTGGTAATATTGTCTTCGTCCTCTTCATTGTGTAGCGTTTCATTAGAGCTTAGATGAAATCTTCCCTTGACGGCTTTGTGGTAAAGAAGCTTAAATCGAACTAGGATATCCATGGATTCATACTGTATCTCTATATTAGTTTGTTGCATTTCCATGGCGCACTGAAAAGCTAAGTCTGCTCCTCATGTTGCTCCCCAAGTTCCAGAGTGGCCTGGATGTCCTCTGGTACTAATAACGTTTCCTGCAAAATCCATCAAAGTTAGGGCAGAGAAATATATTAAGTTGTCAGGGTCTTGCACTGTGCATATTTTTATAGTTAAACCATATTTCCCTCTAGGGTACTGGTCCAGAGTGTATGGAGAAATACTAGTTTCCTCTTGAGTTTCAGTTTCCCCATTATTCATGGAGATAGTGTTTAAAACATGATTGAGTAAATGATGGATTCTGTTGTGTTCACATAGATGTTGCCTGATGCAGTTGGAGGTTTGTTTGACATTTGGCTAAATGTGACTGAAAACTAGTTCACATCTAGCCTTCCAGATGAACCGGCAAATAGTAGCATATAAATTGCATTAGCTCTGGTAACTCCCGTCAGATACCAGGAGTTAAGCCAGTCCATGAAATTTGTTGTGTTATCAAACTTTCCATGCGAGATTCCAATTATTTCATGTCATACTGAGGTAGCAGCTGGACAGTTTAGGAACATATGTGTCATGGTTTCCTCCCCACTTTTGCATATTTGGCATAGATGATCTATGTAATGTAGAATACTAGCCGTTTTAGCATTAGTGGGTAACATTTCATGAGCACATTTCTAGATGAAGATCTTAATGGCAGGTGCTATGTCTATACTCCAAATTTCCCCCCAATTCCTTGTTATGATATCATTTCTGTAAAGCTCATCTATCTTGGCTTTATAAAGAGATTTGACAGAGAATTTTCCGGAATCGTCTAGGTTCCACTGAATCTTATCCTCCTCCCTAGGATGAGTATCAATATTTAAAATGGCATGGGCAGTGATGAGGTTAAAGAGGTTTTGGACTAGAATATGATCTCATTCCCCATTAGGCAACAGTAAATTTTCAACTGTCACGATGTGATTTGGACAATTAATTGGCTTACGGAATCTTATAGGGATAGATGGGATCCATGAATCCTCCCAAATTTTTATCTTCCTTCCAGTGCATATTTTCCAAGTACAATGTTGTTGGATATTGTTGATGCCTTCCAATATTCCCTTCCAAATCCAAGAATCTCCATCTTTTGGTTTGGTATCTATGTTAAGAACATTCCTGCCAATTAGATATTTTGCATCCATTAATTGACACCAGAGTGAGTCATGGTCCTGCGCTAGTCTCCAACCAATTTTAGTGATCATAGATCTATTTAACAGTTCCATGTTCATGAAACCCATACCTCTCAGTTCTTTGGGTTTGTAGACTGCAGTCCAGGCTTTTGGGTAGTGCCTTTGGGATTTTCCAGATTCTTTCCCCAGAACATGTCCCTTTGAAGTTTGTTGAGATCTTGGAAAGTTTTCTTTGGGATTCTGAAGCAGTTCATCTGGTATATACTAGATGTAGAAGTAACAGATTTGATAAGAACTTCCCTCCCTGCTGTATTAAGGGGGACATTTTTCCAACTGGAGAGCCTTATCTTGAGCTTGTCAACACCAGGCTTGAAAGACTTGATTTTGCTTATGTGAGTGAAAAGAGGGGAGCCCAAATACTTGTCATCCAACTGAAGAACTTGAACACCCATTATGTTGCTGATGACAGGTGTAAGATTTGAAATGGTTTTTTTTACTGAAGAACACTCCAAATTTGTTGAAGTTGATTAGTTGGCCAGAGGTTTTCCCAAAAATATTTAGGATATCCATAATATTCTGAGCTTCTATCTTGTTGGCTTTGCAAAATAGCATACAGTCATTAGCAAACAGAAGATGATTGATGGAAGGTGCATTCTTGCATATCTTGATACCATTTATAAATACTTGAGCCTCAACATGAATGAGGGTTCTAGAAAGAGCTTCCATGCAGAAAAGGAATAGATAAAGAGATAGAGTATCACCTTGTCTAAGGCCCGTGGATGGTTTGAAGAAAGTATCTGGAGATCCATTTATAAGAACAACTGAAGTAGTAGTGGATATGCACTGCATTATTTTGTTGCACCACTGAGTATTGAAGCCAATCTTCTTCATGATGGTGATTAGGAATGTCCATTCCACTCTATCAAAGGCTTTTGCCATATCAATTTTGATTCCCATGCTTCCATTTTTACCATGTTTACCTCTCTTGGATCTCATAGTGTGAATGATCTCATGAGCAATATCAATGTTATCAGAGATTTGTCTGCCTGGTATGAAAGTAGATTGGTATGGTGAAATGATCTTATTGAGATAAGGTTTCATTCTCTGGGCTAAAATCTTGGAGATAATTTTATAAGTTGTATTGCAAAGGCTAATAGGCCTAAAGTGACTTGGGGAAAAAGGATTTTCAATTTTGGGAATGAGGGAGATGAAAGTGGAATTCATTTCTTTGAGCAAGTTCTCAGAGGTGAAGAAGTATTGAACCATTTTTACAATGTCATTACCCAGAAACTCCCAGTTGGCTTGAAAGAAGTTTGGAGGGAAGCCATCAGGGCCTGGAGCTTTGTCACTTGCCTTGCTGAACAGTATGGGTTTTATTTCATTTAAATCAGGTGTTCTATTAAGAGTATCATTGTCATTAATGGTTAAGGTAGTGGGTATGAGATTGATAATTTCTAGGTTTAAGCTGATGGTTTCAGTAGTAGCCATATCTGAGAAGTGGTTGGTGAAACAATTCTTCACTTCCTGGTGATCTGTTATCCCTTCCCCCTTATTATCTTGGATTGTGTCAATCTTGTTTCTCCTGGTTATGCTTTTGGTGGCTCTATGAAAATAACTAGTGTTATGATCTCCCAGTTTTATTAGTTGATCTATGTTTTTAGTCTTCCAAAATTTTTCTTCAATGTCTTTCCAGTCCTTGAGTTTCTTTCTAGCCTCAGCTAGAGCTTGACTTCTATCAAATCTGAAATAGTTTTTGTGTAGCCAGTTAAGGTGCTGCTTTCATTCTTCTATATTTTTTTTGATATTGACATAAACTTCCTTGTTCCAAATTCTGATTTGAAGCTTCATTTCTTTCAGTTTTCTAGCAATGATGAAAGCATTGGAACTAGAAAGAGTTTTATCCTAGCACTCAGTTATTATTTTTTTGCATTCTTCATGCTCCAGCCAGGGACCAAAGAATTTGAAGGGGATTTTACCATTTTTCCAATTGGGGTTGGAATTAAGAAGAATGGGGTGGTGATCAGACCCAATAGCCAACATATTAGAGATAGTGGTATTGGGGTAGAGAAGAAGCCAATCTTCAGTTGCAAGCCCTCTATCTAATCTTTGCTCAGTTAGAGCATTGCCACTTCTTTTGTTGGACCAAGTAAATGGGCAACCAGTACAGCCAAGATCAACTAAATCTATCTCAAGAATTTTGTTGTTGAAAAATTCAGCTTCTAAAATATCAATAGGCTGAACACTGAATTTTTCAGTGTCATGCAGGATGAAATTGAAATCACCAATGATTAACCAAGGAAGATGATTGGTGACTGCAGTGTTTTCCAGCATTTTCGAAGAGTCAATTTTACTAGAAGTATTATAGGGGCTACCATAGTAGCCAGTGAAGAGCCAAGGAGGGCCATTAGCGGGGCTGATTTTAGCATTGATATGATTTAAGGAGAAGTCAATTATGTCAATATTTAGATTGCTTTTCCAGATCAATGCTAAGCCACCAGCAGTGCCACAAACCAGAAGTTGTTGACATTGACTTCATGCATTATTTTCATAAGCTTTTCTTGTTTTTGTTTAGTTTCAGAGAGAAAGACAATGTCAGGGTTTAGTTTGTCTAGCATATTATTGAGATATCTCTTAGCAACTCTAGTTCCTAACCCTTGGCAATTCCATGCCAAGGCAGTGAAGAATTGCCAGAAGTAAGAAACATTAGGATACTTGGAGGTAAGTCTTCTGATAATACTATCATAGCATTTAGAGATAAGCATAAGTTGAAATAAATTGAGATTGAGAGAGAAAAGCCAAAGAAAGTAAAAGGAGGAAAAGGAATGTACCATGTTTTTAGCAGAGGATCTTTCCAAGTTACCATTAGCCAACAAGAGAGAATAATTGCCTTGCTTGTCAGTCAAATCCCCATCTAAGTCTTAAAATATCTTCAGGTTAGCAGTGCTAGTGGAATTTGGGGTCCCTTCATCAACAATTGGAGTTGGTTTTTTCCTATTTTTGTCCATCATGGTGAGAAACAAGGTGTTAGAGCTGGGTTCTACAAAGATATGTACCTTTTTCTTTTCTTTCCAGGTTTCTTTCTTCTTAAGAGCAATTTCAGCCTCCATTCTTGTCTTAATTTGGGAAAGTGTGGGAAGAGAGTTGAAAGGGAAGGCTTTAGGTGGAGGGGAGACTGGAAAGATAGCAACTGAAGTATCCAGATGAGAGTGTTTGTTGTCTGAGGGCTTGGTATTTTGAGCTCTGGCTGCAACTTTCATTTTTGGAAGTTTTTTCTTGTTGGTGCCTGAGCTATTCTTGATAAGATCAAATATGTTATTTCTAATTTGACAGGCAAGCACATCGGGGTGAGGAGTATTATAATCTTCAGAAGTAGGAGAATGAGCTCCAAAGATGATAGGGCTGCTGGAGGTGGAAGCAATATTTTCTATAGCTTTCTCCATCTCCAATCTTTTAGCATGTTTCAATTTGGCTTCAAATTCAGCAGCAACATCAGCATCAGAGTATGATCTGTGAATCACATCTTTCCCAGCTTGAACAATTTTTTGTTGTTGAGTTCTAGGTGGAGGTGCTGGTTGAGGGGTTGGTAGGTGATGATGTTGAGGTTGTGTGTGATTTGGTGGGTTAGCACACAGGGAATTTGGTTGATCTAGGATTTTACAGACTTTGCAGAATTTTATGCCATTGAGAGCATAGGCAACTTCTAGCCATTGAGAGATAATGGGTATTTCATAAGCTTTTATACCAAACTTGAGTGGTCTGGTGACATCTATGGTGAGTTTTACCTCCAAATTCTTTTCAAATATGTCCCTTCCATAGGGTTTTTTAGCATGACACCACTTGGTCTAACTATGCCTCTAATATCATGAATGATATGAGTTGGGATTCTTTTGATGAGTAACCAAATCATTACCTTTGAGAAGAGATCTTCATCAATCAGCTCAGGACCACCAACATGGACCCAAACTAAGACCATTAACTTATCAAAAACGCCTCTAGTACCTCCTTTTTTTAAAGTGTTATAATCTTGTTCATGAGTAACCCTTAGAGTGTAGAAATTTCTTCTTCTGTTCCAGATATCTAATTCAACTCTACTCTGAAGCTCCCAGTTTGCATTTATGAAGCTACTAACTCTAGTGGTTTGGAAGCAAATATTGCTACAAAGTTTTCCAATAAAACACCACTTCCACTCAAGTGGATTCTTGGATTTAACATTGTCAGGATTGAGAAAAACCTTTGGGAACAAGTCTTCAGGGATATTGAGAGTTGTGTTCATTTTGTTGACCAAATTATGAATACAAGCCTCTAACCCGGTGCATACGCATCGGTTAACCCGTGTTGTATAGACATACAATTAGCCGAATCTTGTTTTCTTATAGGCTCATTCTTATAATGCTAATTAAGCTATCCTCGAATTCTTCAAACCTTTTTGTATAGAGGTTTTTGGGTACCTATCGTAGAGATTAGAGATGTTTCTGTCACGTTTGAATTTATCAAATTTATTGTACACATAGTCTCCTGGGTACCTATTATTATAGGTGTTGTGTTTACATTTGAATTGATATTCATTTTGGCTTTAGACGAAAAGTGATTTTGAAGAGATCAGTAAAGTTAATTAAGAATCGGGCTGTTTATCTTAGCAAACATTTATCTGTACCTTTAGATTTAGTACCTATAATCCTACAACTGTTTCTTATTCGTGGACTTCTGTATCTGGTACAAAAACCAATAAAGAGAGGACATCTAACGGATATGAGAAAATAATACCATAAAGCAACCAAGTTTGCTTACATACGATGAGATCTCAGAGGGGTAGTGAATTCCTTATGGGTCTTAAGATAGATATGTCAAAGGCTTTCGATAGAGTGGAGTGGAGTTTTCTAGGCAAGATTCTAGATAAATTAGGTTTTAGTAGCCAGTGGTGTGACCTGGTGCACCAATGCATCAGTACTATGTCGGCTTCTGTTCTTTTGAATGGGTGCCCTGTGAGCAATTCAACCCTTCTAGAGGGCTGAGGCAGGGAGATCCGTTATCTCCCTACCTCTTCATCATATGCATGGAGATGCTGTCTAGAGCCATCTCCAAAGCAGAAGAGTTAGACCTCATTCATGGGATTAAGGTGGGCCTAAATGCACCGGAAATATCGCACCTTTTGTTTGTTGACGATCTGCTGATCTTCAGTAAAGCTAGTAAGGCTGAGAGTGAGAACATATTGAAGGTGCTGAACGAGTTTAGCATGGCTTCTGGCCAACTCATTAACATGGAAAAGTCTAGAGTTTTTTTTTCAGTCGAAACTCACACCAGAACACTATGAATGATGTTATAAACATTTTGGGTGTGAAGAGAATAACCCTAAATGACAAGTACCTGGGTTCACCCTTGTTTACGTACACGTCCAAAATTAAGTCGTGTCAGTTCATTCTAGACAGGGTTGAGGGCAATTTACAGGAGTGGAAAGGAAAAAACCTATCTTGTGCGGGAAAAGGCATCAAGATACAAACAACCTCGTCCACCATACCAATGTATCAGATGAATTGTTTTCGAGTGCCAGTGGCAGTGACTGAGAACATCGATAAATTGCAGCGGGACTTTTTTTCTGGGGAAAGAATGAGTATGGCAAGAAAGGAGTGTACTTAAAGGCTTGGATCGGAGTCTGTAAACCAAAAAGTATGGGAGGAATGGGATTTGTGAACCTAAGAGAGTTTAATGCGGCTATGCTTGCCAAAGCTATCTGGAGGTTACTGAAGGAACCTACTGGTTTGTGGGGGTCCATCTACAAAACAAAGTACTTCCCTGAGTCAGGCTTGCTGAACTACAACTACAAATGCTCTTATTGTAATTGCAGGAAATCCTACAATACACACCTCACATGAATTCATAATATCTAACACATGTTTAAGATCAATAACCAATCTTTTTATTAATTGAGTTAATTTTACAAGAAGGAAGTGAAATCAAGAATGTTATTACAACTCTAATCTTTCTATCTCCTCTAAAATTAATCTCCACTTTCTAAAAAGATCTCCCCATTTTCATAAGCCTATTCGGCTCTTTATATAGGACATTACATAATGGATGACAGCTAAGTTATCCCTTATTTTCGGATCTGACTTGCGACATTCTCGCAAGTGTACAAATGTAAAATCTCGCAACACTCCTAAATCTCGCTAGGTCTTCACGCCTTTCTCGTGTTCTGGCTGTCGTCATCCGTTGCGTCATTTATATTATTCGTCTGCGTTATCTTCGCAATGTGTCATTTATGGATTTCGCAAGGGCGTTGGTGTTGCGATATTCTGATCCTACATCTTGCCTCTTCTCATGTCTTCTCAGCGAAGAAGAGAATGTCATGAGAACTAATCTACTCAAAATGCCGCAACTGTTCATCCTTATCTGTTTTGACATGACTCCGTACTTTTACAAAAAATTTATTACACGTATTCCTTCTTCCATTCATTTCTTGACACGTCTTTTTCAACCGTCCTTTCTCAACCGTTCATGTCTTCTCTTCGCATTAAATGTGTTTGCCTTTTCGAGAATTCTTCTCTCTATATATATTTTTCTTACTCCTCTCTTCTTCTTTTTTACTCTCTTTCTTGTTTTCTCTGCAATTTCTCTTCTTCATCTCTCCGTAATTTCCGCTTCTGCTGCTGTAAATCTTTTTCTTTTTACTTCATTGATCTTTAATCTTCTCTTCATTCCCATACTCTGAAATATGCCTCAAGTTGGACGCAGATATGAAGTTCTTTTGGGAGAGGTTCAAAAGGATTTGCAAGAGAAGGGTTTCACATTATCCACTATTCCCAATCAAGAATCTAAATCCATTCTCTCTGCCAAATCATTTCTTGATCATCATTGTGATAATCAAAAAATCATAATTTCGCTAGGTCAGATTCTCGCTTGGTCTTCCCATTCCTCTCTATAACCCGAGATCTTCCTTTGTTTTACTTAAATTCTTGCTCATGCGAAATTCTCGCGAGCTATATACCAATTAAGCGGAGATTGTATCCGCTTAATGCTTGAGTTCGCCAATCGTGGTCTTTGGTAAGGGATCTCTTTACCCTAATGAAGTCGGGGATCCTAAATATGCGGACTTAGAGATATTGGTGAAAAGTATTCGATGAGAAATTTCTTCGAAAATTATGAAATAATAAACATGAAGAACGATAGAACTCATTTGGGGTGCACGTTTGAAGAGAAGAAAATGTTCCCAGCGACAAAATACTTATGCAGGATATCGATTGGCATTCTGGCAAGAACAACGTTCCTCGCCATTCCAAAGACGACAAATGGTGCGTCTTTCCTCTATTTTTGAATGGACCTTATATTTCAGGTTCAAATGTGCTTCCTGCGACTCTCGCCGATTATCAACCTTGGGTATTTAATTGGCCCGAGAAATCAAAAGAGGTATGCTTCCTAAATTTCGCTCAACTTGTAATCTTCACTTCTTTTTATATCTACTAATCTTGCGAAATTTTCAGATTATCAAGTTGAGGAAAAGTTACAAAAGAAATGCTAAGGAGAGTACCCTAGCGATACTCCGTTCGATCACGGATGAAGTAAGAAATACTTTTCTTTATTATTTTTAACAATATTGTTGCCTCTGTTTCTTATCTTCATTCGTGTGCGAAGGTTGGTGTTGAAATTGTTGGAGAATAAGAAAATACCGAGATTGCGAAGGCCAAAGGCCAAAGTAAGGGTCCTCTTCACAAGGAGAAGTCTATTGCTCCACCTTCTAAGAAAGAAAGATCCATTCTCCCTCTCCTTCACATCCTCAATCCAGCGAAAGTTCTGATGATGAAGATAATGATGATGTTGATACTTCTCTCGCAAAGAAGAATTTTCCAACTGACTCTTCTATGGCACAACTGTCCAGAATCTTCTCTGATTCCATGCAAGGGATGGGAGATGATCGCCTCTCTAGTACGTGCCAATCCCTCGCGAGTATCTGCGATGCTCCTTTGTTAGAGAGTCACGAATCTCTCCATGGGGTCTCCAGATCAGTGACTCCCAGCTTTCTAAATTCACTTGGTGTTTTGGTATGTCTTTATTCCCCTATTTCTTCATAGTTTTGATTTTAAATTATATCTTTTTAATTTCTTTGTTTTCTTTTGTAGTCCGGGAGAGCTTCCTTTGCTGTTGCCTCAGATCTTGAAAAGAGGCATAGTATTCTCGAAAAGAAGAATCTTCAGTTTCGCAAGAAAAATGAAGAATTGGGAGTTGAAGCTACTACTCTTCGTAAGAGAAATGAAGAATTGGAAACTGAAGCTGCCACTCTTCGCGAGAAGACCAAGCAATTAGAAGCTGACTCTGCCACTCAGAAGAATAATATTTCTAGACTTCAGAGCTCCAACCAACAGCTTTATGGTATGAATCTTTTCCCTTTTCCTTTGTTTTGTTCTCTTGTTATCTTCCCTCATCTGACTTATCATTTTCGCAGACGTTTATAACCTTTCTGATGAAGCCATTCTTCTTCATTCATTTCCTAAACCTATGGATGATGATGCTCTTCTTGCTCATCTCAACGATTCTTTGGATAGTTTTTCAAATAACAAGATGAAATCTCTCCCTCTAAATGAACTTCAATCCAGATTTCGCCTCTTAGAACTTGATCATAGATCTAGCTTAAGCTTAGCCAACCAACTTAAACGTCTGTATCTTAGTTCTAAAGAGAAAATTAGTATTTTAAGGAAGAAAAATAGTGATCTCATAGATGATAAAGATCGCATTGCTAGACAAGGTGCTCAAGAATTAGCGAAATTCCAAAAGACTCTTCTTGAAGTTCAAATTGAACGGGATGAATCCATCCGTCAAAATGCTATTCTTAGCGAAAGAGAGAATCAAATCCGTTCCCTTCTTCTCATAAACAATGACGATGAATTCGCTTGGGCTGCGAAGGTTCTAGATGACGCCAGAAATAATTTAGGTGTTAACGTTAGCCTTCAAGTTGAGCATACGGCCTTGATTAGGGATATGATTTCTGACAGAGAAGGTTGTTGATCATTCTTCTTTATTTAATTATTTGTTTTTATGAAGCCGTCATTAAGTTGCTGATTCATTGTCATATGTTCGCAGAGGCTGAGGAGAGACTTCGCAAAAGAATTGAAGAACTCGAATCTGAGAAAGAACAACTCGCAAAGGACTTCTCTCTTCGAAATGATAAATATTCCAAGTTAAAGAAGCATCTACAAATTCTTGTGGCGAATTTCAAAAATGATCTTTGTTCTCTTTCGTAATCGGACTATTAAGACAAATCTGTGATGACAACAAACATCCCTCATTTTTCATACCCTTGTCTCCTTGACGAAATCCACGAAAATATGCCTTCTTTGGATATCTCGACAGCGATGCTAGCGAAGAAGAGAATCGATGAGGATGACGAAGTAGAAGGATCCGATGAAGACGACAAAGTAGAAGGATCTGATGAAGAAGAAAAAAACCAAACAAGAAATAGCTCCGTTTTCTTCTTTCTCCTTTTGTAATATCTGTACATTTATTCTTTTAACCTTCTACTTTTGTAATCTTTTGCTGCGAGTTTCTTGGATCTTCAAATACAAGCTCTACTTTTGTTGTTCCTTTCTGCACATGTTAAAGGAGCAATTCTTTTTTGCAATACAACTAATCAATATATTATTAATCTTTTTCATACTATTAGTGCGTAAATCTATCATATGAAAATAAATAACATGTTCTTAATCTATTCATTCCCATACTTGCCTCTGTTATTTGTTTTCAAATGAAAGATTAAGCAAATAACTTTTAAATGGTAACATACCTCAATGTCGCAACCGTTTCTTTCTTGAATTCTACGCAAGCAAGTTTTTCTTGGTTGTTTCCAAGATCTCACTTTTTCTTTTTCTCTTGTGTGGTCTTATTTTGCCTTCCTAGTTAAAGGTCTTACTGTGCCACCTCTTGTCATTGCGACAAAATCGCAGGACGTCTTTACACTTTCATGTAATGACCCATTGATCTTGACTTATCATTTCTTTAGTATTGTTGCCTCTGCAGGATAGTTTTGTTGCGGCAATATGATAGGCCTAAAAATCCTTGCGAAAATAAAGCCCCATGACATTGCTGTCTTGCGACGAAATCGCAGGACGTCCTTACACTTTCATGTACTGACCCATTGATCTCGTCTTATCTTTATTTTTTATATTATTGCCTCTTCAGGATTGTCGCACAAATATGACAAGTCTAAATTTTCTTGCGAAAATAAAGCCTCATGACAATTGCGTCTTAAGACACTTATCAGCTCCCTAATGGAGGGTGTCGCCCTTATCATCTCCATGGTTGCCCCTTCAAGGAGGCGTGCTTCTGCCATACAAGGCTAGCTCCCCCATCCGGTCTTAACAACAACCAGTTATTTTCGCATCCTCTTATCCCTTTTGCCTATAGGGCTTATGGTTACGAGACTGCACCTAAGTGGAGTTTTCTTCGGGCCGAGTGCAGCATATGCCGAGACTTGCCAAGAATGGCCGAGACACTTCAAATGCCCCAGGCACTCTTGGCTCAACCGTGTACCTCGGCGCCTTGGTCAAATGCTGACTCCTTAGAAGAGACCCTCGGTCGTCCAATATAAGTCTTAAGCTTAGATTGAAAATCCAAAGTATCTCCCCTAGATGGGCTTTATTGACCCCAATTCTCCATGACTCGGGTTCTAGGGGCGGTGTAACCTTTTCCCCGAGCCATGCAATAGGTACCCCCTTCTATGACGCATTTTAGGTCTTACATTTGCCTCTTACGAAATTTTGATTTCGCGAACTAGGGTGTACGCCATAGATGGTTTGCCTCTATCTGATTAATTTGTTGATTCTTTTGCATGTTAATTCTTTTGTAATTTCGCAATCATATCTTTATATTTCATAATATCTTCTCTTCTTCTACATATCAACTTCCCTTCGCAACCTCATCTCTGCTATTCATAATTTTTTTTTATTTTTTTTTTTAACCCAACTTACATTTGTCGTCTTCCTCCCCATTTTTTCACTGACAATCAACAACTACAGTTATTCTTTAAGTCTCTTACTTCTGATACTTTCTGCCTCTGCATTTTTGAATTTTCCTGTCATTTTCTTGTCTGTTGCGAAACCTTCGCCATTTCCTATCTTCATCATTTTTTGGTTTTGCAGCATTTCTTCCTCTCTTTGCTCTATTACATCTGCCATTAATCTTTCACCTCTTTGTTTTTCTTTGATGTTGTTTTTACAATTCCTCTTCTTCGCAGCTCTTTCTTCGCAGGATTCTATATCAACTTCATAACACTTCTTTCCTTCAACCCAATCTCCCTTTATGATGCCAACACCAGTGGGATGAGGGAATTTGATACATTGATGGAAAGTTGATGCGACACCTAAGATCTCATGTAACCATGGTCGTCCGATCAGTAGCGTTGTATGGTGATTCCACATCAACTACACAGAATAAAATTTCAGAAGATAATCCTTTCAATGGAATTCGCATATGAACTTCTCCTTTTGGATTATTTGCGGTACCATTAAAACCATAGATTTTGTACGTTGAAGGTATTAGATCTTCATCTTTTCCTCCCATAGTTTTATAAGTATGATAAAAAAGAATGTTCACGGAACTCCCCGTATCAATCAAAATTCTGTTGATTGCCCAAGAATTCTTAGCTTCATCATCTTCATCCTCGCTAGGTTTTGGGTTGATCTCCAATCTTACCACCAATGGGTTGTCATGCATTTCTCCAGCCTCAGGTACTTCTTCTGCGGTAAAAGAGATAGTCTGCTTTTGCCATTCTTCCAGTGGCGATGTCTTCGCAATGTTCATTGTTTCTCTATCATCAGCATCTCTTGTGAAAACCCTACTGAGAGTGTTATCGTGAAAATCTTCAATCGTCTTGTACGAGTGTACAATGGAATTATAAAACAGATTCTTTGCCTTTGCACCAACTTCAATCACAAATGTTTCTATTTCTTTTGTCGTATTTGGCTTGTGAATATCTGGAGGAGGTGGTAATGCTTGAGTTTGTGTTTGTCCTACCAGAAAGTGATTTAATTTTCCCTGATCTATCATTCTGAGAATGATTCTCTTTATATTTCTGCAGTCATTTGTTGTATGTCCATGGAAATGATGATAAGAGCAAAATTCATTACTTATGTAGCTTGGAGGTGGTTCACTCCCCATGTTCCATGGTGCGGGTATGTTTTCCATTAGGATTATAGCTTCCCATATCTTCTCCACACTAGCATTCAAAGGTGGCATTTTGATTTCTTCCCATATTATCTTAGGATTTCGCTGTCCTCTGTGAAAGTTTTGCCTCTGACCTCCATAAGTTCCTTGCGGCTGATGACCTCCGTACGTTTCTTGTGGCTGATCAAGTCTTTGGATTTTTTTATTTCCACCCCGGCTATAGAAGTTTCTCTCTCTCTCAAATTCTTCTTGATCACGGCTCCCCACAACTACTAGCTTTTGATGTCCATCTCCCATTACCCTCTCTTGTTGCCCTTGCGAGGTGCTCGCCACTGTATTTATTAACTTGGGCAATAAGCTTGCAGTCGTTGCTCTTGAACTTGTGTTCGCAATGGGGTATGATTCCATCTCATTTTTCTTTTCTTCAAGAGCAATATACTCCTCATGTAGTTCTCGCAACTCGCTAAAATTATAAGTCATTGTGATTGTATTTTTGATTTTGAAAATCAATGTATAATGATCTTGATTTGTTGCGAACATAGAATTGATGAATGATAGGATGAGATATCTTTCGTCCACACGACCCGACCATATCGCTACATCATTGTCTTCCATCTCACTTGTGTTAGATGCTTCAAACTTTTTCGCCAACCCTTTGCTTCAGCCCAAATACATCTTCAATGCCAGGTCGCGAAGAATTGTTGCTTATGTATGCTCCTAAAAAATATAGCTTGTAAGTGGTTGAAAGATGTTATGGTGTTCTTTGTCAAACCTTCAAACCATTTTAACGCCTCTCCTGTTAAACTTGATGCGAAATACTTGCATAATATTGCATCATGGTTCTCCCATCGTAGCATACATCTCACATAAGCTTTGATGTGTTGGACGGCACAAGTTGTTCCATCAAAAATGCTGGTTAACGCAGGCAAGTTGTATTTTAGGGGTATTCCTCCTAATTGTACTTCTTGTGTGAATGGAGTTTTCGCAGCTTCCTCTATAGCTTCATCTAATTGTCTCTTACCTCCTCCTCTTTTATTATTTATCATTCCCCTCATCTCCGCTAACTCTCTCAAAATTTGTTCATTTATACCAGAATTTGAATCCATTGGTCTCTTCAATTCCGCCTCTCTTCTCCTGCGTTCATCTCTATTTTGACTTCCTTGTTCATCATTTTCCTCTCGTCTTTCTCTGCGATCTTATCTTTCACTTCTTTCATTAATTCGCACACCGTCATATCTCTCATTTTCTCCTTTTTGTCGTCTTTCAGTTCTCCTTTGTACTCTATCATACTCTTCATTGATATTAGCATTATTGCGGGTTCGTTCGCGCCTCCTTTCTCGATTATCATGGTTATTCTGTCGTATTGCCTCTTGTAGTTCTTATTCTTCAATTTCTGTTCTTAGTCTTTCTCTCTCGCGAGCTAAATGTGTTTGCTCAGCATAGTGTCTTTCAATTTCATCCTCTATTGCTCGTTCATTTCTTTGTATTTCTATCTCATGTAAAATTTTCCTTCCTTCTTCCTGATTTTCACTGCCATCTTGGTTATTTCGCCCCTGGCGATGTCTATTTCCTTGAATTCCATCATTCTGTTCATTTTGAAGAATTTCAGCACGTTGAATATAACGATTTTCCAATACTTCTCTTCCTTCGCGACGTTCTTCGCCTAGATTTTTTATTCCTTCTCGAGTTTCTTCATTAGCATTTTCTATAGGCAAATTTTGTCTTATTTCTTCTCTAACTGATCTTGTACGTGATCTTGTAGTGCTTCTTGACCTCCTATTTTGTAACTTTATGTTTTCCATCCTCAATTCGTGATTTTGCCTTGTCAAATTCGCACGTTCTTCTGCTTCTAACCGCCTTTCTTCATGTATTGTTTGCCTCAATGTCTCTAATGCTGCAATTTCTTCATTTCCATGAATTATTCCTCCAATTATTTCTTGATCTCTCTCCTCTTTCCCATTGTCTCCTAATTGCTGCTCTTCTCCCATTTCATCTACAGAATCTGATCGCCAAGTATGTACACTCACTCTGTCATAATCCACAGTTCTATTTTGTATTGGTGGTGTACGTTGGATTGGTGGTTGAACTTGATTTTCTCTGTTGTTCCTTGCATTCATTCTCGAAGATTCTCCCACCTCGTCTCTCCTTTCTCCATCAAGTCTCCTACTTCTTCTAACGGTTATTGGTTGTTTTGATGCATGTCTTCTTCAAGCCATTTTTCAATCTTAATGAATTATTGAAAATTATATGAAATTCCTTCTCTATTACTCCAAATTCTTTCAAATCACAATCTTCAATCTTCAATCAATCCCTGTTTCTAGCGCCATATGTAATTGCAGGAAATCCTACAATACACACCTCACAGGAATTCATAATATCTAACACATGTTTAAGATCAATAACCAATCCTTTTATTAATTGAGTTAGAAATTTTACAAGAAGGAAGTGAAATCAAGAATGTTATTACAACTCTAAGCTTTCTCTCTCCTCTAAAATTAATCTCCACTTTCTAAAAAGATCTCCCCCTTTTCATAAGCCTATTCGGCTCTTTATATAGGACATTACATAATGGATGACAGCTAAGTTATCCGTTATTTTCGGATCTGACTTGCGACATTCTCGCAAGTGTACAAATGTAAAACCTCGCAACACTCCTAAATCTCGCTAGGTCTTCACGCCTTTCTCGTGTTCTGGCTGTCGTCATCTGTTGCGTCATTTATATTATTCGTCTGCGTTATCTTCGCAATGTGTCGTTTATGGATTTCGCAAGGGCGTTGGTGTTGCGATATTCTGATCCTACACTGATAAAGACTCGTGGGTTTGGAAAAACCTAATGAAGGAAGTGGGAAAGATAAGAGATAATACTGAATGGATGGTGGGGGATGGAAAAAACATTAGAATTTGTGAAGACAAGTGGTATTCAGGGCAACAACAACAACTGGTAGAACCGGTGCAACATATCGAAAATATCACTTATGTGGAGGATATAATGACAAAGAATGAAGAGGAATGGAATTGGGACGATCAAAAGATGGCCAAATATATTGACAAACAGGTCATAGAGCAGATCAAAAAGACAAAGATACACAAAGGCAAAAGGGATGATTTGAGATGGAAACTGGAAAAAAATGGGAAGTGCACAATAAAGTCCTTATATAAGCAACTAATGCTCAGGGGTCAGCCGGAAGATACTGAGGTGAAAAAATTCTGGGGTAAAGTGTGGAGAATGAACACAATTCCAAGAGTCAAGACATTCGTATGGAAGTGTGTACATTCCATCCTCCCATTGAATGAGAGACTTGCAAGAGTTTTACACTATATCAACAAGACTTGTCCACTTTGTGGACAGCATGATGAAACTCTAACCCATATCTTCTTAAAGTGTGATTTCATTCTTACTGTTCTAAGCCATATGAGTATTCCAATCACGGTCTATACTAACAATCAGACTGATTTTCACTGTTAGCTTCAGGATTGGTTCAATAGAGGAAAGATGGACATGGTGGGGGACATAGAGTGGGCAGACATACTGGCCATCACCTGTTGGGAAATCTGGAAGAGCAGGTGTGACTTAGTGTTTATGAACTTGAGGCCTAACCCACAGAGAGTAGGGGCTAATATTACCAATATGGTGAGTGGCATCGGAAGGGCTAGGAGAGTAGAAAATTTGAACTCAGAAGTTCAAATAATAGAAAATGTTAAACCCTTAGCTATTAACTTATTAGCTGTCAAAATAAATATAGCTTTAAGCATCGGTAGTAAATATACAGAGGGAGGAATAGGATTAATGTTGTCTGATCATGCAGGAAAAATCTCCATGGCAAGATGCAGAAATGTTGAAGCAGGTACTGAGTAAGAGCTAGAGGATGAGGCAGCTTCGATGACAATCCAATGGGAACATCAGCTAAACCACTCGCAGGTCGAAGTTGAAGGTGACAATGCGAAAGTCCTTGAAGCTGTTCAGATCCGGCTAGGAAAGGCAGGAAAAAAACACACAGGAGCTACATGAAGAAAGGAACAAAAACTTTAAATTATGTATTAGGAATCTTAAGGAGCTCAGCTTGGTTCCAGAGGCTGAAAATTTCATGACAAGAAAGCTAGCCAAAAAATGTATTGAGCATAAACTCAGTTCACAGTGGAAGGAACCAATCATTAACTTTTTTTTGGTAAAGCTCCTACAGGATGGTAGAGAAACAAACCATGGAAAGTTTATCCAGGGTTAAACCTGGTTTATTTATTAAAAAAAAAAAAAAAACCAAGTTTGCTTACCGAAACTTATTAGTGTTACAGTTTTCTCTTCTACCAACTAAAAACAAAACATCAATCAATTGTCCCTTAGTCTTAGTTTGCCGTTTGGAATGATCTTCCGACATTTAATTTATCTCCAACCACATGTAGACTTAATGATGCATCCACATCTGGGTTTGAACTGGTTGACTTCGATCATTGTTCAACTGTGAACAGTAATCTAAATTTTGACATAGATTTGATGTTTGATCTAACTGAAGTCTTTAAATATTTATAGTAAAACCCCCATGACGTGCTTCAATCTTTTGGCATTCAAGTAGCCTTAGATTAACCTATATATAATAAGATAGAAGATAAGAACTGCATTCCTCCCTGTAATAGGCTGCAACATAAACGGACTAAACTCTTAAAGGATCACATAAGTGTCAATATTCTCAGAACTTGATCTCTATGATTTTGAGTGATTTATGGTGAATAAATATGCTTACATTCTCCAGGCGAAGAGTCCTCTTGCAACCTAAACCAAAAGACCAATCCAATAAGATATTTTCTCGAAAGGTTGTGTTCCTTATTTGATAGATGCTTACGTTGCATGCATTTTTATTTTCGGAAGGGTCTCTTTTTTTTTTTTTTTTTTTTTTTTTTTTGGAAAGTTGGCACAGTTGGAGTTGCCGATTAGAGCTGCCAATTAGATTAGTGGCTATTGGGTCAGCTAATTAGGTTGCGACAGCATGGAAAATTAATGCTGACATGGCTTCACCAAGAGTAAGAGTGATTATGGCGAAACATACACTATATGAAAGAAAATAGCATAAAAAAAAAAAAAAAAAAAAAGTTGCCTAACATTTTTAGATTTAGAAAGAAATTAGTGTTAGTGTATATAGATTTTTCTTGAAGTGGCGTAACAGTAAGAAACCACAAAAAATTTGCATGAGAAGTTGCAAACCTTGGTGAAAAGGCGCCTTCTTTTTTCATTTATCCAAGCTCCAAATTTCCAACAGCTTCCCATCGAACCAAAGCCTAATCCATTTTTTCTCTTGTTAGACTTGTAACTTAATTGTGTTAATATGATAAAATGATGCATTGTGTATTCTTGCATTGTGCGTATCATATATGCCTGAATTAGAATCATAGAAAACACGCATAATTAGATGAAATAGGCATCTTGATAAACATAACAAAAAGAGTAAATCAAAATATGCAGAAAGTTTTGGTGGTGGAACGTATAACGCTTCCTAATTCTCTAAGCAAGAAGTCTAATTAACTTTAGTACAGTGTAATTTTTGAAAACCCAATTACAGCCCCATAAATCATCCGTAGAAAGAATATTTGTATAAGAATTATTTGTTGCAAGATTTAACCTGGCGACAATGATGAAAAACATAAAGAGATGAAAGACTTATAAGCCTAGTTGCGGCTAGGGTTTCCAGGGAGAGCATTCCTTCTCCAGCATTTCTGCAACGCTTCCAGCATCATCGTACATATATACGTAAATCTTACCAAATTAAGATCCTATTAGTGCCTTTGTGGTGTCATTAAAATTGAATAGTTTGCGGGGGAAGATGATGCGTACGATGATCTATAAAATGATGTAAAAAAATTTTGCTCAGTTAGAAAAACAACGGTACCTTTAGGTGTCCTTGTGCAAATGTTGGCGAGATTGTAAATGTTGTTGAAATAGAGCAATCTATAAAATGATGTAAATGTTAGCGAGATTTTATGCAAATGCATCAATCAAAAACACCGATACCTTCAGGAGAAGAAAAGGAGTTTGCTGCATCAATTTGATTGGATTGCTCTGTACGTGACATATAAAGGTAGGGAACCGAAGAGTCGTGTCGATAGAGCAAGAAGGCGTATTCAATTTGCGACATAAAGTTATGCCACTGGAGAGTCGCCACTGGAGAGTCGTGTCTGCTATTCGCTCGAATTTTTCATATATTATGTTAGAGTAACCGTTATTGACCAAAAGATGCATCCACTCACACAATATCCGTTCGATGAAAAGCTTTCTTTTTTGGCAGAAAACCTGGGGACTATTATGAGAGCGGCACGTCAGCAAGACTATTCTCAAATACAGCAAATGCATCCATGTTCATTTTTAAAAATCTGAAGAGTTAGAACGCCACATGCATCCATTTCAACAGACACCTTCTGTTGACCAACATACCAACCAATATGTCTTTTGGAGAAATAAATGTATGTTCAAGATGATCCTAAAAGATAACTGTTTAGAAGTACTATCGGTGTCATTAAGCTATAGTAACACGAGGCTTAATAACCGACACATGCTATCTTGAAATGCATGAGGTTTGGACACATCACTAGTTGGACTAAGTCAAGTTTAGTCATACATGACTCGACCCTAAGTCAAGTGCCACATAATCCAACATTCTCCCACTTGGCACAGACTTATGGCATACGTAATGTCTAGAAAACAAAATCGTTAGTGCGCAAATAAAATTCTAGATCATGTAAATGTCAAGATCAGAAAATACACTAATATGAGTCATGGCGGTTACATATCGTCATGTGACATTCTCCCTTCCATGCACTACATAGTTAGTTCACTCCCTAACATGACCCGTAATAGCTTTTGGCAGCTCTTTCTAAGAGCCTACAAGGCAAAACAACATTAGTGCCTTGTTTAAGCATTATGTCAAGAAAAATCCTGTATTATTTTTTCAATAAGTGTATACGCAGAACAAAATACAGGAAAAATAGGAAAGAATAATTTAACAAGATCTCAAAAAGTGACGTGGAAAACAAAAATCTATCCAATATCAACCATTATAAGGGACCAATACATTACAATGCAATTGTTTTTTAAGGCATCAGGTAGCAACCCTCGTTTTTATAATGGATGTGCGTTCATAAGTTTTATATTTGTATTTTCCACATCAGAACATTGTTTCCAATCCTCTCTCTGTACATTGGGAAACTTGATATACATATGCTTATTAGCATTTAAGGTTTCACCATTTATTGTTTGAGAGAAAAAGACTGTTGTGCACAATAAATTCTCAACTCCTTGGCTATAATGTCGACATAATCCAAGTCTTGATATAAAGTTGCACAACCTTGAATTTTGGTGTTATCATACACCGCATACTCAAACTCCAAAGTGAATGAAGTAGTTATAGTTTCTATATTAGCATAAAGTTGTATCACATAAGGACTCTATGAATCAATCAACTTCAAAAATGAGTCTGAATAATTGCCTTCAAAGAATCATTTATATGAAGGTACATATACCGACTTTACCGTTCCACAATAGTTATATTCTTGGGTTACTTTGGCAACAACCAAGAATCTCTATTGCAGAATTTCATAATTTCATGTGAAACACATTATACATGAAAGTTCTCATAAGCGGAAGCATAAATTATTCCTTGCATTTGTCTTGAGATTTATAGATATTCATTATGCATTAAATCCAATTTCAACACTATCGGAAAATATCCATGCCATAAATCTTATAACTTTTCTTCAATGTTCTTCTTTAAAAAATGCAAGATTTATCTCACTCATTCGGAATCCTTTAGAGAGGATTCTCTTGGTTCAAACAAAACACCAAGATTTCCAACGGAACTAGTAACTGGCATGTCATCAACATACAAACAACATATATGTATTTGCTCCCACTGATCTTCAAATTCATGACTTGATCGAGAAAGAATATCTCAAATCTGAAGATTACTACCAAGATGGGTCTTTAGAAGTTCATTTACTGATCCCTCATGATAACACGCTAAAAGTTCAGTTTTCCTTTTAAAGAAAACTTTCCAGTTCCTTTACTCTCTAATTCTACTAAACATATATAGTTGTTCCTATCTTCGTTTGATGAAACTTCAAAAGTTATGAGTCATCAAATTCAATAATATAAAATCAAACAATTATTTGAAACATCAAATTTCCTTTCTTTCTGAAATTTGAGTAGCTCAACTGATTGAGGTTATTCTTACATTAGATCATGTCAAATCATCATCGGAATAATAATTCAATTATTAAAACTACATTCTCGTGTTATAATCGGGATATTAGCTATACATACTCGTTGGATTATTAGACTTTATTAATCCAACTCTTTGATGTTGGTGGAAAACTCTAGCTTTTGTTGCTAAACCTAATCATCATAAACTAGGTTTCCATTCCCTCAAAAGAAAGAAAATTACAAGAAACTAAGTTTATGACATTTGCAACAGTGTAATAAGTTGAGTTTTCACAGAAATAGTACGACAACATGTCCAAAATATGTCCAAAACAATAGAGCAGTTCCACTTAACAGGAACAATTAATTACCTTAGGCATTGTGCATTTCACACAATACAAAAATTCTAGGAATTCAGCTACAAGACAAGAATGTTTTCTTTAGCTCGTCACATTTTCCAAAACACATATTTACCATTTAATTCGGACTTACTACTTTTACTTTTCCATTTGATAAGCTTTCAAGATCCACTAATAAAACACTACTATTCATGTTTATTACGTGCAACTAACTAAAAGTAACTATAATGTGAAAGTCATTGATGAATATGGTGAAATATGTTATACCGAAATTCCCTGACAGTCATCACAAAAATATTAAGAAATTATGGAAACAAAAATCTTGAGAAATTATGGAAACATAATATTTTTCAAATGCATTTCCTTGTTTCTTGTCTTGCATTCTCTCGAACCGAAAACGTTACAAAGCCCGAAATAGAAAACACATTAACAAAAATAATAAGGAAACATCATTATGCCACTGCATTAATAATGTGGCCAAGTTGTAACAACATTGTTTGATATGCTTATTCACACTCCCACTCTTATCACATTTCATGATAGATGGTGATCTTTAGTGTGCTAAAGAAAACTAATCAACTCCACAGAATTCTTTAATCACCAAGAGTAAAGAGATGACGATATCACGATGCATTCAACAAAATAAATCATACCTTTGAAACTTGTCATTTGGGACGAAATTCCAACGTTCATAACATTCATTGATATAACCACCCAAACAACTATAATTGTCAATGTGTCATACATCCTCAAAATTAAAATGTCTTAACTTCTTTGGTATTGATACCATCAGGACTGCATATACTAATTACTTCAGACAGTGATGTCTTTTGACAGATCACTAATACCATAATTAATTAGAATATGCAATTGAAAACGTCATTAACCACATCTCTTATTGAGTTACCCATTATTCAAGAGCTTTATTAACAACCCAAATTATTGGATAAACCTCAATGCGGTCACCTTATGGGGGTAAAATAAAATTTACATAATCATTGCAATATATGAACAATTAAGTATTAGAAAACTGCATGAGCATGAAATACATTAAATTTTGAGTTACTTTAATCATGCACCTTGTGGATTTTATAATATTGCAATATCTCGTGTCTCGAAATTCGGATCAAAATTCTTGCTCTTACTGCTCAAAAATGAAATGATAAACAAATTGCTAACATTATCTAACTCGTGAAATACTTCTACTATAATTGTCGTTCTTGTTCAAATGACATCAACATGCAACCGATATGCCAAAATTAAATATAAAGCATCCAAATGCAACCAAAACATTGGCAACATAAATGTCAAACTTGTCATATATCCTCTATACTATAAGCTTGACACCTTTGGGTATCAAACCACTCTTAAGAGAGAATATTTCATCTAATTACTTCAACCAATGACGTCTTTGGACAAGTCACTAATCATTAATAACGTAATTAGGATATATAAGTGAATTTGTCACCGTAATTCTTAAGAAGTTCACCCCTTTACATTAATTGGCTACTTTGGCAGCACAATCCTACGGGTAAGACTATTCTTTTCAGGTCACATTTGGAATATGCACCATGTGGATAGATAAACTAAAACGTCAAAAATTCTTCCTTTGGGAGGAATTAAGACACATACAAAATCTATCCAACGTGTGACCCTAATCGCCGTTTTGTTGTTTCATGTATCCGCATATACTTATACGGCGTGATACCTTTGGGTACCAAGACCACCTTTATATAAAGATACAAAGAGAGCTGATTATTTTCTTTAATGGTGCAATTTTTTTTTATTTTTTTTTTTTTAAAACACCAAATCAGCTTGGAAGGCAAACGGCTATTATATCAGGAATCCAACCTCTAACGAATGGTTACTTTGGTAATCCATTCCAACGGCTAAACTCCAATAGATACATCAAACTGGGTCACATTCAATATGTACATGACACATATATTATTATTATTAGCAAGACCGACACACAATAATAAGAGCAAACACCATGCGTCCTTATACTAGAAAATGTTTATTTCTAGATCATAAATAAGTGAAATTAGCTAGCATGTATGGTCGGTCAAAGAGTGGGAACTTGGTTGCCATATACAAATTTCAATCTAAGCATATATTATTTTTAGTGTAGCTATTAGGTTACAAAAACCCCACACTTAATTAAATAATCATGGCCCCCAAAGTGGTCAGGTACACCGTTATTGTCCTAGTTAAACTTAAACTAGTCTGGGCCACGTAATCCTAGTTAATTATTAAGCTAGCTTGAGCCACGTAATCAAAATAGACCGAAACATGTCATTCATTCTGTTCTTATTTAGTCAGTCAAAGGTTAAGAATTCTAGAGTCCAGGATAACTTAACACGTCATCAGTTTCTTTGGAGTTTAGACACGGCATCATCTTCTCTGATTGAGAATTTATCAGTAACATGGATCTCTTAATAAGAAACTCTCTTAGAATAGAGGACACAAAACCCATCCAATATGTTTGTGATCACATAAAATAAACATACTACCCTTACAACAACACTATCAAGCATATGGTCGCAGTTATAAGAATCAATCGTAAGCATTAAAGGGTGATTCCAAATTTTGATCAAAACAGCATGATATGATCAAGATAACACAAAATGTGATCATGAAGGATAAATATACAACCATTAGATTAACTTCAAAATCAATTTTACGAGCAAACAAGAACAGTCCAATCATCTCTGATACCAACTGTTAGACTTTATTCATGCTATCAAAACAATTCTAGACATGAGTAATAGGATCTAGGACAGTCATGTTTACTACCATCAAGAGTGGATACATAAATTGGAAACGTACCTGGTGCTTGAGCCATAGTTTCCTTAAGAATACTTTCCTTTGGCTCCCTGTTGCTCTGATGTGTTTGTTTAGCTTCACTAGTGTACTTGAAATAAAATTGCTACTTCAAGGTAGTTTAGAAGACCGTATATTTCTTTACCCAAACTATAAATGTTGATGTTCATAAGAGATGGACTACCAGATAACTTCAATTCAAGGGCAAGAGAATAAGAGATCCCTCATGGATATAAATAAGTAGTTTCAAGATCTCTGTCAAGGCTAATTACTACCAGGTGTCATTAAGCTATAGTAACACCCGAATAACCGACACATGCTATCTTTGAGAAATGCATGAGGCTGGACACATCACTAGTTGGACTAAGTCAAGTTTAGTCATACATGACTCATCCTAAGTCAAGTGCCACATAATCCAACAAGAAGTACATCCAATGCATTTTTACGGACACCTTATGTTCACCAACAGACCACCCGGTATGTCGTTTGGAAAAAAAGAGATGTTTATTCAAGATTTTCGTGAGGACACGACTATTGGGGTTTCCAACTGATTATGTCTTAAATATGAGTAGCCAATCAGAGTACGATGACATGGAAAAATTGCGCTGACATGGCTTCATCAGAATCAAGAATGATTGTGGTGCTAACATGTGGCGACTTGGGGTCCCTAATTATAAAGAAAGAAGATTGGGGGTATTGGGGTTAGAAGAGGAGGCCATGGGAGTGAAGTGGAGATAGGTGAAAGGGCAGAGAATAAGGGAGTGATGTTCACCAGTAAACAAGAAGGTAATGAGGTAGTTTTCCAGATGGAGGGAATTGGAGCAGGCTTTAAATTGAATTTGAATCACGGGTGGTTTATGGTATGTGTTGTTGGTTTCCTCTGTCTTATATCTCAAAGATATAATGTGCCAAAGTACTAGATACGTGATGACACCTAGAAGAAAGTACTTTAGTTGTTCGAAATATAGCTATAGAATTGTCGTTTGGCAACTTGCTGAGCTTTGAACCCATGTGTTGATGGCGACTTCTGCTTGTGGTGTGGCTTGATGGCTAATGAAACTTGGAGGGAAGCCCTGCGATATGGATTAGAAGGCAAGCTAAATGACAAAGTTAGGCTTATACCTGGATTTGGAGAAATGTTGATGTGGTGTTGTTGATTTTTTTGTTGACTAAGATTGCGTACCTTAGAGTTGAGAATAATTCTCCGGATAGTAGCTTCATGGGTACGGTTAGATGGATACCGGGATACTTATACCCGATTAAAGTGGCCATCATGGGCTTCATAAATGGGCTCGTGCCTAGCGTATTTAAATGGCCAATGAAATTATGACCAGAGATGACTTATGCAAAACCATTGTTGTTGCCAAGTGTTACTAACCGCTTTGCATGTACCAATTGAGATGGTGCACATGCGTAGGCATAATGATGTACCGTATAGCCAAGCGATGTGACTATGAAAGGTTGCGTCTGATCAAGGAGTTTTGGAAAACTATCCAAAGGATATTAGTGTTGTTTTTTTGTCACCAACGGTGTAAATTTGGAGACTGTTGCTCTGCCGAGAAATATAATATTCAAAGCAGTATGGAGATTCAACAGTTTCTCATTCATTTTTCTCAGAGCAAAGCTTTTTTATCTCTCAGAGAGAAGAGGATAACAAAATGCCTCGAGTATTCTACAGTGAGGGAGATATCGTCGAAGAGACACCTGAGATACTTGAGGAGCGTACCTTGGATTGGTACAATCCTAATATCCCCATATCTAGTTTGCCATATGGGATTGCTTTCCAAATGGGAGAGAGGTTGTTAATTATACTCGAAATTTCAATTGGCAATGGGAAAATTTGCACTACAATCGAAGAGTGAAGATGGAGCAGATTTTGATCAAGTCCCTCCAGGGCAAGGACATATTGTGATACGACCAAGGTTTAATCTTTATTATCCAAATCAGGTAAGCATTTGATTATATAAGTATATGCATGTCATAGGATAAAGTTCATTATCATCATCATCATTGTATTTCATACTTAGATGATTTTTTTCCAGATACCTACTGAGAGTGCTATCATGCCAGATAACGGCCAACGAAGGGTTAATGAAGCGGGTGGGGGAAATATAAAGGGCGGTGGTGAAGGAAATATGGTGAGTAGTGATGGAAGGATTGTATTTCGCAACAGCGTGCATGAGGTGGGTAGTGGGAGTGGGTCTCAGGTTGAGGATGAAACGGTTCCTGCTTCTAGTGAACATGGTGATGAGGAGCCCGTCCCAGTTCCTATTGTTGATGAAGGATGAAGTGTGAATAGTGGATGGGTTGTGTATGCTACATATCCAAGGCTTGGTCAATTCGTGGTGAATTAGGGTGTGGTGCTTGTTGGGGATCGCTATGTGGTTTGTGGTGGAGTTCGTCAGGGTTTTTTTTGCTGGTGTGATGCCTGCACCTGTCAGAGTAGCAATTCGTAGAAATGCAGCAATTCCTATACCTTCCCAAGTTGTTGTGTTCCATCAGTTGGATATGTTGTGCCATGTTGTAGGACGAATTGCTACTGAAGTTGCTGCCATTGCAAATGCCGGATTTGGTGAAGCTAATCCTCCACAGATGGGACCAGAGCCAGAGGTGGTACCGCCTGCACCAGCAATGGGACCTGCTAGCTGCATCCGTCAATGCACCTGCAATGGAAAGGAGGGGCCGAGACTATCCTCTTATTCGACCAACTGGAATAAATGCAGCTAGAGCTCTCCAAAGGGTACACAATGGTGGAGCCAGACGTTCTAATTCTATTTAGACATATAAGTAAAAGATCTAGTTGCTGAGGGATGTGAGGTTTATTCGCAATGCACTTCCATTTTCGGGTAGACTTGAAGTATTTTGGTGTACTATTGACAATGCAAACTTTTCTTAGCATTACTTTTTGGGTGTTAATGGTATTAGGCAAGTAAGGGATATTATGATTGAATCTTATGTTGAACATGATATCTAAAAATACATGTTTATGTGTGTTAAAGATTTTGTGCAATATCATGAAATTCTGTGGGCTAATATCTATGAGTAAAATGATAGCAATAATTAGATATAATTTAGCATAGAACATGAGGTGCACAGAGTGATTAAGCATTTTATTGAATTCTTTTAGACTAGTTAGATTGCCTGTATGATTAAGATAGTTGTTAAGAATACATGGCATGAGATACATAAAAGAAAAGCATGAGATGAAAACACAGGTTAAGGGATAATAGATAGGACACGGATCAAATTGATCAATTGAGATATTTACCTGGACCTTCCAAGTAAAACTTACCCACCAAGAGGCCAAATGTTGTGGAATGATGGGGTTATTTTGAGATGAAGGGATTTTTTTTATATAGGGTCCTTGCATAGAATCTTGAAAAGGATCTTGGTTGGATGAGGGTTGAGAGAAAGCATTCATTCTATTAGCAGTTGGTTGATAGAGACCCATTGATGCCTTTTGGGGAGAAGATGGACAACATCCCCATATATGACTTTCATAGGGTAGAACTCTTGAATAAGAATTGGATTTCCTTCAGAGTTAAAACCCTGGTAAGTGAACATATCAGATTCCTTACTTCCTGGTGAAAAGGTATTCCTTGCCTTACATTGAGAACTTAATGGGAGATTTACTGGAAGGTTCATTCTCCATTCTTAGATTGAGTAGGTGTGTTAAGGCAGTTGCAATTACATTGATGTTGATGATTTGAGGATTCCATGGAGATTAAGAGAATCAAGTAATTGCGAAAAAAAATTAGAGATTTAAAAGACTCAGGTGATGCAGGTGATTCAGGAGATTCCAGGAACTTAGGTAATGTAGGTGATTCAGGTAATGAAGGAGATTCAGGTAATTTAGGTGATTCAAGTGATTTAAACTGTAAGAAATGGGTGATTAACTGAAGGGATAATTGGAGTTTGATACTCAGGTTTAGACCAACACTAGGCTTTGGTCTAACATTTGTCCAACGTTAGGCCTTGGTACCTGGACTGGACGTTGATTGTAGTTGAATGTCAAATAACATTAAATTTACACTTTTACCCCGAAGTGGGACTTATATCCGACGACTATACTAACAATACTAATTTTTATGGCCACGATGTAACCTAACTATCTTCTCTTCCGCCTCCATATGCAAAAACTCCCATTGATGAATACATGCTAACCATGGCTTGTATTCAGCTGCAAATTGATTAACTTGCACTCCATCTAGACAAAATAATCGATATGAATAAGCCCCAAAATATGTATAGAATCATACACCATCAGTAAATGATTTTTCAAAACCTCAAATCCTGGATCTAACAATACAATTCATCTCACTGATTTCGCCAAAAATTATTAATTTAAAAGAAACCCTTTTGATTTACTGACAAATTAAACCTAATTTTCAATTACAATTCATCTCAACATATTTTTTTGTAGTTAGGGTTACGTTATGTTCTTCATTTATCAGCTCTTCGATCAACACCAAATTAAACGAAGGTGAATGAATGTAAAATTACGACCGAGGAAAGATTTTAGGAGAAGGAAATGTTTCCATGTTGGCTAATTGTATACAGTTCGGATTTGGAGGTTTTGAAGTTCAATAAAAGGGGATTTGTTCTTGAACTGAAACAAGATGGAAAAGAAATAAGTGGGTTCGATTTGTGGTTTAGTGTGGATGCTAGACATATGAGTAAGTGCTTCCATGGTCATGGCTGTAAACAAGTTGGGTTTACATTCAATTTTATTTTACAGCAAGAATGGTATGGAATTGGGGGTCCTTAAATCATTGAGATGTTGCAGCTGATAGAGATTGAAGACTGCATGTGTTGTTGCCATGAATCAAATTGAATGAATACAAGGGATTGAGAGCCACTCAGTGGTGGTAGCATTACTGAGATTTGAATGATGATGATGACAGTGGCCAAGATGGGGTTCTGGGAAGGTTTTTCGGTGGGGGTTCTGGAAGAAGGAAGAAGATGAAAGGGTCAGGAACGTGTAGGTATGGAATGGTATGGAATCAGTGGGGGTTCTGGGAACCCTGAATTATAAGGATAACATTTTTGTCCGTCTACGTGTTGGTAAGATCAACGGACGTGTAGGTATGGAATGGTATGGAATCGGTGGGGGTTCTGGGAACCTTGAATTATAAGGATAACATTTTTGTCCGTCTACGTGTAGGTAAGATCAACGGTCAGGAAAAATTAACATAAAAATATTGATTTTGTTAAATTAAAATTACACTTAACAGTCAACTACAGTCAACGTCCAGTCCAGGTACCAAAGCCTAACGTTGGACAAATGTTAGACCAAAACTTAGTGTTGGTCTAAACCTGAGTACCAAACTCCAATTATCCCTTAACTAAAAGGAAAACCAAAAAGGGAGAATTAGGTATGAGATTGAGTGATTTTGTTAGGCTTCATCGGGTGAGAGTTACTGATATCCGGCGCATCTCCGTCAAAAACTAGCCGTTGAAGGACAAAAATACAGAGTAATGGTAAAACAAAGAGACGTAAAAGGGTGAGAAATAGAAGAAAGAGAGAACTCAGGTGTAGAAGAGAGAGAGAGAGTCGTACAAGGTGAGAGAAAGCATTTTCCTGATGTCTCGTGAATATTTGGATCAATCTTCCCTCGCTTCGCTCGGTCGGCCTAATTAGGTATAAGATCTATTATTACACGGACTACATAAACGTAGCTTTTATACGAAGGTACAATTGGGGAATACTCTTACAAATTGGGGATACTAAAAAACAAAAAGAAACCATTATGAATTAATTTAGGAACCCCATATCCAAATAACAGTAGATATTACATGTAACTTACAGCCAATACCAACTAGTACAATCGGTATTGGTTTCATCAACACAAATCTATACCGACTGCAACAATAATAGATCAGGAAAAAAATCCCCACTCTTTCATAAGAGCAAGGGCTATGGAGTGAGGGTTCTCATTCAATATGAATGAGTTTCACTGGATTTGATCAAATTAGGTGCTGTTATGGAGTGAGAAGACCCACTCATTCATCAAAAATCACCCACACACTCATTGAAACGAACGAGTAGTCGAAAGTCTTCACTAAGAGGCTGAAGTTTGGCCGTTTGGGGGAAAAAAGACCTTGAGCGGCTAAAGATTTGCCTCCCAAGCACTTTTTTAGTTTTTTTTTCCTTAAAACTCTGAAAAACGGGTCCCACATGAGTTTTATTAATAAAAAACTCTAAATATATCCAAACGGCTAAAGATATGCCTCCTGGGATTTTTTTTTCTTCTCAAACGGCTAATGATTAGCTTCTTAGCCTATTTTCTACTCATTCCATAGTGCAAAAACCACTCTTTCACCTGGTCTCTCACTGGATTTGGCAGTGAATGAGTGCAAAACACACTCATTCCACAGCCCTTGCTCTAAGAAAAGTGCAATAAGCAAGAGACGTTCGATCGGTTATTTGCTCTTAAAAAAAGGGAATGCATTCTTATCCCTCATCATCCGCCATAACTCAAAATACAAGAAAAAAATAAAAAAAAGTACGGGTCTGTGAAGAACCCAACTACATGAGTGGGGGATACTGGTATAACACATCAACATCTTATAAGAAGACCAAAATAAAAAACCAACTAAAAAAGTACTGTTTGCTATATGTCGCCGCAACTTCCAGCAAAAGATTCTTTTCTTTTCTTTTTTAAAAGAAGAAGTTTTATTATTAAAAAGCAGTAACTTTCCTTGGGTAACGAGTCCCCACAGAGTCATTCATAACAATTACATTAAGGAAATCAGGGTGTCCGTGATCCCAGATGTGAGTCGAAGTGTTGTTGATGATACCGTTTCCGAGCTGTAATTGTTTGTTTGCCGCAAAGTCTGCAAGTCCATCCGCCGCTTGGTTCGCTTCCCTATATATGTGTGTTATCATGTATGCATGTAGCCTTCGGAGATGTTGTTGTATTTGTTGTAGCATATTTTGAATGAGCCATGGCGCCTCAGAGTGGTGTTTCGAAAGCAGACTTAACAGCGTTTTTGAGTCTGTTTCGAAATGTATTTTGTTCCATTCTTTGATTGTTGCCATCCTTATAGCAAGGAGTAGTGCCCAAGTTTCCGCTACGATTGCTGTGGTTTTTCCAATAGGTGTTGTCATGGCCATAATCACATCACCGTGATCATTTCTGCAAATCCATCCGGCTCCAGCCGTCTCCGGTTCCCCTTGAGCGTTCAATTTGCTTGCTCCATCAATATTGATTTTCAGCCATTGGTGTTGAGGAGCCTTCCATTGAATCCATATTGTTATCGGGTTCCTCCTCTGTTGCAGTTGGGTAGTATTCCGAGAAGAAATATTATGTTGGATCGCCCATCTGTATTCTTGGCTAAGAAGTAGGGCAATATGGAACATTTGCTTCGGTGTTTGTACGATGTTGTTGTAAACCTTGGCGTTTCTGGCTAGCCAGATATTCCACATCGTATAACAGGCCAGTGTGAAATCCTCCTTCCGGGTGTGCATTTCCAAAAAAGACTCAAAGTCTAATGGTGGTTGTAGCATGTTGGATGGTGTTGTGTTTCGGTCCGACCGTCGAATTCCCAATGGTCTTCCGATGTGATGTTGTTGCCTAGCAATGCACGTTGGGAGTGGATGAGGTGGTAGAGCTATGCTGTTATAAACATTATGTTGGTTTGCATTACTGTTGGCATGTCGACACATCATCTCCCAAGTCGCCTTCGCTCGTGAGCAATCAAAAAGACAGTGTTGTACCGTTTCTGATTGCAGATTACATATAGGACACATGTTTGTAGAGGTTATGTGCCTATAGTTCAGGGCATCAAACGTCGGAAGTCCATCGTGGCTGACTTTCCATAGGAAAAGTCTGATTTTTTTGGGGCAGTCCGCTTTCCACAGAGTTTTGTATCTTTTTTCCATGTTGGTTGTATTCATCTGTTGGTTTAGGTTGGTTGTTGGGGTCGGAGTTTGCATAAGCATCTCATAACCACTTTTAACCGTGTACTGCCCCTTTTTGGCATGAGGCCAAATTAGTTTATCGGGAGAAGTCGGGTTTGGAATATGAATGGCTCGAATCGCACTGCTAATGGTTGTGGGGAAAATCTGCTCCACCAATTCAGTGTTCCAATTGAAAGAGTGTGGCACCATTAGAGAACTTACTAAATTGTTGTCCAAATTTCCCAAGCTTGGGAAAGAGTGTGGCACCATTAGCAAAAGATTCTTCTTCTTCCTCCATTAAAGAAATTATCCGCTCATGAAGATAATAAATCGATGGATGAAAGAGAGCAGAAGTGTCAGAATTTCTTTTTTCTTTTAATCAATGGGTCGTCGGGCGAGGTACCTAATTTGATGAGTCTGTTGTTGATTAGATTAGATGATTGTTCTTTTTTTTTTCTTTTTTTTTTTGGGATACAAAATTAAAATACCACTTAATCAAAATCTACCCATATAACCGTGAGTATCCCCAAATTTATGAGAGTATCCCCAATTGTGCATTCTTTTACCTGGCGAGATTGGGGTATACCCAAATTAATTGGGGTATACCCAATTTTAAGTGGACTCTTTTTTAAGGGCAAAGGGGGAGGCCTATGGGTAAAGTTACAAAACTACCCTTTCCCATTATAACTCTAATTATTATCCTAAATCAGTTTTCATTCTCTTCATTTCATCTGCTTCTCTTCTTCTTCTCCTCCTCAAACACATTACCGGCTCCTCCATCCCCCACCACCGAAACTCGTCGATCAATTCGTCGTAATCGTCGATTCCAAAGTTCCGATTAATCTTCAAAAATGGATCCTCCACGACCTAGAGTAAGTCGTATGAAAGATGCTAATCGAAAACCCAATGAGTATAACCCTGGAATTGCAAGTTTGGTTCAAAAGAATGTGAAGAAAAAAACGGTTGAAGAAGGAGAATTTGCAGTTGCTGAAACACGATAAGTGGTGCGATTAAGAAAGTAAGGGCCTACTTAAACTCACTCCAGTACTTCAATTTCATGTTTGCGTGTCAAATTAGGTTAGAAAAATCGAATGTTTGAATTTGCAGTTATTTGGACGGCATGGTATAATGCTATCGATCCTGCCGACATTTCATATTTAAGGTTGGCCGGCAAGCTATTAGGTTGAAGAACTTGACGGCTACTTAGTATCTGTAACTGCTACTTGCAGGGCCGGCAAGGTATTAGGTTGAAGCACTTGCCAGCGTCTGTTGTTTTTTGTTAGCCGAGTCGGTTGTGAACTTTAACCTTGCCTGATGTGTTCAATTTTTTTGTTGCGTCTCCTGATGCCTTTAAGTATGAAAGTCGGAATGATATTTTGTCAAAACCATTCCGGCTGTATGTTAGCCGGTAATTTATGGGTAATAGACCTTACCGACCTGTAATGTGGAAAATCCTTGTGTCATATTTGTTATAAGCCGGTTGGTTATTTGAATGATACCCCGCCGGCTATTGTTTAGCCGGCATATATGTTTTAGTTGAACCTTCCGGACGTTGTTCCGCCGGATTGGTTGTATTTGACGACCTGCCGACCTATATTTTTTTTTTCATATTCGTTCTTGTTCAGGTTGCAAAAGGCAAAGAAAAAGCGACTCTGAAAGCTCTTAGTCCTCCTTCAAGACCTCCTCGTGTTGGTGAAAAACTCTTGACTTCAACACATCGAGGGGAATACGTTATGCCGAGAACGCTCAAGATCCGTGTACCGAATGATTCTGAACCACCATCGGAACCCAGTGATTCATACGACACTCCAGATGAAGACCAATCAATTCCATCTTGTAGAAGAGGTGATGATGATGATGTTGGTGAAAGAACTCCGGCTGCTAGAGGAGGTAACAATGATGATGATGATGGTGATCAGGACATGCCCAATGTTGGAAGAGGTAATGATGATGATGATGATGATGATGATGATGATGATGATGGTAATGGAGATAAAGATAAGGATATCGAAGATGAAATTATTAAAGAGGCAGTGGAACAAGAAGAAGAAGGAGGAGGAGATGGAGATGGAGATGGAGAACAAACTCTAGCTATTGTTTAACAAACCGAAGCTTCAACTTCAACTGAAACCGAAAACAAGAAGAGGGTGATCACTAAACCATCTAATTCCCACATGCCTGCCCCTCACTTGATGGTTACACTGAAAATAATGAGTCTCCAATGGGGACCCCAAGAGATGGTGGAAATGTTATTTTTGGATACAAAGACTCATGGGCATGTTGATCGTGTGTCAATCCGTCAAATATAATTTCACTTTCTCAATCAACTAGATATAAATATAGTATGCGATAAGAAAGAGTTCGTATCCACAGAGAGGCTTTCGTTGTTATAAAATTTCAGTTTCTAAAGTAACCAAGGGGGATGTTTGTTTTATCTAAGAAATAAAAGTAATTGAAAGCAAAGTAAATAATTTGAGAAATCAATAAGGAGAAGATATTGGTCACGGGATAGTATCATTCACAAACATGTATTATCATCAATGATTAGAATTGGTATTTTAATCTCGTATTTACTAAAAGTCCTAAGATACCTTGATCGCAAGTATAACCCGTTAATTCCTGTTTTCATCACAACCACATTAAAAGATGCATATGTGAATTCTTCCTAGAAAGCAACCTAAAGTGTAAAAGCACAATTAGATTTAACTCCTAAAAGCATTAAGTTCTATGGAATAAGACTAATCAATGCAAACGAATGTGTAAAAGCACTAAAAGTTTTAACAAAAGTTATGATTCACTTGTGACTAGTAGGATATATCACTACAAGCACTACCCACAATTATGCTACTTAGAATCAGGGATAAACAACTTTTTCGTATTGAAAACCCTAATATAGCTCTAGAGATGAACGCAAATCGGATTGATTCCGGACTCAACCTAACAAGTATTCAAATCTTATAACACTATTAATTGTGAATCACAAACAATAAATTACTGAGACAAAACTAATTCATAGATTCAAAAACATGTTGAGAAATCAACTTTTATCCCATAACCAATAATATGTTTAGCTACTCATAGCTATGGAGTTCATCATAATAATATTAATAAAAGAAGAAGAAGATGAACAAAAGCAAACCCTAGAAGCGTAAACAAAACGGCCCTCCCAAAATTCCAAGAAAAGATATATAATAAGTTGTAGAAGACCTTCCCTTTATAGATTTTCTCAACTTCTAAAATTAGGTCTAGTCTTCAAAGTCCATTAGATGAAAATCCACCAAGCCCATAAGTGAGAGAAACCCATGTAGAAAATATGTCCCAAAAGTGGTCGCCGGAAATCTGGTATTGTGGCCGGAACTTGGCCGGAAAGGTCGCCGGAAAACGTCTCAGGTGACCGGCAAAGTCCGCCCGGTCACCAGTCAACGGGTCAACTCGGGCGAGTCAACCGGGTCAAGGCGATTCGGTCGAGTCAACTCAAGTCAGAACGAATTGTGTGAGTCAGTGTATGAGTCGATCCATCGACTCGGTTGATTGAGTTGAGTTGCCCGTGGCCATCATCCATTGCACTCGGCCAAACTCTTTTAATGCACAATCCTTGTGCTTTAGCCTTACACCTCCAGCCGTAATGGCTATGCATTCTGCACCCTGCAATCCAACATTAAATCCATTCTTGCCTTCTCAATCCTCCTCAAATTCAAATCCCATTCGAGAACAACACACGGCAAAACATTTCTTCCATCATTCGCGACTTCATGGCATTCAACTCGCTTTGCACATGCAGACTTAACTCGAACCAGCCTGCACATTCACCATCTTATTTGCACATACACAACCAAATATCAGTCCCCGCACCTTGAGCTAACACCACCTCAGTACCATCACCATCCTAGCTCGGGCCAACAGACTCCACATACCTCGCACCACAACATTACCACAACTACACAGCATCACCACTGCACTACACTCATTTCTCACAACTCGAAACCCTGGCAACACATTCCTTGCAACCTCTCAGACATTCAACTACAGCTCTGTCTAGATATCATGATTTCCTGTCTCAGCTGGTGCTTCAACCTGCCATGCCAGCCATGATGGCTATGCAACTTATAACTCCGACCTGCTCCATTCTCTATGACGCTGCAACCACAGAGCCTTTGCCATCTCAGTTCAATGCCACCTTCACCCCAGTGAGCATACACAGCAACTAATCATCTAAGCTCCATTCCTCCAATGCCTGAGCTCATTGCCTGGTTCATCTCGGCACATCTCCAGCACTTCAGACCTGTTCTCAGCTTCCTTGCAATGTCCATCCGCTTCAGATTTACCTTGGCTCAGTTCTTGTACTACCAGAAAGTGCACATCTCATAACACCACCACTACCATGTCACCTTCAGTCGAGCCCCTTGCCATCTACCATTATTCACCTCCAGCTGCTTTGCAACCTAGCAATTGCATCTCAAGATCTCTCAATTGATTCTTAAAGCTGCAGTCCAACTTCACTGTGATACACCAACAACAAACCCATGACAATCTCCCAAACCTAACTCTCAGTCACAGTTGTGGCAACCAACAGTACCAGTTGCACCTTCCTCCAATCATGACTAGAATCCCCTCAAACTCGAGCTCTCATTCTATATCTCATTGGCAAATGGTAGCACCAATGCAACCCCAAGCCATTTACTTCTCTTCAATTCCATGACCAGTTCATAAGTCATAACCACCACCAAACAACACCTTGCGACGACCAAATTCACCCACTGAACTTGAGCATTGAGCACAAACCACCATGAACCCATCTTCTTCTCCTTTGAGTTGAGTCTCTGAACTCATCACATCAAACCACCAGTCCCAATTTCCCGATCTCATTCTCTGGATCTGAAGCCTCAGGGAACCCATGAAATCCTGCTCCAAAATCAACTCAGTCCAGCACAAATCACCATCAACATCTTCATAGAAGTAACGATTCTTCTAAATCTCCACCTTCAATCTTCACCAGATTCACAGCACCATTTGTTTCTCGATCTGAAGCTTCCTCTACAAATCCAACCCAACACAGATCGATCTGTTACTCTCGATTTCCTCTCTCTGATTCAAAATCAAAACCTAATTTCCCAAACACTCAATTCTCTGAAACTTCATCTCTAGCAGCCACCATGGTTTACTCTCTCTGGATTTTAGACGAGAATGATTGAAGAGATTAGTTTTTCTCACTCTCAGGGTTTGGTAATGATAAAAATCACTGCAGGCACCCAAAACTTAGATAAGAGCTATCTAGCTCATGTATGGCATGTCAGTTCCATAGAACCGACTGCCTATTCGATCTCCTGCTCAACTGTAGTTATGGGGATTTGACAGTCAATTCTTCAGCTCCTTCTCGTGCACCTTAACCCGCTCCAAGTATAGCTCGCATGTGACTCGACCTTGGTGCTCCTTTTTGCTCATAACGACTCCATTGCACCTGATAAACTCAAAACCACGCGTAAAGTACATAATTCACAAGAAAAATAACAAAGAAAGCGTAACTACTATATAGTAAATTAGGTGTTTTAAACACCTATCAGATCCCCCCACACTTAGACTTTGCTAGTCCTCGAGCAAATCAAACAAAACAATAAAATACAACAACTCTGTGTCGTCGAGGCTACGGTCACTTTTAGCATAAATAACAAGCCTTTAAACCCCTAGGTGTCCCTAGTGGACGAGTTATAGTCTCGTGAGGGTTTACTAGAGATATACCTACAAAACCTATATTTCCAACTTACTAGTTCTCCGTAATGATAGTATCCAACGCGCTAAGAAGACATAGAGATTCTGCACACTAGTCATAAGAAGTTAGACACATAAATGAACATAATCTCATTCTTAAAAGTTGAGAGAGAAATAACCATCCCTTCTCGACTAAAATTCGGGTTCGGAGTGATCAAAAGTCTCGACTCTGCCTCACTAGAAAGGGTTTTATGATATTGCTCTCAATAATAAACAGCTCTTTATGGGTCACACATGTGTCCAGGTAGGAATGAAGAGAGAATCCTGCGACACGTTGAATGGTAGGAAGGCAAAACCCTCCGAAATATTTTGAAAACCCACATCTTTTATATATTTTTGAAAACCCATTTTTCTGACGATCTCTTCGAAAGGAAATCAACCATTTAACGAAGGTGGGAATATGCTTACTTACCGTGTATCCGTTCGGCGTGCAGCTAGCACCACTCTCACAGCATCCATAGAAACGTCTTCGGTTTTCTATCGGTGTCTTCATCTTCGTCTTCGGTCTTCAACTCTTGATGATAACTCTTGAACTCCGTAAAATCTCGACAATATAACTCTTTCCCTCAAATTCCTTGTCGCTTGAAACTTCATTATAGATATTCCTTCTTTCCATAGGCTTTATTGAAAGAATACAAAAATAAAACGAACTATACAAACCCGAAATATAATTTATTTATTTATTTATTTTTATTTTTTTTTTTTTTTTTTTTTTTTTTTTTTTTGAATAAGAAATAAAAAAAATACAAAATAAAAATAAAACAAAATAATAAAAACTATTAACAAACCTAAACATTTTCTCTTGTCTTTTTTTTTTTTTTTTTTTTTTTTTTTTTTTTAGACAAGAGAAAGTAAAATACAAAAATAAAAATGTAAGTACAATGCCATGGTGTAAGTACTTTACCGCTTGATTCTTCACAACTTATATGTCTTGATATCATAGACTTCTCGAATTCTCATCCTTAATAATTTCCGCTCTTGTACTATAGTCTTCAACTTATAAAAATTCTGCTCCTTGTTTTGTTGCTTTACTCAAATCTGAAATCTGCCCATTTTTGTCTGTTGCTTGTAAACCTCGAACGTTTTCAACTTTCCTTCAAATCTGTGATGCTCCTCTTGTTGATGATGATGGTGTTTCTATGGACCTGTTGGTGTAGAGAGAGATAAGGTGGATGGTGCTAACTGCGAACAAGATCACAAGTGGTGTGTAAGTTAGCAATTCGATGTCACCAACATGGTTGATAAAAATAGCACTCAAGAGATCAAAATAGTGCTTCTATGGTGGGAAATTGGACAGCTCACCATTCTGCCCGGAATTTACGTATGGTGACACACACTCTAAAAGCACAAATTTAGACAGGTACAAAGAATTGAAGGTTGGTGCCTCACATTATGTAACATGGGTAGTCTCCACTATAGGGGATCACTATTCTAATACCGAATTCAGTCTGCACCTTATTTGCCACTGGCATGGTTAAATCCAACTTTAACTCTCATACAATTAAGAAACCCGATCATGTTCTCTGTCATCTCTAAGTTCAGTCACTAGTATGAGATTCTCGATGTAATCTTAGCGGCATGTATACTATGTGACTCTAAACTAACCATAAGTTGGAGTTTTCTTATTCACTAGTTCACAAAAAGTTGAAAAATTGCAAAAATTTACAACATAAACCACTCCCCCACACTTCAACTTTACATTGTCCTCAATGTAAATTGAATCGTCCAAAGTAAGTCAAGGTGGGAAATCCTAACAAGAAACCAGCAAAAACAAAGTAAAAACAAAACAAGAAATAAATACAAGACAAGAAATACTCATCCTTTGGGTTGCCTCCCAATTAGCGCTTGGTTTAAAGTCGTCAGCCCGACTATCTCCTTGTATTCTATGACTCCTCCAGAGGGAGTACATCCACAAAGTTAACTCCTTCCACCACTTCGGAAGTGAAATTCTCATAATATGGTTTCAACCGGTGCCCATTAACTTTAAGTTCTTTCCCCTGTAGCTATGCTACAATTTCCACCGCACCATGAGAAAACACATTAGTAACAATAAAAGGTCCGATCCATCGTGACCTTAATTTACCCGGAAATAATTGCAAGCGAGAATTAAACAAAAGCACTTTCTGCCCAATGCAAAATTGTTTCCTAGAAATCATGTTATCATGAAATGCTTTCGTCTTTTTCTTTGTAAATCATTGAACTTTCAAATGCATCATTGCGAAGCTCCTCTAGCTCTTGGAGTTGTAACTTCCTTTGCTTTCCAGCCCCATCCATCTCCATGTTGCATTGTTTAATAGCCCAAAACGCCTTATGCTCAATTTCCACGGGTAAGTGACAAGGTTTACCATACACAAGCCTAAAAGGAGACATCCTAATAGGTGTTTTATATGTGGTTCTATACGCCCACAAAGCATCATTAAGTCGCATGCTCCAATCTTTCCTTGTTGGGTTCACCGTCTTTTCTAGAATGGATTTCACCTCCCGGTTAGAGACCTCGGCTTGTCCATTGGTTTGGGGATGATAAGGTGTTGCAATCTTGTGCGACACATTGTACTTCGACAACAAGCTTTGTAGAATCCTGTTTTTGAAGTGAGAACCCCCATCGCTAATTATGGCTCTTGGAATTCCAAACCTTGCAAAAATATTAGCTTGCACAAAATCTGAAACCACTTTAGAATCATTAGTAGGGGTAGCTTTAGCTTCCACCCATTTCGAGACATAATCAACCGCAAGTAAGATATAAAAATTCCCATGGGAGTTGACAAAAGGCCCCATAAAATCAATACCCCATACATCAAAAACTTCAATAAATTGAATATAAGTTTGTGGCATTTGATTTCGGGCACCTAGATTTCCGGTTCTTTGGCACCTATCATAAGTTGTACAAAATATATGTGCATCCTTAAACAAAGTTGGCCAATAAAAACCACTTTCAAGTACCTTGTGCGCGGTTCTCTTACTCCCAAAATGTCCTCCGCAAGCATAAGAGTGACAAAAAGACAAGATAGAGTTAAATTCGGATTCGGGAACGCACCTTCGTATTACTTGGTCACTACCATGTTTCCATAAGTATGGATCATCCCATATGTATTGGTTCCCTAACCTCTTAAGTTTGTCCCTCTCAGCACGAGACAAGTTCTTTGGGATTTGTTTAGAAACTAAGTAATTGACAATATCGGCATACCATGGTTCTCCAAAGGCAATTGAGAAAAGTTGCTCGTCCGGGAAACTTTCACGCAATGGGATAGTCTCCTTGTCCACAGCAAGTCGGCTCAAGTGATCCGCAACGGTATTCTCAATTCCTTTCTTGTCTTTGATTTCAATATCAAACTCTTGCAAGAGTAATATCCATCGTATGAGCCTTGGTTTCGCCTCTTTCTTTGTAAGCAAGTATCTAAGTCTTTGCATGATCGAAAAGACAACAACTTTTGTACCAATTAGATAAGAGCGAAACTTTTCCAAAGCAAAAACAATAGCTAATAACTCTTTTTCAGTGGTTGTGTAGTTTTGTTGAGCCTCATTTAACGTTCTAGAAGCATAATATATAGCATGAGGAAGCTTCCCCACACGTTGCCCAAGCACCGCACCAACCGCATAATCACTAGCATCACACATGAGCTCAAAAGGCTTGCTCCAATCCGGTGGTTTAATGATAGGGGCTGAAATCAAAAGTTCTTTCAAACGATTGAATGCCGCCATACATTTCTCATCAAAGTTAAAAACCACATCTTTTTGCAATAAGTTACAAAGCGGTGATGCTATCTTGGAAAAGTCCTTGATGAATCTACGATAAAAACTTGCATGACAAAGAAAAGAGCGTATCTCCCTCACCGTAGTGGGAAGGGTTGGAGCACGAATAAGGTCTATCTTAGATTTATCAACTTCCAAGCCTTTAGAAGATATTATATGGCCTAAAACTATGCCATGAGTTACCATGAAATGGCACTTCTCCCAATTTAGCACAAGATTTGTTTCAACACATCGTTCAAGGATTAGAGACAAATTATTCAAGCAAAGGTCAAAAGAATCACCAAAGACACTAAAGTCATCCATGAACACTTCGATTATGTTTTCAACATATTCCGAAAAGATACTTACCATACACCTTTGAAAGGTAGCTGGAGCATTGCATAAGCCAAAAGGCATCCTTCTATAAGCAAAAGTACCGAAAGGACAAGTGAAAGTGGTTTTCTCTTGGTCCTCCTGGCCTATCACAATCTGATTATAACCTGAATAGCCATCAAGAAAGCAATAGTAAGAGTGTCCAGCTAAACGTTCAAGCATTTGATCAATAAAAGGTAAAGGAAGGTGATCTTTTCTAGTGGTGGCATTCAATTTTCAATAATCAATACAAACCCTCCAACCGGTTTGCACACGAGTTGGGACAAGTTCATTCTTATCATTCTCCACAACCGTCACACTGATTTCTTTGGTACTACTTGTACCGGGCTTACCCACTTGCTATCGGATATGGGGTAGATAACACCCACTTCCAAAAGCTTGAGTATCTCCTTTTTCACAACTTCCATCATGGGAGGATTTAAACGACGTTGCGCGTCCCTTTTAGGCTTTGCATCATCCTCCAAACGAATTTTGTGCATACAAACGGCAGGGCTTATACCCTTGATATCGGCGATTGTCCATCCTATGGCCGTCTTGTACTTCCTTAGCACCCTTAGAAGTTGTTGCTCCTGTAAATCATTAAGCTTATTAGAAACAAGTATTTAAGGTGGTCGGGAAGAGGTTTCAATTCTAACTTTGGAGATTTAACAATTGAAGGTACAAGCTTTTCATCACTGCATGGTAAAGAAATAAAAGAGATATTTTGAGTTTCCGGGCATCCTTGTAGTGAATTAAGATCACCAAGGGCTTCCTTGACTTCATTACCACACTCTACACCATTATCCATGGATGTAGTTAACACGGTTTCCAAAGCATCATCACCGTTTAATTCAAACATTTGTTGTGCCAATGAATCCATAACATCAATGGAGAAACAAGAGTGGACATCACTAGGATATCTCATCGTCTCGAAAATGTTGAAACGTATTGTTTCTCCATCAAACTCCATGGTTAGCGTTCCCTTATCCACATCAATTATGGTTTTCGCCGTTTTCATGAAGGGACGCCCAAGTAGCAATGGAAGAGACGAGTCCGGTGAACCTTCATCCATCTCTAACACACAAAAGTCCGCTGGAAATACAAGTTGATTAACCTGCACAAGAACATCCTCAACAATACCCATTGGGTAGACATTAGAGCGATCGGCTAATTGCAATACAATTTCAGCCTTTTTAAGAGGACCAAGATCAAGTGAATTATACATTTACGCCGGCATAACATTAACGGATGCACCTAAATCCAACATAGCTTTGTTAAATGTTTTGTTACCAATTGTGACGGAATGTCAAAACTACTCGGGATCCTTGCACTTAAGTGGGAGTTTGTGTTGCAAGATTGCCAAGCATTCTCCCCACACTAAGCACTTCATTACCTTTGAGCCTTTGTTTGTTGGTACACAAGTCCTTCAACACTTTTGCATACTTTGGAACTTGCTTGATAGCATCAATGAGTGGTATGTTCACATGGATCTTCTTTAGAACGTCTAAAATCTCCTTTTCTAGTTCCGCCTTCTTAGAACTTGCAAATCTGCGAGGAAAAGGTAGAGGAGGAACATAAGTAGAAACCGGAGTTTTAGCGTTAGGAATAGGTACCTCAGAAGTTTGGGGAGAATCCTCATTCTTCTCCTCCAAAACAGGTTCCTTGGGTGTGTCCACCTTGCCCGAATCGGTAACCTCGGGTTGCACAAGTTGTGTACCGCTTCTCAACGTAATAGCATTGACACCCTCTTTTGGGTTAATAGGTTGAGAAGGGAGTTTCCCCACTATTTTGCGCCTTCAATTGGTTCAACTCAATAGCCATGGAGCCCATTTGTGTTTGCAACTCCTTAATAACACTCTTAGTCTCTTGTTGACTTTCTTTGAACATGGTGGAAATGCCTTGCATCATTGTTTGAAGCTTTGAATCAATATCCAACCTTGATTTTGCATTGATTGTTGTGCTTGAGGTTGCTGAAATTGTTGTTGTTGTGGTTGAAATCCACTCGGACGGTTGAAAGTAGGTTGTTGAATGGCACCTTGCTTGTTAGCATAGATAAAATTGGGGTGATCTCTCCATCCCGGATTGTAAGTGTTTGAGTAGGGATCATACCGCCTTTGTTGATTTGGAAAGATCGCATTAGCTTGCTCGTCCTCATAAGTTTGAGAGGAACTTGGTATCACCGCGGCTGCAACTTGTTGCATCGTTGCCGACATGTTACCCAATTGTTGATGAAGTTCCTCAACCTCGCTCACTTCATTCAACTTTCTTAGAATCACATCCGAACCACGACTCAAGAATTGTTGGGAGTTCGCCGCCATATTTTCAATTAACTCTCTAGCTTGTGCCACCGTTTTGCTAACTAGTGCACCACCACCCGCAGCGTCAATAAGATTCCTATCACTTGATTGGAGTCCTTCATAGAAGTATTGGATGATCATAGCGTCACTGAATTGGTGGTGAGGGCAGCTTGCCACCAATCTCTTGTATCGTTCCCAACATTCATATAATGATTCTCCCACATTTTGCTTCATCCCACAAATCTCCTTTCAAATTTGAGTAGCCTTTGATGCAGGAAAATATCTCTCTAAAAAGAGTTTCTTCAACCCATTCCATGTTGTGACACTTCCGGGAGGTAATAGTACAACCAATCCTTAGCACTATCCATTAAAGAGAAACGGAAAACTTTCAACATTGCACCATCCGCCTCAACATTCGCTGGAAGCATAGCCGTGACAATGGTGTGGAAGTCTAAAAGATGTTTGTTTGGATCTTCATTCACCATGCCATGGAATTTTGGTAATTCTCTAAGCAACCCCGGCTTTATCTCAAAAGTAGAGTTCGTTTGAATACACCCCTGTTGTGTATCAAGCCTATGAGAAGCCAAGTCCTTGAGTAAACGATTTGCATCACCCATTGTTAATTCTTCTTCAAGTTGTAACTCTTCGTCCACTTCTAACTCTTGCTCGTCCGTTGTGTTTCGCCTTGGTTGGAGTATTGTGCCTTTTCGAGTAGCTATCCCGCACCTTGGATAATTCCAATCTTTAGTAGCCGGGATTGATACTCGAAAACAATTCTAGCAAACAAGTGAGAAACAAGACGACAAACAAAAAGCAAAGATAAAAGCAGAAATTGTAAAAAGAAACTAAAAACTCAATAACAAGCCGTATGCCTCCCCGGCAGCGGCGCCAAAATTTGATCGTGTGTCAATCCGTCAAATATAATTTCACTTTCTCAATCAACTAGATATAAATATAGTATGCGATAAGAAAGAGTTCGTATCCACAGAGAGGCTTTCGTTGTTATAAAATTTCAGTTTCTAAAGTAACCAAGGGGGGATGTTTGTTTTATCTAAGAAATAAAAGTAATTGAAAGCAAAGTAAATAATTTGAGAAATCAATAACGAGAAGATATTGGTCACGGGATAGTATCAGTCACAAACATGTATTATCATCAATGATTAGAATTGGTATTTTAATCTCGTATTTACTAAAAGTCCTAGGATACCTTGATCGCAAGTATAACCCGTTAATTCCTCATTTTCATCACAACCACATTAAAAGATGCATATGTGAATTCTTCCTAGAAAGCAACCTAAAGTGTAAAATCACAATTAGATTTAACTCCCTAAAAGCATTAAGTTCTATGGAATAAGACTAATCAATGCAAACGAATGTGTAAAAGCACTAAACGTTTTAACAAAAGTTATGATTCACTTGTGACTAGTAGGATATATCACTACAAGCACTACCCACAATTATGCTACTTAGAATCGGGGATAAACAACTTTTTTCGTATTGAAAACCCTAATATAGCTCTAGAGATGAAACGCAAATCGGATTGATTCGGACTCAACCTAACAAGTATTCAAATCTTATAACACTATTAATTGTGAATCACAAACAATAAATTACTGAGACAAAACTAATTCATAGATTCAAAAACATGTTGAGAAATCAACTTTTATCCCATAACCAATAATATGTTTAGCTACTCATAGCTATGGAGTTCATCATAATAATATTAATTGAAAAGAAGAAGAAGATGAACAAAAGCAAACCCTAGAAGCGTAAACAAAACGGCCCTCCCAAAATTCCAAGAAAAAGATATATAATAAGTTGTAGAAGACCTTCCCTTTATAGCTTTTCTCCAACTTCTAAAATTAGGTCTAGTCTTCAAAGTCCATTAGATGAAAATCCACCAAGCCCATAAGAGGGAGAAACCCATGTAGAAAATATGTCCCAAAAGTGGTCGCGGAAATCTGGTATTGTGGCCGGAACTTGGCGGAAAACGTCTCGGTGACCGGCAAAGTCCGCCCGGTCACCAGTCAACGGGTCAACTCGGGCGAGTCAACCGGGTCAAGGCGATTCGGTCGAGTCAACTCAAGTCAGAACGAATTGTGTGAGTCAGGGTATGAGTCAGTCACTGACTCAGCTGATTGGGTTGAGTTGCCAGGCCATCAGCCATTGCACTGGCCAAACTCTTTTAATGCACAATCCTTGTGCTTTAGCCTTACACCTCCAAAGTAATGGTGTGCATTCTGCACCCTGCAATCCAACATTAAATCCATTCTTGCCTTCTCAATCCTCCTCAAATTCAAATCCCATTCGAGAACAACACACGGCAAAGCATTTCTTCCATCAGCTGCGACTTCATGGCATTCAACTCGCCTGGCACAACAGCTTAACCTGAACCCAGCTGCACATTCACCATCTTATTTGCACATACACAACCAAATATCAGTCCCTGCACCTTGAGCTAACACCACCTCAGTACCATCACCATCCTAGCTCAGGCCAACAGCTCCACATACCTGCACCACAACATTACCACAACTACACAGCATCACCACTGCACTACACTCATTTCTCACAACTCGAAACCCTGGCAACACATTCCTTGCAACCTCTCAGACATTCAACTACAGCTCTGTCTAGCTATCATGATTTCCTGTCTCAGCTGGTGCTTCAACCTGCCATGCCATCCATGATGGCTATGCAACTTATAACTCTGGCCTGCTCCATTCTCTATGACTCTGCAACCACAGAGCCTTTGCCATCTCAGATCAATGCCACCTTCACCCCAGTGAGCATACACAGCAACTAATCATCTAAGCTCCATTCCGCCAATGCCTGAGCTCATTGCCTGGTTCATCTCGGCACATCTCCCAAGACTTGGACACTGTTCTCGGCTTCCCCGCAATGTCCATCCGCTTGCAGCTTTACCTTAGCTCGGTTCTTATACTACCGAAAGTGCACAAACTCATAACACCACCACTACCATGTCACCTTCAGTCGAGCCCCTAGCCATCTACCATTATTCACCTCCAGCTGCTTTGCAACCTAGCAATTGCATCTCAAGATCTCTCAATTGATTCCTAAAGCTGCAGTCCAACTTCACTGTGATACACCAACAGCAAACCCATGACAATCTCCCAAACCTAACTCTCAGTCACAGTTGTGGCAACCAACAGTACCAGTTGCACCTTCCTCCAATCATGACTAGAATCCCCTCAAACTCGAGCTCTCAGTATATATCTCATTGGCAAATGGTAGCACCAATGCAACCCCAAGCCATTTCCTTCTCTTCACTTCCATGACCAGTCCATAAGTCATAACCACCACCAAACAACACCTTGCGACGACCAAATTCACCCACTGAACTTGAGCATTGAGCACAAACCACCATGAAGCCATCTTCTTCTCCTTTGAGTTGAGTCTCTGAACTTATCACATCGAACCACCAGTCCCAATTTCCCGATCTCATTCTCTGGATCTGAAGCCTCGGGGAACCCATGAATTCCTGCTCCAAAATCAACTCAGTCCAGCGCAAATCACCATCAACATCTTCATAGAAGTAACGATTCTTCTAAATCTCCACCTTCAATCTTCACCAGATTCACAGCACCATTTGTTTCTCGATCTGAAGCTTCCTCTACAAATCCAACCCAACACAGATCGATCTGTTACTCTCGATTTCCTCTCTCTGATTCAAAATCAAAACCTAATTTCCCCAGCCACTCAATTCTCTGAAACTTCATCTCTAGCAGCCACCATGGTTTACTCTCTCTGGATTTTAGACGAGAATGATTGAAGAGATTAGTTTTTCTCGCTCTCAGGGTTTGGTAATGATAAAAATCACTGCAAGCACCCAAAACTTAGATAAGAGCTATCTAGCTCATGTATGGCATGTCAGTTCCATAGAACCGACTGCCTATTCGATCTCCTGCTCAACTGTAGTTATGGGGATTTGACAGTCAATTCTTCAGCTCCTTCTCGTGCACCTTAACCCGCTCCAAGTATAGCTCGCATGTGACTCGACCTTGGTGCTCCTTTTTGCTCATAACGACTCCATTGCACCTGATAAACTCAAAACCACGCGTAAAGTACATAATTCACAAGAAAAATAACAAATAAAGCGTAACTACTCTATAGTAAATTAGGTGTTTTAGACACCTATCACATGTACGATCCATAATACTATCGTAAGTAATCTCAATCCGTCTTTGTTTTTTATTCAAGTGTGTATCTATCTTAAATTTGCGTCAAGTGTTTGTATTTCTTTTCATTTTGTTTTTTTGGTATTTAGGATCACAAGCATGTCGTCCGTCTCATGAGGCGCCAAGCTTCATGTTCAAAGACTAAGACTTGGGATCTTAAAGATGAATGTGAGGAGGTGAAAGTGATTGTCAAGAACTCCGGGTTGTGGCCTGCGGTGGAGAGTTCGAATATTGAGCGTGATAGAGTTACCTTATCTGCATTCTGTGAGAGGTTCTACTGAGAGACTGATACAATGTTATTCCCATTCGGTGAGATGGCGATAACTCCCGATGATGCTCATCAAATTCTAGGCCTCGAGGTTGAGGGAAAAGCGGATGAGTGAGGGCTTCGATGATAATTTTGATTTCAAGGATATTTACAAATTGAGCGAGAAATTGTTCGGTTGGAATCAGATTGAGACGGAGGCTATACTTGAGAAGAAGGATGGTCATCTAAAGAAGTTTAATCAAGAAGTTGAGGGACACATTATGTGAGACCAAGAAAATCTTTGATAAGGAAGGAAGGTGAACCCGGTGCGAATCAATGCTACGCGTCGGCTTATTTGCTATACGCCATGGGCAAATGTATCTTCCCAAGCAGTTCCGGAAGCTTGGTCCACGCCAGTTATATGCAACTATTGGATCCTTTAGATAAGATGCATGAGTATTCTTGGGGTACTGCGGTGGTCGCCTTCTTGAACAATGAGTTGACAAAAGGGTTCTAGGGCACTCACTGTGCAAGTTAACGGAAAAATATGTCTCTTCCAGGTAATTTTATTGTCTAAATCATTTATATTTGCAAAATTCTCGTAAGATAAGATTCTTACTAAACCTTTTTTTTTTTTTTGCATAGGTTTGGATATATTTGCACTTCCCTTCTTTGGTGAAAGCCAACTCCTACATCAAAGTGGATTCGAATGTTGCGGTTAATAAGCCAAGAGCGTAAAGGTACAGTTTTAAGGGTACTCAGGATAAGGATATGCCACAAAATCTTATCAAACTCCGAATTGCCATCGACAAATTGACTGCGGAGGAGGTGATATTTGATCCGTATCGAGATGCTAGAACTCAAGGTTTAATCCAAATGAGAGATGAAGTTGCACTATACTATGGACCCTTGTTGTTGTGCTCCGGTGGATATTCAATGTAAGATCCACATCGGGTAATATGACAATTGGGTTACGTCCAAGAAGAACCTCATTTCGATGAAGAAAAACCGTTCTTTACTGTGAACAGGGCTGAATGCACCACGTCCCAAAAAACTATTAACGTCTCTTACACTCCAACACCAGTTAAAGAACATTGGAACGATAGACGTGGCCGTAAAATCGATGTGAGTCTTTTGGACGAGGTGACCACCGGTCATGAAGCTAGTGAGAAATACATGGCGTGGTACTTGGGTTGGGCTCGTCCTACTGTGATTAGGGAACCGACTGCTGAAGAATTGGCTCGTAAGAAGAAGATGGCATCGAAAGACCCAGCAACAAGTCTTAAGAGCATTGTAAGTATTTTTGACTTGCTCGCTCTTATTGTTTTAAGATTGCATTATCGAATCATTTTATTAATTGTTTGTTGTTTAATTGAAAATAGAAGGAGCATTTGAAGACCCTTGTGAAGGTGATGTGTTGCGCGAGAGAAAGAGGAGAGCCTTTGTCAATTGAAGAGCAAAGTAAGCAAATTGACTTTGATAGCAATGTTGACAATGAGGATGCCATCAATTGTTCGGGCAAGGCGAGGTCAAGTAAAGAGGGAAGAAAAAGCTAGGAGGGAAGCACAAGCCAAGATGAATACTGACAAAAAGAGGGCTCATAGTGGTCGTGGTGGTGAAGGTAGTAGCAGTGGTGGTGTTCCTAAACGGGGTTGTGGTCGTGGAGGTGGTCGTGGTCGTGAATGAATGCAGTCTCTAGTTTATTTATTTAAGTTGTGTTGGACAAATGTTAAGGTTAACGGTTGGACAAATGTTTTTTTTTTAAGGTTTATGGGACATGTTTTCGTATTTTGGACAACAAGTGTTGATTTCTAGTTGTTGAATGAATGGTTTGTTTAGCTACGTAAAGTTTCAATACTTATGTCGGCATGCTTATTTTAGGTTACATTTCCGACCACATCGGGCATAGTGAGGTTTTTGAACTGTCGGATCGGCCACGACACCGGACATTATTTGCATACCGTGGTCGGCCGGGTAATCGAGATCAAAACCTAGCCATTTGTTAATAAGCGGCGGGTATTATATTATAGACCTTTCCGGCTAACTGTTGCAGCAAACACCTTCTCCTGATGCCTAAAATCATCAAAGGTCGGCATGGTAACAAAATTCCGACCATACCGGCATGGTAATGACCAATACATTCCCGGAGGATACACATAAGAAAATGTTCTTCTGATGCCTAAAATCATACAAGGTCGGCATGGTAACAAAATCACGACCATGTCGGCCGTTACGTGGTCGGAATAGTTGACAAATAAAAACCTCGCCGGCAATTTTAAAATTCAAATTTTTTGAAAGTACAATTGCATTGATTGACTTGTACTTATGCACTATAACGGCCAAATTTGGGCACCATTGATAGGTGTAGAATACACCTAATTTACTATCTAGTAGTTACGCTTTCTTTGCTATTTTTCTTGTAAATTATGTATTTTACGCTTATTTTGAGTTTTGTAGCTACTTTGGAGTCACACGGAGGAAAAGAAGAAGAAATCACCATATTTTAGCAAAAGGGTAAAATTGTCATTTCACCAAGGAGAGAATACTATATGGAGCCCACCAAGGTTAAGGGGAGGTCAAAGAGGTGTCCCTTATCCAAAAGAAGGGAGTGAGAATAGCACAATTGGGGTGTACTTATGGTGGGTGTTTGAATCCACCCACACCCTAAACTCGACCCATACCCAAGCCCACATATCAATCCACCCACACCCCAAACCCATATACCCACACCCGTATCCGGATCCATGCCCGAGTCCATTCCCGCTTTATAACCCTAACTTTGAGAATCGTCTCTCATTCAATTCCAATCATTTTCATTTATTCATTCTCACCGGAAATTGAGAAGAAGGCGGACAACGATCTGTCGGATCGAGAAGAACACGAGAGATTAAGGAATTCATGGGTCTCGGGGGATCGATTGAAATAGAGGGTTTGTTTGTTCTTGTTGAAATCAAGCCAAGAGTGAACGAGAGAGGATGAATCAAAGATGGGCTTATAGCTAATTTAAGGGTTTCTAAGTCAGTAGATCGATCGAGAGGATGATTTAAGAGATGAAGATCAATCTGAGAGAGAACTGGTGTTACTGCTAAGATGGGTCTGTGGATTATTCGAGTTTAGCTGTGAATTGAAGGCTGAATATGTCGAGCAAGGAATTAGGGTTTACTATCGATTGATGCTTGACATAGATTGAGACGGTGATGATTAAGGGTTGTGAAGAACGAGCTGTTGTTTGTGTTGATCTCAGAGATGGAGTCTGGGTTTGATTCAAGGATTTGGTAAGCTGAGGAATGAATAGGGTTCGATTGATGAAAGGTACAAATGGTGGTGTATGCTTGCCATGGAACATTACAGGGTTTGAACTGAGCAGAAGAGTGTTTGACTGCAATGGAGCTGGTGCTGGCAATGGAATGGTCATTGTGTTAGCTGTTGTTACAGGGACTGAGTGGGTTGATAAATCAGTGCAGGGCCAACAGGGCAGCTGAGATTGGTGACAAGATGAGGTGCAAGAATTGAGCAAAGATGTTGTTACAGGGTTGAATTATGAGCAATTGGGTGAATGAATGTGCTTGAAATAAACTAGATGAATGCCTAGGATACAGGGGACTATGGTGCTCTTACTGTTGGTGATTGTGGAATTGAAGTGGTGAGATGGAATAGGCACAGAGCTGATGGGTTTGAGCAAGAACTGAGGTTGAAGCTGTGGGCTGTAGGAGGTGAAGTTGTGAGACTTCGGGGTGTTGGCTATGGTTGCGGGTCGGTTAGTGCCAAGTATCGTGACCAATGGAGTCAGTAATTTGTTTGCTTGGGTCTCAATCGAAGCACGGTGGAGGTGCTGATTGAATCACAGGAGCTAATGGCAAATGGGTGAGATGAATCTCAGTGAAGCAATGGCTCAATTTGCAGTAAGCAGGTTATGGAGTTACTCATGAGATGAGGCAATGAAGCTGGATGGCAGTGAATGAAAGATTGCGGAGGTGCCGAGATGGTGAGATTGTTGGGTTGGCTCACCGCTTTCTGTCAGCCGTGTACAATGAAGTCTGAATTGCCCCGAGGGATAAGGGAGTCGGCACCGTGAAAGTAATAAGAAGACCAGGTCATGGTGAAAATGAAGGCTAAGAAGTTGCGGGTAGAGATGTTGTGGACTCATTGGAGCAGGATTTGCAGGAATGATGCACAATGATAGCAAGATGCACCCAAGATGGTCTGGCTAAGAAGATGGTGATGCACAAGGATTGTGCAAAGCCACGTACAGACTTAATGGCTCATGTCAAGCCTAGTCGACCGCCGACCCGACTCTCTGCTCGACTCAATGTTCGACTCGGTCCGACAACTCACATACTTGACCGAGTCCCGACCCGACTAACAGCTTGACCGACGGTTGACCCTATTTGACCGTTAGTCCTAACGGAGGACTCGACGGAATATTCCGTCGAATATTCCCTTGACGGAGAAAATTTCCAGGTGACCGCGGTGACGGATTCCTACGATTTCCACCACAATCCCGGCTTTTCCGGCGAGCTAAAAATTCCGTAATTTTCTATGGACTTTTCTCATGGGTGTGAAGACTTGGGCTAGGAATTGGATGGAGAATTGGACTCAAATTTGGAAAGAGAAGGTGGAAGAGTTGAGAAAAGCTTGGATTTGGAAATTGAATTGCAAAAGAAAAAGGATTCTATTCCTTGGAAGATTTGGAGAATATTGAAGCCTATAAATAAAGAAGTTTTCTACAACTTCTATATACATCTCTACACATCTCTCTACACACACAACACTTGTGTTTTTGCTTGTTTTTCTAAGATTCTTCTTTTTAGTTATTTGTGTGAACTCTTGAAAATTCTCTTTTTAATAATTATTAATTGTGTGAATTTCAAAAGCATGAGTAGCTAATTTTCTTATTGATTGAGGATGAATTCCTAGTTCTTAACATATGATTTAAGTTTTTGTTTTCAATTCTATCTTGAAGTTTTTCACATGATTATCGTTTGTTTTTACTAATAGGAATGATCTTAAAGACATTCATGATTGATTGATAGATTGTTTGGAGTGCACGCTAAATTGATTTGTTAATTCGATCTAAAGCTAGTGAAAGTTAGGAGATAAGTAATCGTTTCTTGACTCTTTACATAAGTAGCAAACACGAGACCTTGCGGAGGGATTCCGTGGAGCAATTGTGTGTAGAAACAACGTTAGCAAGTAGACCTTGATCTAAGAGTCTAACTACTAATATTAACCTAATAAGTTCATAAATCTTAATGCGTTTATTTAAATTACATCTAGAGTGAGCTACTACTAGGTGGTTTGGTAAATAGAATCCGGTAGTCGAGAACTTCCCGTGTCCGGTGATACAAGGGATTTAGGGGTTTAGCACTGAGCTAGCTGCTTTACCTACGGTTGGTGATAATCTGTGACTAATAACAAGTAGAAAAGAACATAACTTTAATCATTGTTTCGTAACGAAGAAGGATTCCTTGATCTTCTCTCTCTTATTGTTTTCAACTTTCGATTTTAATTGCTTTTGTTTATTTTTCTTTTGCTTTTTACACCCCCTTTCGTGACAACTTTTACAACTAAGATCTCTTGCTCCTCGTGGGAACGAACTTGACTTCCATTATATTATTTTTAATTGAGTGGAAACATTAATTAATTTGATTGCACCTACGACACGCATCAAATTTTGGCGTCGGCTAGCTTAGAGCAAATGGATGATTTTAGTTGTTTTTATTTTTCTTTTTGGTTTATTCTTGCTTTGTTGGATTCTATTCCGTATCTAACTTGGTTTTTGAATCTTATTTCAAAAAGTGCGGTTTTCCATGTACGGTGGACAAGAGCAAGCATATTACAACAATCAATACGGTTTTCAACCTCAACATTATGACAACTTCCAACCATCCTTAGGATACAATCAAAACCAATATTTTGGCTATGATAAATTTTCTACGAACCTTATGGATATTCTCATACATATCAACAACCTTATGACGGGTATGTAAGTGGACAATCACATGGATGGAAGGATAGTTATGCATCTAATAATTTGTTTTCTAGTAATGTGCGACGAGAGAATTTGGAATATACTCCTCTTCATCGTGTTTTTCCTTCACTTTTTCCAAAAGAGGAGATACAGTCTAAAAACTCTATAAACGGTGGTAAGCGTGTGAACGTCAGGAAACTTGCACAGAAATTATACAAATTGGAAGATGATGGAGACTCGGAAGATCTTGTCGCAGAAATTAGTAGGACTATTCATATGGAACTTAAACGACGTCGGGATAAAGGTTATGAAACCGATGAAGATTCTTATTATGGTGAGTCCGAAAATGAAGATGATTGTGTTGAAAAGGACCAACCTTTGGATACTTTTGATGACGATAGTGTAGCTTACTCGAGCCTTGATCTTAATAATGATCAAGCACCTATTCAAAAGGTAGAGCTTGAGGAAGATGCAATTAGTGCTTGGAAAAAATTCCTTAGGGAGAGATATGAGTCCGCGGAAGTGTATGAACGTTCCGACAATGAGGAAGTTATTCCAACTCCGGATCATAATAACGATCCTTCACCTATTCAAAAGGAGGAGTTTGGATATCACTTGCCTATTGTTGTAAACGGTGTAACACCCGCACATGAAGATTTTACAATCTATACCGATGAGAATCATTTTAGTGAATGGCCCGATTCCGATGATGAGAATGTTGAAGAGATGATGCTAGAGGATGAAACCACATTCATTGATTTTGTGGAAGACCCAATTGAACTTTCTAATGATTATGATGATGCCGAGACTTTGGTTAAGGTAGAAAACGACGAAGAATGGTTGCAAGGTTTAATAGAGGACCACGATATACAAGAGGTAAGTAATTCACTTGAATTTTTAAGGATGAAGAGGATTCTATAATACAAGAGATTGTGCAAGGTTTGTCTAACCCTTTGCCTATTGATTCTTCTCCTTTACCTCTTATTGGTTTGAATGTATGTGCTTCAAAGTATTTTTGGATGATTTTGTTTCTAGATATCCACCATTGGAAACACTTGATGCTAACACTATGCAGGTTTGCCAAGAGGAATACATGGAAGTTCCCAAATTCTATGTTCTTTATACACTTCCGAGTGTGGACGAGAATAAGTGTGGGGGAAATTTCTATCGAGCGATAACATCACTATTGTTTTCTTGTGCTAATATTTGTATGGAGTTATTGTTTACAAAACAGGTATTATGGGTGGATCCTCAAATTTTCCGATTGTTAGTATATGGGGAATGAATCTTACAAAAGCTAAGTCGGGCCGTCGACTTTAAAACAAGCGCTTAATGGGAGGCAACCCATCGGTTTTGTATTTCTTATCCTTTTGTTTTTGTTATTTCTTTTTCTTGTTTCTTATCATGTTAAAATTTCCCACCTTGACTTTACTAGGAGGATTCAATTACATTGAGGACAATGTAAGGTTTAAGTGTGGGGGAGTGGTTAAGCATGTTTTTAAAACAAAAATTAAAAAAAAAAAAAAAAAAAAAAAAAAAAAAAAAGTTTTACTTGAAATCTCCAACTTTTAAAGATTTTAGAGTCACTAGCATACTTCTAGGTATGTTTACATAGAGATTTTGACCGACATAATTGAACTTGAAATGTTAGAGAACTACGTTCGGATTTCTTGCTTGTTAGAGTGTTAAATAATGGATTTAATCATGCCTAGGTGATGCGAATTTGGTGCGGGGAGAAGTGCGTTATTAGAGTTGCCGATCAATCATTAGTGGAGACTACCCGTATTCATATCATGTGAGGCACCGACCAGAAACTAAAGAGCTTCTTTTGAGTGTGTGTCACCGTACGTTAATTCCGGTAGAATGGTGAGCTACCCAACCTCCCACCAATAGAAGCACTACTCTTTGATCTCTTGAGTGCTAATTTTGTCAATCATGAGGGTGACGTCCATGGATGAAAGCTTCCTTCTTGTAGTTCGATTTGCAGTTAGCACCATTCTCTCTCTCGACAACAACGGATCCATAGAAACACATTCATCATCAACAAGGAGTGACATCAAAATCTACAAGGAAAGTTGGAAAAGTTTAAGGTTTATAAGCAACGGAACGAGAAAAAGAGCAAATTTAAAATACAATTAAATCAAGATACAAATGAGCGGATTTTACATATATGTTGAGGACTTACACTACAATGAGGTAATTTTATATTCAAGTATGAAGACTTATTCATGAAAGCGAAGAAAATCAAAAGGTGAGAATTTTTGGAGTTTATGATTTCAAGACGATACAAGTTGTGAAGAATCAAGTGGTAAAATACTTCTTCCACGGCCATGGTTTATTTTGTATTTAATTTCTCTTGTTTTCACATAAAAAAAAAATAATAATTCAAAAAAAATTTTAAAAAAAAAAAAATAAACAAAAGAAAAGGAAAAAAAAAAAAAAAAAGAGGAAAAAAAAAAAACAAGAGAAATATTTGTTTTGTTAATAAGCCGTGGGGAAGGAAAAAGGAAGTTTCAAGCGACAAGGATTTTAAGGTAAAAAAAAGAGTTACAAATTGTTAAGGATTTATGAAATTCGAGAGTTTATCATCAATAGTTGAAACCGAAGACGAAGACGAAGAAGATCAAGACGAGGAGCGGAAGATGTTTCTATTGGATGCCGTGAGAGTGGTGTTATCATAATTGGCGATCGGATGTGAAGGTGAGTAAGTAATCTCATCCTCAATAATAAATGGTTGATTTCCTTTCTTAGAGATCGTCGTAAAAATGGTTTTTCAAAATATTAAAAGATGTGGGTTTTTAAAAATATTTCGGAAGTTGTCCTTCCCACCATTCAACGTGTTGCAGAATTCTCTCTTCATTCCTACCCGCACACATGTGAGAACCATAAAAAAGCTTGTCTTTTTGAGTGCAATTATCATAAAATCCTTTTTGGTGAGGCGAAGTCGAGGCGAAATGATTATTGATCGTTTCTCAAACACGCATTCTCTCATTATGGTGTGGTTATTTCTCACTCAACATTTAAGAACGAGAATATGTTCTTTTGTATTTCTAACTTCTTATTACTAGCATGCGAAACTCTATGTCCTCATAACTCTTTGGATGCTTAGGACGCTTGAACGCTTTGAAATTGTGAGTTTTTAGTCCGATTTGCTCGAGGACTAGCAAAGTCTAAGTGTGGGGAATTTGATAGGTGTAGAATACACCTAATTTACTATCTAGTAGTTACGCTTTCTTTGCTATTTTTCTTGTAAATTATGTATTTTACGCTTATTTTGAGTTTTGTAGCTACTTTGGAGTCACACGGAGGAAAAGAAGAAGAAATCACCATATTTTAGCAAAAGGGTAAAATTGTCATTTCACCAAGGAGAGAATACTATATGGAGCCCAGCCAAGGTTAAGGGGAGGTCAAAGAGGTGTCCCTTATCCAAAAGAAGGGAGTGAGAATAGCACAATTGGGGTGTACTTATGGTGGGTGTTTGAATCCACCCACACCCCAAACTCGACCCATACCCAAGCCCACATATCCAATCCACCCACACCCCAAACCCATATACCCACACCCGTATCCGGGATCCATGCCCGAGTCCATTCCCAGTTTATAACCCTAACTTTGAGAATCGTCTCTCATTCAATTCCAATAATTTTCATTTATTCATTCTCACCTGGAAATTGAGAAGAAGGCAGACAACGGCTGCTGTCGGATCGAGAAGAACACAGAGATTAAGGAAATGATGGGTCTCAGGGGATCGATTGAAATAGAGGGTTTGCTGTTGCTGTTGAAATCAAGCCGAAGAGTGAACAGAGAGGATGAATCAAAGATGGGCTTATAGCTAATTTAAGGGTTTCTGAAGCTGCTGTAGATCGATCGAGAGGATGATTTAAGAGATGAAGATCAATCTGAGAGAGAACTGGTGTTACTGCTAAGATGGGTCTGTGTATTATTCGAGTTTAGCTGTGAATTGAAGGCTGAATATGTCGAGCAAGGAATTAGGGTTTACTATCGATTGATGCTGACATAGATTGAGACGGTGATGATTAAGGGTTGTGAAGAACGAGCTGTTGTTTGTGTTGATCTCAGAGATGGAGTCTGGGTTTGATTCAAGGATTTGGTAAGCTGAGGAATGAATAGGGTTCGATTGATGAAAGGTACAAATGGTGGTGTATGCTTGCCATGGAACATTACAGGGTTTGAACTGAGCAGAAGAGTGTTTGACTGCAATGGAGTCAGCCGCAATGGAATGGTCATTGTGTTAGTCAAAGTTGTTACAGGGACTGAGTGGGTTGATAACTCAGTGCAGGGCCAACAGGGCAGCTGAGATTGGTGACAAGATGAGGTGCAAGAATTGAGCAAAGATGTTGTTACAGGGTTGAATTATGAGCAATTGGGTGAATGAATGTGCTTGAAATAAACTAGATGAATGCCTAGGATACAGGGACTATGGTGCTCTTCTTGTTGGTGATTGTGGAATTGAAGTGGTGAGATGGAACAGGCACGGAGTCGATGGGTTTGAGCAAGAACGAGGTTGAAGCCGCTGGCCGTAGGAGGTGAAGTTGTGAGACTTCAGGGTGTTGGCTATGGTTGCAGGTGGGTTAGTGCCAAGTATCAGTGACCAATGGAGCTGTAATTTGTTTGCTTGGGTCTGTGAAGCACAGTGGAGGTGCTGATTGAATCACAGGAGCTACAACAGATGAATCTCAGTGAAGCAATGGCTCAATTTGCAGTAAGCAGGTTATGGAGTTACTCATGAGCTGAGGCAATGAAGCTGGATGGCAGTGAATGAAAGATTGCAGGGTGCCAGAGATGGTGAGATTGTTGGGTTGGCTCAGCTGCTTTGCTGCTGTGTACAATGAAGCTGAATTGCAGTCCAGAGGGATAAGGGAGCTGGCACTGTGAAAGTAATAAGAAGACCAGGTCATGGTGAAAATGAAGGCTAAGAAGTTGCAGTAGAGATGTTGTGGACTGTTGGAGCAGGATTTGCAGGGAATGATGCACAATGATAGCAAGATGCACGCCAAGATGGTCTGGCTAAGAAGATGGTGATGCACAAGGATTGTGCAAAGACAGACAGGGACTCCGCAATGGCTCATGTCAAGCCTAGTCGACCGCCAGACGACTCTGCTTCGACTCAATGTTCGACTTGGCTCGACAACTCACATACTTGACCGAGTCCTGACCCGCTGACTAACAGTTGACTGACGGTTGACCCTATTTGACCGTTAGTCCTAACGGAGGACTGACGGAATATTCCGTCGAATATTCCCTTGACGGAGAAAATTTCCAGGTGACCGGCGGTGACGGATTCCGGCCGATTTCCAGCCACAATCCCAGTTTTCCGGCGAGCTAAAAATTCCAGAATTTTCTATGGACTTTTCTCATGGGTGTGAAGACTTGGGCTAGGAATTGGATGGAGAATTGGACTCAAATTTGGAAAGAGAAGGTGGAAGAGTTGAGAAAAGCTTGGATTTGGAAATTGAATTGCAAAAGAAAAAGGATTCTATTCCTTGGAAGATTTGGAGAATATTGAAGCCTATAAATAGAGAAGTTTTCTACAACTTCTATATACCTCTCTACACACACCTCTCTACACACTCATCACTTGTGTTTTTGCTTGTTTTTCTAAGATTCATCTTTTTAGTTATTTGTGTGAACTCTTGAAAATTCTCTTTTTAATAATTATTAATTGTGTGAATTTCAAAAGCATGAGTAGCTAATTTTCTTATTGATTGAGGATGAATTCTAGTTCTTAACATATGATTTAAGTTTTTGTTTTCAATTCTATCTTGAAGTTTTTCACATGATTATCGTTTGTTTTTACTAATAGGAATGATCTTAAAGACATTCATGATTGATTGATAGATTGTTTGGAGTGCACGCTAAATTGATTTGTTAATTCGATCTAAAGCTAGTGAAAGTTAGGAGATAAGTAATCGTTTCTTGACTCTTTACATAAGTAGCAAACACGAGACCTTGCGGAGGGATTCCGTGGAGCAATTGTGTGTAGAAACAACGTTAGCAAGTAGACCTTGATCTAAGAGTCTAACTACTAATATTAACCTAATAAGTTCATAAATCTTAATGCGTTTATTTAAATTACATCTAGAGTGAGCTACTACTAGGTGGTTTGGTAAATAGAATCCGGTAGTCGAGAACTTTCGTGTCCGGAAATACAAGGGATTTAGGGGTTTAGCACCGAGCTAGCTGCTTTACCTACGGTTGGTGATAATCTGTGACTAATAACAAGTAGAAAAGAACATAACTTTAATCATTGTTTCGTAACGAAGAAGGATTCCTTGATCTTCTCTCTCTTATTGTTTTCAACTTTCGATTTTAATTGCTTTGTTTATTTTTCTTTTGCTTTTTACACCCCCTTTCGTGACAACTTTTACAACTAAGATCTCTTGCTCTCCTCGTGGGAACGAACTTGACTTCCATTATATTATTTTTAATTGAGTGGAAACATTAATTAATTTGATTGCACCTACGACACGCATCAAATTTTGGCGTCGGCTACGGGGAGCAAAAATGGATGATTTTAGTTGTTTTTATTTTTCTTTTGGTTTATTCTTGCTTTGTTGGATTCTATTCCGTATCTAACTTGGTTTTTGAATCTTATTTCAGGTGCCGGTTTTCCATGTACGGGGGACAAGAGCAAGCATATTACAACAATCAATACGGTTTTCAACCTCAACATTATGACAACTTCCAACCATCCTTAGGATACAATCAAAACCAATATTTTGGCTGTGATAAATTTTCTACGAACCTTATGGATATTCTCATACATATCAACAACCTTATGACGGGTATGTAAGTGGACAATCACATGGATGGAAGGATAGTTATGCATCTAATAATTTGTTTTCTAGTAATGTGCAGACAGAGAATTTGGAATATACTCCTCTTCATCGTGTTTTTCCTTCACTTTTTCCAAAAGAGGAGATACAGTCTAAAAACTCTATAAACGGTGGTAAGCGTGTGAACGTCAGGAAACTTGCACAAATTATACAAATTGGAAGATGATGGAGACTCGGAAGATCTTGTCAGTAAATTAGTAGGACTATTCATATGGAACTTAAACGACGTCGGGATAAAGGTTATGAAACCGATGAAGATTCTTATTATGGTGAGTCCGAAAATGAAGATGATTGTGTTGAAAAGGACCAACCTTTGGATACTTTTGATGACGATAGTGTAGCTTACTCGAGCCTTGATCTTAATAATGATCAAGCACCTATTCAAAAGGTAGAGCTTGAGGAAGATGCAATTAGTGCTTGGAAAAATTCCTTAGGGAGAGATATGAGTCCGCGGAAGTGTATGAATGTTCCGACAATGAGGAAGTTATTCCAACTCCGGATCATAATAACGATCCTTCACCTATTCAAAAGGAGGAGATTGGATATCACTTGCCTATTGTTGTAAACGGTGTAACACCCGCACATGAAGATTTTACAATCTATACCGATGAGAATCATTTTAGTGAATGGCCCGATTCCGATGATGAGAATGTTGAAGAGATGATGCTAGAGGATGAAACCACATTCATTGATTTTGTGGAAGACCCAATTGAACTTTCTAATGATTATGATGATGCCGAGACTTTGGTTAAGGTAGAAAACGACGAAGAATGGTTGCAAGGTTTAATAGAGGACCACGATATACAAGAGGTAAGTAATTCACTTGAATTTTTTAAGGATGAAGAGGATTCTATAATACAAGAGATTGTGCAAGGTTTGTCTAACCCTTTGCCTATTGATTCTTCTCCTTTACCTCTTATTGGTTTGAATGTATGTGCTTCGAAAGTATTTTTGGATGATTTTGTTTCTAGATATCCACCATTGGAAACACTTGATGCTAACACTATGCAGGTTTGCCAAGAGGAATACATGGAAGTTCCCAAATTCTATGTTCTTTATACACTTCCGAGTGTGGACGAGAATAAGTGTGGGGGAAATTTCTATCGAGCGATAACATCACTATTGTTTTCTTGTGCTAATATTTGTATGGAGTTATTGTTTACAAAACAGGTATTATGGGTGGATCCTCAAATTTTCCGATTGTTAGTATATGGGGAATGAATCTTACAAAAGCTAAGTCGGGCCGTCGACTTTAAAACAAGCGCTTAATGGGAGGCAACCCATCGGTTTTGTATTTCTTATCCTTTTGTTTTTTGTTATTTCTTTTTCTTGTTTCTTATCATGTTAAAATTTCCCACCTTGACTTTACTAGGAGGATTCAATTACATTGAGGACAATGTAAGGTTTAAGTGTGGGGGAGTGGTTAAGCATGTTTTTAAAACAAAAATTACAAAAAAAAAAAAAAAAAAAAAAAAAAAAAAAAAAAGTTTTACTTGAAATCTCCAACTTTTAAAGATTTTAGAGTCACTAGCATACTTCTAGGTATGTTTACATAGAGATTTTGACCGACATAATTGAACTTGGAAATGTTAGAGAACTACGTTCGGATTTCTTGCTTGTTAGAGTGTTAAATAATGGATTTAATCATGCCGGTGATGCGAATTTGGTGCAGGGAGAAGTGCGTTATTAGAGTTGCTGATCAATCATTAGTGGAGACTACCCGTATTCATATCATGTGAGGCACCGACCAGAAACTAAAGAGCTTCTTTTGAGTGTGTGTCACCGTACGTTAATTCCGGGTAGAATGGTGAGCTACCCAACCTCCCACCAATAGAAGCACTACTCTTTGATCTCTTGAGTGCTAATTTTGTCAATCATGAAGGTGACGTCCATGGATGAAAGCTTCCTTCTTGTAGTTCGATTTGCAGTTAGCACCATTCTCTCTCTCGACAACAACGGATCCATAGAAACACATTCATCATCAACAAGGAGTGACATCAAAATCTACAAGGAAAGTTGGAAAAGTTTAAGGTTTACAAGCAACGGAATGAGAAAAAGAGCAAATTTCAAATACAAGTAAAGCAACATACAAATGAGCGGATTTTACATATATGTTGAGGACTTACACTACAATGAGGTAATTTTATATTCAAGTATGAAGACTTATTCATGAAAGCGAAGAAAATCAAAAGGTGAGAATTTTTGGAGTTTATGATTTCAAGACGATACAAGTTGTGAAGAATCAAGTGGTAAAATACTTCTTCCACGGCCATGGTTTATTTTGTATTTAATTTCTCTTGTTTTCACATAAAAAAAAAATAATAATTGAAAAAAAATTTGAAAAAAAAAAAAAAGAAAGAAAAGAAAAGGAAAAAAAAAAAAAAAAAAGAGTAAAAAAAAAAAAAAGAGAAATATTTGTTTTGTTAATAAGCCGTGGGGAAGGAAAAAGGAAGTTTCAAGCGACAAGGATTTTAAGGTAAAAAAAAAAGAGTTACAAATTGTTAAGGATTTATGAAATTCGAGAGTTTATCATCAATAGTTGAAACCGAAGACGAAGACGAAGAAGATCAAGACGAGGAGCGGAAGATGTTTCTATTGGATGCCGTGAGAGTGGTGTTATCATAATTGGCGATCGGATGTGAAGGTGAGTAAGTAATCTCATCCTCAATAATAAATGGTTGATTTCCTTTCTTAGAGATCGTCAGAAAAATGGTTTTTCAAAATATTAAAAGATGTGGGTTTTTAAAAATATTTCGGAAGTTGTCCTTCCCACCATTCAACGTGTTGCAGAATTCTCTCTTCATTCCTACCGCACACATGTGAGAACCATAAAAAAACTGTCTTTTTGAGTGCAATTATCATAAAATCCTTTTTGGTGAGGCAGAAGTCGAGGCGAAATGATTATTGATCGTTTCTCAAACACGCATTCTCTCATTATGGTGTGGTTATTTCTCACTCAACATTTAAGAACGAGAATATGTTCTTTTGTATTTCTAACTTCTTATTACTAGCATGCAGAAACTCTATGTCCTCATAACTCTTTGGATGCTTAGGACGCTTGAACGCTTTGAAATTGTGAGTTTTTAGTCTGATTTGCTCGAGGACTAGCAAAGTCTAAGTGTGGGGGAATTTGATAGGTGTAGAATACACCTAATTTACTATCTAGTAGTTACGCTTTCTTTGCTATTTTTCTTGTAAATTATGTATTTTACGCTTATTTTGAGTTTTGTAGCTACTTTGGAGTCACACGGAGGAAAAGAAGAAGAAATCACCATATTTTAGCAAAAGGGTAAAATTGTCATTTCACCAAGGAGAGAATACTATATGGAGCCCAGCCAAGGTTAAGGGGAGGTCAAAGAGGTGTCCCTTATCCAAAAGAAGGGAGTGAGAATAGCACAATTGGGGTGTACTTATGGTGGGTGTTTGAATCCACCCACACCCTAAACTCTGACCCATACCCAAGCCCACATATCTGAATCCACCCACACCCCAAACCCATATACCCACACCCGTATCCGGATCCATGCCCGAGTCCATTCCCAGTTTATAACCCTAACTTTGAGAATCGTCTCTCATTCAATTCCAATCATTTTCATTTATTCATTCTCACCTGGAAATTGAGAAGAAGGCGCATAACTAGCTGTCGGATCGAGAAGAACACAGAGATTAAGGAATTGATGGGTCTCAGGGGATCGATTGAAATAGAGGGTTTGCTGTTGCTGTTGAAATCAAGCCGAAGAGTGAACAGAGAGGATGAATCAAAGATGGGCTTATAGCTAATTTAAGGGTTTCAAGTCAGCCAGTAGATCGATCGAGAGGATGATTTAAGAGATGAAGATCAATCTCAGAGAACTCGTGTTACCGCTAAGATGGGTCTGTGTATTATTCGAGTTTAGTCATGAATTGAAGGCTGAATATGTCGAGCAAGGAATTAGGGTTTACTATCGATTGATGCTGACATAGATTGAGACGGTGATGATTAAGGGTTGTGAAGAACGAGCTGTTGTTTGTGTTGATCTCAGAGATGGAGTCTGGGTTTGATTCAAGGATTTGGTAAGCTGAGGAATGAATAGGGTTCGATTGATGAAAGGTACAAATGGTGGTGTATGCTTGCCATGGAACATTACAGGGTTTGAACTGAGCAGAAGAGTGTTTGACTGCAATGGAGCTGGTGCTGGCAATGGAATGGTCATTGTGTTAGCTGTTGTTACAGGGACTGAGTGGGTTGATAACTCAGTGCAGGGCCAACAGGGCAGCTGAGATTGGTGACAAGATGAGGTGCAAGAATTGAGCAAAGATGTTGTTACAGGGTTGAATTATGAGCAATTGGGTGAATGAATGTGCTTGAAATAAACTAGATGAATGCCTAGGATACAGGGGACTATGGTGCTCTTACTGTTGGTGATTGTGGAATTGAAGTGGTGAGATGGAACAGGCACAGAGCTGATGGGTTTGAGCAAGAACTGAGGTTGAAGCTGTGGGCTGTAGGAGGTGAAGTTGTGAGACTTCAGGGTGTTGGCTATGGTTGCAGGTGGGTTAGTGCCAAGTATCAGTGACCAATGGAGCTGTAATTTGTTTGCTTGGGTCTGTGAAGCACAGTGGAGGTGCTGATTGAATCACAGGAGCTACAACAGATGAATCTCAGTGAAGCAATGGCTCAATTTGCAAGAAGGTGTTATGGAGTTACTCATGAGCTGAGGAAATGAAGCTGGATGGCAGTGAATGAAAGATTGCAGGGTGCCAGAGATGGTGAGATTGTTGGGTTGGCTCAGCTGCTTTGTTGCTGTGTACAATGAAGCTGAATTGCAGTCCAGGAGGGATAAGGAGCCGGCACCGTGAAAGTAATAAGAAGACCAGGTCATGGTGAAAATGAAGGCTAAGAAGTTGCGGTAGAGATGTTGTGGACTCGTTGGAGCAGGATTTGCGGGGAATGATGCACAATGATAGCAAGATGCACAGCCAAGATGGTCGGGCTAAGAAGATGGTGATGCACAAGGATTGTGCAAAAGACGATTAGACTCGCAATGGCTCATGTCAAGCCTAGTCGGACTACCGACCCGACTCTCTCGCTTCCGACTCAATGTTCTGACTCGGTCTGACAACTCACATACTTGACCGAGTCCTGACCCGCTGACTAACAGTTGACTGACGGTTGACCCTATTTGACCGTTAGTCCTAACGGAGGACTGACGGAATATTCCGTCGAATATTCCCTTGACGGAGAAAATTTCCAGTGATCGGCGGTGACGGATTCCTACCGATTTCCACCACAATCCCAGTTTTCCGCGAGCTAAAAATTCCGAGAATTTTCTATGGACTTTTCTCATGGGTGTGAAGACTTGGGCTAGGAATTGGATGGAGAATTGGACTCAAATTTGGAAAGAGAAGGTGGAAGAGTTGAGAAAAGCTTGGATTTGGAAATTGAATTGCAAAAGAAAAAGGATTCTATTCCTTGGAAGATTTGGAGAATATTGAAGCCTATAAATAGAGAAGTTTTCTACAACTTCTATATACATCTCTACACATCTCTCTACACACACAACACTTGTGTTTTTGCTTGTTTTTCTAAGATTCTTCTTTTTAGTTATTTGTGTGAACTCTTGAAAATTCTCTTTTTAATAATTATTAATTGTGTGAATTTCAAAAGCATGAGTAGCTAATTTTCTTATTGATTGAGGATGAATTCTAGTTCTTAACATATGATTTAAGTTTTTGTTTTCAATTCTATCTTGAAGTTTTTCACATAATTATCGTTTGTTTTTACTAATAGGAATGATCTTAAAGACATTCATGATTGATTGATAGATTGTTTAGAATGCACGCTAAATTGATTTGTTAATTCGATCTAAAGCTAGTGAAAGTTAGGAGATAAGTAATCGTTTCTTGACTCTTTACATAAGTAGCAAACACGAGACCTTGCGAGGGATTCCGTGGAGCAATTGTGTGTAGAAACAACGTTAGCAAGTAGACCTTGATCTAAGAGTCTAACTACTAATATTAACCTAATAAGTTCATAAATCTTAATGCGTTTATTTAAATTACATCTAGAGTGAGCTACTACTAGGTGGTTTGGTAAATAGAATCCCAGTAGTCGAGAACTTCCGTGTCCGGTGATACAAGGGATTTAGGGTTTAGCACCGAGCTAGCTGCTTTACCTACGGTTGGTGATAATCAGACTAATAACAAGTAGAATAGAACATAACTTTAATCATTGTTTCGTAACGAAGAAGGATTCCTTGATCTTCTCTCTCTTATTGTTTTCAACTTTCGATTTTAATTGCTTTGTTTATTTTTCTTTTGCTTTTTACACCCCCTTTCGTGACAACTTTTACAACTAAGATCTCTTGCTCCTCGTGGGAACGAACTTGACTTCCATTATATTATTTTTAATTGAGTGGAAACATTAATTAATTTGATTGCACCTACGACACGCATCAACCATCCTATAAATACAATACTTATCTCTACAAATCAACACACAACTATTTGCATATACTCTCCAAAGCGCATATCATAATACACTCCATCTAACTCACCCAATAGCTCTCTACATACAAGAAATGGCATCATTTGATTCAAACGAAGATTTGGCAATCACCAAAGCATGGTACGCGGAAACTCGAGTTAGACGTCAATCCTCCGTAAGGGTGGATTCCGTAACCTTTTGGGCTAGGGTACACAACAAATTTAGCCAAGAATTTGGAAATCCTAATGGAAGAAGTTTTCAACAAGTCCATGATAGGCACCTAGTCATCGAAAATGTGATACTTGCTTATTTAGCTATCCAAAAACCAATTTTCAACGCTCCCCACTTTAACTTGTCCATTGAACAATTTGTAAGTTTTTTTGTGGTTTATTTTACGTGATCAATGTTGTTTGATCTTCCTACTAAACACCACTAACAAAGTAAGTTTGTGTTATGTTTTTGTAGCTTGAAGTCGCCAAAGCGCGCTACTTGGAGGAAAAGGGGGAAGCATTCGCATTCGATGCAAGCTATCAATTCATGGAATCCAAAATCTCGGAGTATGCCTCGGAGATGATGGAGGGTGTATCGTCCTCGGACGAAGACTGATGGCTTTAGAAGTTTTTGTATAGGTTTTGTGGGTAGACCTCTATGTAAACCCTCACGAGACTATAACTCGTCCACTAGGGTCGCCTAGGGTTCAAAGGCTTGGTGCACATGCTAAGTGCATTCGCTTTTCCGTCGACAAGGAGTTAGGTTTTATGTTTCAATCAATGTAGTAACCAAAATTGCATGAATAAAGTGAATTACATCTTCCCATATTTTGTTTTCTATTGGGTATAACTACAGGCCGGCAATGTTATAAATCATTAGCATGCCTACTATAGGTCAGCCGACAGTGTTTGTAATTATGTGCATGCCGAGGACATTATAGCCGGCTCGGTAGGAAATATTTACATGCCGACCGTTAGATTGTTGGCCCAAGATAGTCGACATATTATTCATTCAAAGACCTTTCCGGCTTGAAAATTGTCGGCGTGTTATTCATCCGCGGACCATGCCGGCTAGACTTTGTCGGCATCCTATTCAAACGCGAGACTGCCGACGGATCTTAGTCGGCACCTTATTCAAACCTCGGACTCGCCGACCTTTCATATTTTCAAAACTAAATTTTTTGATCGAAATCGAACTCATAAGACAGATAAAAGGTTTAATCTACTAAATTCATAATTTCAAAATTTTAATCTAAACTCAATTAATTAACCTAATCAGAATTTTTAGTGTTAATTAAACAAGGGCATTTTAGCCATTTAGAAAATACAAGGTTAAGGGGTGGCTTGGTTTTACTTCATAATGACCAGATTTTGTCTTATTGGGTATACCCCAATTAGTCTGGGTATACCCAATCTCGCTAGGTTCTTTTATTCGAGGAAATAAAAAAATTATATTTAAAATATAATTTTTATTAATAGAAAATTATAATTTTTTAAAATATAATTTTCATATTTAAAAAAATGAGAAATATTTCTCATTTAAAATTAAGAAATTTAAACAACATTTATCCTGGTTTTACCTATTTCTCATCCACACTTTCCCTAAATCCCATCCCAACTACACAAATCAAATTTTGTGTAACTCTTTTTAGGGTGGGTAAACAAAACTCAAATTCGTCCACCATCGTCTTCCTTATTCCTTCCTCTCCAATCTCAACCTAACTTCATTGTTCTTGCAGCGGGTGTAACTGTACGTCACTCATGTGCTGCCTATTTATTAATATCATTACTGCTCCTATACATATCCAATATTTTCATAGATGTATGATCAAGGGTCCATACCCAAATTGAGAAACAGCACAAGAACTATACAGTTTGATTATGCAATTGATTATTTAATTTCTTTTTGTATTAGATTTTTCGTTTTTATATGGATATGAATGATACCATTAATTGACCTTGAACTGATTCTCATTAATTAAGAAAACATATAAATTTCATGGGTATTCTTAATTCAATTAGGTTTTCATCCGATTCAATTTCCCCAAAATATAACAATTTTAAAATCGATGATTTTTTATTTTTTTTTGGTTGTCCATGTTATTAAAGAAATAAAAAATAAATAAATTGCAATACAACCTCCAAACATAATTAAAATGGTTCCAAATCTGATTAATTTGGTGATGGTAGTGGTGATAAGAGTTTAAATTAATTACCAAGATTAGAGAGTATTTTGAGTTTTGTTCACCCACACCACCCTAGAGAGAGTTACATAAAATTTGATTTGTGTAGTTGGGATGAGATTTAGGGAAAGTGTGGATGGGAAAAAGGTAAAACCTTTATCCTCCCTCCGTTTCTGGAAAAGAAATACTTTCACTTTTTCAATTTGGCCTATTTTTAGACTAAAATGAAAAAGTGAAAGTATCTATTTTCCAAAAACAGAGAGAGTACTATTTTATAGTTCTTCAAAAATATGGTATATCTTCGTTTTCCTTCGATACTCATTGAGTTATTTTCTAGTGTTGGAAATATGTGAGTTTCCATAATCAAGTTGTGAAAAATGAGCGCATTTGCTCATGGTAAAACTATCAAGATGGGATCCTGAGTCTTAACCATTTCTATGAATTTTTTTTTTTTTTTTTTTTTTAATACACTGGCATACAGCCAAAGAAAACTAAGCAACACCCCTCACAGCTCTCATGAGTGCTCTTCCACAGCAAATGAACAATTTCACTTGAAGGTTGATTGATCCAAACACTTTCCATCTTCTTTGAAGCACCAGCTTTCGCCAAGTGGTCTGCAACCGAATTGGCCTCTCTATATCTTTGGGCAATCACAATATCTTCAAAATCTTCCTTCAACTTCTGTATATCTTTAACCAAACCTTTCATGTTCCAAGGTATAACACAATCTTGATTGCAAAGCATTACAGCATAAGTGGAATCGCTTTCCACCTCAATTTTTTGTATACCCAAGTTCCTTTGCCAGCAGCAAACCGTTCCTTATAGCCCATATTTCAGCAACATTACTATTGTTTCTGTATATGTGCTTCGCATAGCAAGCCTGAAAAACTCCGTTGTCGCCTCGAATAACACCAATGCCAGCAAAATGATGTTCATTTGAAGCGCCATCACAATTAATCTTGAAGTAGCCATCTCTTGGATGTACCCAAGGAACAGCAACATTAAAAACTTTGACTCTTTCCTTTTCCAAGTAGCCACCTGCTTGTAGAAATAATGGAAGGCTGTACAAACCATTACTCAAGCAGCTAATCCGGTTGCAACGTTCAAAGCAACAAAGGATCTTAAAAAGCCATTCTGCAGTTACACTGAGAAATAATCGAAGAACCTCATCATGTCCCCACTCCTATACCCTACCTCCAATAAAAATAATCGACAGTGCATGGTTTCTGCAAAGAATATGCTTATCAGAATATGGCTTAAAAAATAGGCATTCTGATTAGAGGTGTCAAAAAGGCCAGGCTAGCCTGGGCCTGGTCCGGCCTGGCCTGTATAACCAGGCTAAAGCCTGGTCTGGCCCGTGATTAATACAGGTCAGGCCTGGCCCTGGCTAAAGACAGGCCCAGGCTGGGCTGTGATATTCAGCCTGCTAACCTGTTGTGGCCTGGCCTGCTTTAGCCTGAGCCCGTACAAGCCTGCCATGGCCTGTCTATCGGTAAAGTATGTTTACTTTATCTAAAAAAAATTATATAGTATGGAGAATCGACACAGGGACATACATAACCAAATAAGCAAGAGTGTTCTACCACTGATCTGCTTGAGTCATTTCTGCATTTTTAATGACCACATTCATATATATTAGGTATAGTTAGGAACTTTATAAAGGAATAAAGCTTATTTATAAAGTAGACAAGTTTAAAAAACGGGAGAGTTTTTGTATACATAATTGAATTTTATTTGCTTTGATCTTCCCCGTTATTTTCTCTTAATTAATTTCGGTTTTGATTACCAATTTAATACATTAATTACTACACGAGTATTAGCAAATAATATTACCCGTTAAAAATATTTTAGTTTCTATATAAATATCAATCAATTTATTTACATACATTCCATAAACAACACAAATCTATCACCTTCCTCCCTTAAATTCTAAGTTTCCTAAAATTTTCCATATCCTTTTCCCTTAAATTTTCTCAAGTTTCCTAAAATATCTCCCTTTAATTTGTACTCCATTTATTTTCGGCAAGTAGCAATTAGTTTAATTTTAATTACTAGTATTCAACGTGTATATCTCTTTACATTATTCACTCACAAACACAAAATAACGTTGGCTCAATTGGTTTCGAGCATTGCATAGGACCGTGCGGTCCCAACTTCGAATCATCCAACACATTTTCCAGTTAAATTTTTCATAAATATGAAGAATATACAGGCTTACCTGGGCCTGGTCCGGCCAGGCCTAATAATTGCAGGCCAGGCTCAGGCTCGGGCTGGGCTTAGTAAAACTGATGGCAGTCCAGGCCGGCCTGGCCAGTTTAGTTAGCAGGCCAACACAGGCCAGGCTGCAGGCCAGGCTGACCGGAGACCGGCCAGGCCGGGCCGGGCCGGCCTGTTTGACACCTCTAATTCTGATCCATTAACATAACAATCATCGAGCAACTTATCCGAAACATGCTTTCAAAACATAAAAGAAACATGCTCTTAACAAATTGACGAAAAACCAAAACGATACAGCTATCGGAATATGATTCAAGCGGAAACTCAATTGTAGGCAAAAAAAATAAGCTTATAGTAGCCTGTGTAAGGAACTATTGAAGGCACTGCAAACCCAAGTAAGCTAAAAACAACGGTAATATGAATCTGTAAATGCACTTATTATAAACAGCAGTATATGAGTTCCATACAGGGTAAATACCTAAGAAAGATATAAGGGCTTGTAGATGACTGATAACCCAACATTTGTAACTGCATAATGAAATACACACAGCTGCAGGTGCAGAGGGTGGAAGAGTAGGAGTAACATCATCGGAATTTGCTAACCCACAAAACCCCCAATTGATGCATTTGGGATCAAAATAAAATGTTCTGCCTCAACTGCATTCCCTCTTACCGCTATTCTTAACCTCTCAGTATTCAAGTCATCAAAGCTGAAAAGATCCAGCAATACCAATTCAGATTAATGAGAACAATTTTTATTTTATTTTTTGTTACCGATAGTAGTACAGTACTTGTGTTGCAATTGGGATAATTGAGATAAGTAATATAACCTTGTCAAAAGTAAATCGATTTAGGTAGAGCAACTTACATTATCTTCTTCTCAACATCATTACATTTGTCAGGGAAAATAATTGCAAACCCGACATTTACCAAGAGCAAACCCTGGCAAAATAGGTAAAAATTTTGCTCACATTAGCTAGCGAAAGAGAACATATCCAGCTTTAGATACGTAAGTAATCAAATTGGGATCTTACTAACCTTTCAAAGGCAGCATCTGAGTTATGTGTAGAGGAAAGTTAAGAAGCTGGCCTTGGCTGGGAAGACAAAAGGGAAAGAAAAGGTTTTCAGTACTTCTGCCAGTCGATGTTGATACTAATGGGTTCTTCGAGAGACAATTGCACAGTTAATCTCTTTTTAATGGATTCTAATGGCTAGCTGAGACGCAGGAGTAAAAACACCTAGAATTTGCTAAACTCAAAACCCCCAATTTGGAGAACCCTAAGTTGAAACAATCTTCCGAAATCTTAAAAGAAACCATAAAACGAAATAAATCCATAATTTGAAATAACAACAAAGCAAGACATCGTATAAGAAACTGAGAAATTAAGGTTCAAAAAATCTTGTCGAAGTGTTCTCAGAGAAGAAGAGGGGAAGAGAGAGTGCTTTCAGAAAAAACCGACTAATGTCGTAATGAGCGTTCACCCATATCGACTAACTTGATATTACCTAAAGTTTCCCAGCCGTCCAATGGAAAAACCAATCCGGAGCTTCCCGACCACAGGATAGGTGTCCCCGTTGAATGACGTCCGTCTGATAGCTTTTGCTATCATGACACAAAGGCCATGTCTTTTCATAACAATGATGTATGGAGACGTAGTACAGGTAAAGTATAAAAAGCTGCATTACAGCAAGACTTTATTCAACCCTTGATGAAAAGGGTGAGATACCTAGAGTTAGCATGTGGCTTCACAAGGTGAGAAGGAGACTAGATTGTCAAGGCATGGGAATGTAGGCTACCATTGATCATATGGTTTGGTTTTAAAAAGCCATTGCAAGTTAAGGCTAAAATCGGTAACAATCTTCCTCGGAGCTGAAGCAAAAATCAGGGAGATACCATCGAAGTGGAGTGCCAAATACTTAAAAGAAAGTTAATGGGGATGAACACTAGATTTTAATGATTATTAAATGACAAAAGAACATTCTGAACATTTTACTATGACTTACCATTTCAAACCCATATTTTGCGTCAATGAGCAACATCACTGCGTCTGCATACTTTGCAGCATCAATCATGCCATTCATATTATTGGGACACTCCACAAACTGTATCCGTCTCCGGTTACCTAGCAACAACAAAAAATTGAATCAATGGGATAGATTAAACGATGTATGTCTACCACTGGTTTACTACCACTAAGTGAAGGCTAAATATACCTGATCCCGTTATAATGGTGTCTCCTACTTTGGCATGATTTTTTGCAGTATAATACTTGATTAAAGAATCAATCAACAAAGATTTCCCAACCTAGAACACAAATACGAACCCAAATGTTAAAGACCAGAAGGGGTGAAATTCCCCGGACATTGTAATTTATGTCAAGGTACCAGTGATACCACCTACCAGCCTGAATCCATACTAACATGCACTGCGATGTTGAACCTAAGCAAAAAGAGGATGTTGAAACCAGTAGGTGACCAGGCGCATATAGGCCATCGTCCTGTGGTCAGCACAACATGGTACCGGTTCCCACAGACCAGCCAAACATGACCAGCAATAGCGCAAGGCAGTAGATAATTACAGCCACCTGTCTTTCTACCCTTATTTCTTCATTACAGGCACACAATCTACTACACTATTGTAGTCAATGTTCCAGCAGAAATTGGATACTTGTGGAACAATATCGTATTCAGCTGTTATCCATCTAATGCGTGGTGACTTTTGTTGCTATTCCTATACAACAGTCGGAAAAGCTATCACAAAATTCTTTGCAGAAAAACAAATTCAACAGAAACCTATAAAGATATGTTAGTGGATTGTTCACGACACATAAAAGAAGTAGAGATATTATCTTACCTGATCTAGAATTTGAATTTTCCACTGATGACTACTTTTGCAAGTACTTCCAACTACTTAACTTTGGTCTATCGTTTAACATTTAATACTTGGTTCAGGGTTCAAAATCAGAATGCTCCTAGCTTAATAGAGGTACACAATCAGAATTTTCCACTAATACTTGGTCAAAGCATCAGACTACTAGATCACAATCAGAATGCTCCTAGCTTAAAAGAGGTGCACCAGAATGCTCATACGTCAAAGAGGTCACTGGCAACCTTTGTACTACCACAGTAATATAAATTTGTCAGGAAAAATTAACTTGAACAATTCACGAATCAAAAGACATGAAGTCTGTCATGCAGTCTTGTCTCCAATAAGATTTCTATAACTTCAATATGAAAGTATATCATACGAGGATAACGGGTCACACGAGACGAGCATAAAGTTTAAGCTAAAAAATTGCTAGATGCAAAAAACCCTTATGTGCTTCTCCATTCAAATATAGGTTTTCTGAATCCCTAGAAAGAAAGGTATTATCAATACGATTTATAAAGAAAGTAAAAACTCCCACATTTCTAATTTCACAAGTTATGATCTCTCGGCAGGGAGTTAAAGTTCAAGTGACTATTCTAAATTAAGCAAGCATCCAGTTTTCACTATGAAACTCTATAATGATACTCTGACTAACCTACGCAAAAAAAAAAAAAAATCTAGTAAGACGTATTAATGAATACAACCACATCATAAAACTCACCAAAAGTAAGTGCCACTACTCAGATTAAGGTATGTAAATGATATGTCAAGCCGCTGATCAAAAAAATAAAATATGTCATGACAACGACATAATGCATTCAAATCACAGGTTCCACAACCAAGAATTGTAATTCCAAATACTGGGTTAAGATAATGTCCAAATATAAAACAAAATAGAGAATGTGAACATCATACAATAGGAGTTTAACTTTAAAAATATTTCAAACGCTTTGGCGATCAACAGTTGTAGTTCCAGATAGCGGGTTCAGATGTAAGATTTAACATGCCCAAGGAACAGATGGAGTGCGTATAAGGTGCATCAAAACATGCATGGTAGCTCTACCTTCGATGAAAGTCTGCCCCCCACTCTAGGCAATAGGCATAAAAATAACTATACTTCTTCAATTTTAAAATAATATAAAGATAAAACCTCAAATAGGGGTATTCTCTTCATAGCAAACTCTAGGAAAGAGAGATCCTGTATATAGTGAAGTATAACTGGATACGCACTTTAAAAATGAGCTACATTCCGTCGAGTTTCTCACACATAGTTCCAGAACTAATGTATAACTCCACAAAAATGGGGTGAGATGTAAAATCAACAACATAATAGCATTCACAATTAATAATTCTCGCTCATATGCCATTAAAATCACTATGTGCCATTCATAGCACAAAATTACAGATATAGAACACGTGCTCAGAATATCAGATTATTATCTATTGGACTCATTATGTTGATCACCCAATGAAGATTGAGAAAAAAGTTCTAAAATCATGTACAAGAAAGCAAACCACTAACAAGTCTCACAACTGACCTGATACTGCAGATTCTTCGAGATAATTTTTTAAAGGGGCAAAAACTCATGACAGTAAAAGTAATAATTGCCATATCTGTCTAGCAATACAACTGTAGATCCCCTGCAACTCAAAGATATCATGAAAGCTCACAACTGCTATAACTGGCGGTTCACAAACCATTCAAACTTCATATTCAACCACTCTCTGTCTTCCTTCAATCCATTTCTTCAACAAATACCTGCTATCACATAGCATATTGTGAATGTGATGCTCTAGATGCCATGTTAGCAACCTGAGCTTGCATCTGTGCAGCTCTAACCTTTGAAGCTGTAGCACGATGAAAGAATTGCTCACGAGATAAAGCTCTAACATTCTTCAGATACTGATCAAATGCTATAGACCCTTCTTGAAAAGCCTTATCCAATGAGTAAATCACATCTTCAATAGCTAAATCTGCTGCTGTGCAATCAAGCATTTGTTTCGATAGAGCATCAACAGGTTCAAAAACTTCATCAACATTCAAATTCCCTTTATTCTTTTTCACTTTGACTTCATTCTCTTTTACCCAACCCTCCAAAACATCAGTATTCATTAAAACCATTTGTAACTGTTGTTCTAATCCTTCTTTCTCTTCTTGCATTTGTCTCACCCCTTTTGATAACTGTTCCTCTCTCTGTCTCAACATACCTTGTGCATTAAACAGTCCTTCCATTTCAACTTCTCTGTTTTCCCTCAATTTGGCTATATCTCCATGTAGACTCTCCAACAACTTATGAATAGCATTCTTCTTATAAATCTCAACTGGATCATCAGTCTGCTGAGGCCGGTGATTCATATTCTGAGAAGGGGAGACTCCATAAGGTGATTGATCATAAGCCCCCCTAGGTGGAATTGCAGGTCTACCCGAATTGGATTGAATCCTCATACTCTCAGTATTAGGGTTTTGACGTGCAGGTTGTTGGCGAGTAAACAACGGTGGATCAAGACCAAAAAGCCCACTAAGTTCTTTAATTACATCACAAAGAGTAGAACTAGGGTAAATCCAAGACTGTAACAGGGGCGTGGACACCAAACCGGAGGGATTAACATAAGCATGAGGTCTTTTAATGATCATATCACGAGTAGGATCAACATAAATACAAGGTGGATGACGAGGATAAGTTTCCATTAACCAAATCACAATAGGTATATTGTAAGTAACATTCATATAAATCATTGGAATTGTACCTTCTGCTTGTAATAGATTCACTGTTCTACCATCTGTATGATTAAAGACTGCTGTTTTGAGTTGTAGAGATGGATATGATTCGATCAAAGATACCAGGTGTTGACGGATTAACCATTTTGAATCTTCTGTGTATTGTAAAGCTAATGGACCTCGTTGGGATAAGACGGTGGATAGGAATTGTTGTATGACTTGAGTTGATTGATGCGGTGGTGGTGGTGGTGGAACCATTCTTCTTTCAGTTGTAGCGGAAGAGGTGTAGATCGGAGTTGGACAAACCCTAGAGAGAGAGGATAGGGAAAAATCAAATTAATATTAAAAACCTACAAAAATCAATTAATATCACCAAAATCTCTTCTTAGCTAGCAGATCCCTTAAATTTCAACTGAAATCAACAAAAAGAAGATGAAGATATTTGCCCGAGTATGGGAAGATTACGTTGTGGTTCACCGAATCACTATTGCTGCTCGACAAGGAGAAGGTATACTGAGAAGATGTTCCAAGGAATTGAATATGTGGAAGAAGAAGATATTTTCTTCTGTGTTTGTAGGTGGAGAAGAGGAGACGGATTGGAAAAAGAAGAACAAAGTAAGAAAGCTAGGTTTTATGCAGATCCGATATATCAACGGCTCTGGACAGCTTAGGTTCGGAGGTGTAGTCGAACCATTCTTCGCTTGATTGTATTTGATATCGTAGAGGTGGTGGTACTTGGGCGTTTAGAATGTGGACTCAAGAGCCGCGTGGACTTACTTAGCCCTAGTGTTAACAATATATACTACGCGCTTGTTTTATAGACCGAAATAAGTTGGACAGGTGTGTCAATTATAAAAATACCTTTAACACCTCAATTTCAATTTGCAAACCCTGAAGATCCTCAACTACTACACATCTAAGGGTTGAATCTGTTTTTAGACTCTGGGTCTGGCTTAATTTTATATTTTTCTATGTTTAATGAATTGCTTTGCACAGGTTGTGGTATTTTATGATTTTGAGGAGAATCTGCATATGGGTTTAAGTTAAGTTTTGTAGGAGGAATTATGCATGTGATGAGTGACGTTTAAATAGGGTTTTAGTTTTATTTTACAAAAATGTTCTGGTTCATTTTGAGTTTGATAACAGGTAAATGGAGATGAAGTTATTAGGGTTTTCATTGTAGTGGTCATATGGTGTGACAAAGGTGATGGTTCTGAACCAAAACTTGGGAATGTCTTATTATATAAATTTTGTGTATTCTCAATTGTTTGGAATATTGGCACTGCTGAAAGATTTTTGGATTCTTCTGAACTAATTCGTGACAATATACTGTAAGTTTGTTGTGATGAGATGATTAGTTTGTTGAATTTAGAAACTGAATACAATACGCACTGGTAAAACTGTGATCATTTAAAATGTTAATATTATTTTCTTTTTGACAAAATCTGAAATGTTAATATGTTCGTTGCACAATTTGGTAGACGGTTACTTTTGTTGAATATAATACACATTGCTATATCGATTTGATAGATAAATAGATGAGAGTCCTTTGGAATGTTTTTAGAAGTATATCAACTACACTTTGGTGGGATACTCCTAGTATTAAACAACTAAAGACCTCAATTATGTAACCTCTGTCAGTTAATACAATTTCTTTCTTTTGGAATGATTAAGTGTTGGTGTTGACTGAAATACATTATATTGACTTGGCTAGGAAAAAAGAAAAGAAGGAAGTAAAGGAAGCTATGAACCTCTCGTCTCTCAGAGTCGACTCTAGCCCTCTTATATATTGTACTTGTGCTTCACGAATCCCAGGTGAAGTAATTCAAGTCGAACCTTATATCATGAACATCCTAGGTGTTTAGAGGATAAAATTTGCAAAGAAATACATAAGCGTGTAGGGATTAAGTGTTCGATGTTGCTTATGTCTCCAATTTATAATAATCGATCAAGGCTGGGTTTCTTAAGATGTAAACACTGAATTTCTTATAACCAAAGTTAATTCTCGATTGCTAAATCTAAGTTGTTTCCTCATATACAAAAATTTGTTTCTTTGGTAAGAGTTAGACGTGCAACTAGGTTCTTTCTATAGTTTGAAGTTGTATACAATTGTTAACTCAAGTAAATTTTGTGAAAACAATTACTAACAAAGATAACTTCAAACTATTAAGAACATATAATGTATACAAAGAGGCAATTTTCTAAAAGAATATCTAAAAAATTGAATCTCAAGCTAGATAAATTCTTAGAAATAACTTAAGTCATTACATGGAAATTTAGTTAAGAAAAAAATTTCATAAGTGTGTGAAAATTTCGTCTTGGAAATTAACATAAAAGTGAATGCCCAAAACCAGTAGTAAGGTATTAAGTTAACACGTTAAGCTTTTAAGCCCCTGAACTAAGGTGACGAGTTAGTGAACTCATAAGAGAGAAAATATAATTCAAAAGCATTGTAGACTCGAGAACTCAAAATGCAAATGAAGTTAAAGGAAATATTCAAGCCTTTAGGTTCGCGAACTCAAATGCTCAAAAAGTCAAAGAAGAATTTTTCTTGTACTAGGTTTGCGAGCTCCCCCTTTTTGAGTTCGCAAACTCAAATCGCGTTAAGTCTCAGGAGAAGTTTTCTTCACTAAGTTCGCGAATTCACCTTTTTAGGTTTGCAAATTCAAATGTTAAAAAAGGTCTCAGACTATAATAGGTTTGTGAAGTCACCTATTTAGGTTTGCAAATACAATTGACTTATTGACTTTGTTTTTTGAGTTCTACAAGCAATATATTCACAAAATCAAAAATTTAAGCTTGTGAACTCGAGGGAACGAAAATAATTAGTAGTAAACTACCAAAAAAAAACAACATTACAGACTCAAGAAAGAATTTGCAAGTCTTGAGATTTACATTAAAACACTTGTGCTTCCTCTCCAGCTTAATTTTGAGTTCTCGACAAGAAAGAACTTGGGAAGTTGAACGTCACTACACTTATCAAAAGCTAATACGTGATGTGATCTTCTTTGAATATGATTATTTACTCTTCAACTTTTGCTATGATAAATAGAATGGAAAAGAGTCCCAAAGAAAATACCAATTTTCCTTACTTACCTCGATGAAGTTTCTTCAAATTGATGTCCTCATGTGATCTTCAATTTCTCATTATTTTTTAGTAACTTGTAAGATCCTAAGACTCTACTACGTAATCTATCCCAAACCGAACCTGACTTTAGTTGGATAAAGCATCTAAACTCGACAACATACTTGACATAGCAAGGTATGTGGGTTCAACCGAGCATTCACTCTAACTCACCTTCTTGAACGAGATTTTAAATATATGTTAATATTTACGTTTGAGTCGGTGAAATTAGATATTGTTCTATTACCCATTATATATCAAGCATGTTTCTTCGTATACAAAAAAAAAAAAAAAAATCGAGGTAGTAGGTGTATACCAATATTATAAATTATAAATTCTTATTTACACATTAAAACTATTTTAATCAACATTTACCCATATTCTTCATAAACCTAAAGCGATTTCCAATTTGCAAACCACAAATTTATTTATATATATATACTGATTGTGCCACTTTTAAATTGTTGAAGAAAAATGTTATATTTTGAAGAAAAAAAAGTTAGTTTACACATGTGAAATTTATAACATGATTTATCCTCTTGCATTTGAATTTATTTATTTTTGCATCTGAAGACATTTACTATTCATATTACTACTAATTTAGTTGTCAAAATATGTCTCATGTGTGAAAACACTAAGTGTCATAATATGAACTTTCATTTTTGTTGATGAATATCATTTTACATATATTTTTTTTTAGTGCAATATGATTTATTTTCTTTTCGTATACATAATTTTTTTGTCATATCATTATGAAAAGAGAACAAAACTTCAATGTCTATTTTTCGTATATCTTTTTTTCACATATATTATCAGACTTGAGTAGTGTAATATGCTACTACCGATTATCATATCAAGAGAAGAGAGTTAATGGGTTCAATTTATACTCCTCTTGTTTTATATTAGGAGAAGAGAGTAAAACTCCAATTGATTTTTTTTTTTTATCTAGCTCCTCTTGTTTTCATTTGCTTGTTCTTAATTTTTTTTTTTTTTTTTTTTTTGCATCATCAGGTTAGAATACCGTAATGCTGCTACCTATTGCACTTCAATTGATTTATATTATATAACTTTAAATTATAATTTAAATAGATAATTTTTTTACAAAAAATCTTTACCTCGTGGTCGTAAAATTCATTAGCCCACTTTTGTAGATTAGGCGCATAACTGGATTTCCAATCAGCAACATCCAAATCTTCGTACATATCACTGAATGGGGGTATGGGTTCTGTAGTATGACGGAAATTAACTTGTACTTGAATCTCATTAATGGTTGCAAAATACAAAATGTCTTCATTCAACGGCGGCTCCTTTCTTAATGGAAAATAAGCAACACTTTCATCTCCCTTAAGAAAAACAACCATGATCCGGTAAGTGTTCGCTACTAAATATCCGAATTTTTCAATCTCTGACCATAAGATATTGTCATCTTTATGTTCTTTAAAACGACTTTTAAGATGATCTAACAAACCAGCATCAAACAACTTGGTATATGATCACTGTCGTAGGCGTCAAAAATAAATTACACTTTCTTACTAGTCAAAATATATAATGAAGTGGTAGGCTTGTGTATGTGTTTTATTTTATGGCCTACTTGTTAAACCGCAAGTGCACGGTGTCTACAATGTAGAACTGGCAAATACGGGTCGATCCACAGAGACTTGTGGTGTTGTAGATTTGATTAAAGGCTTCCTAAACTGATTTCAGGCGACTTTGTGACACAAATAAGGTTGGGTGTCGATACGACAATGAGCTGTGGTTCTAAGTTGCAAAGACAGATTGTAACTAGGTTATTGTGAGTACTGGGGTGATTGAATCCACCCTCTAGTGCTATGCTAAGGCCAACCAGTTGTTCATTGTGTCTTGTGCCTTCCTTTGAAGGTCTCAGATGGATCTTTGGTTAGATAATTCACTAACTCTTCCCTAGTATAGGATGTCTTTCTACAGTACACCCTATCATAGAATTGTTTGATTCATTAGCTAAGCATTGATCCTAAAACAGTTTAATCATAACAAGAACATATGAAAACTGATTATATTAAAATACAAACCAGGGGTTTCATCAACACCCCAGCTGACTAAATTAGAACATCAAAAATAGCAAATAGCAAATTAACTCTAAGTGGTGCTCTGGCTAGCCCAGGCATAAACTTCTAACATCCTCACCTCAGTTCTATTTATACATGCACTCAAAACCCTAATTCACTTCAAAATAGAAATTAATGCATACCCTTTCGCCCATACCCTCTGAATCATTGTCAGCTCTGTTCAATCGGCTCTGAGAACTCCATGCGTAGGTTGTTGGTGAACCCTAGCTCTACTTTTCTCTAAGTTAGCTTCTAGGGTTGGGAGAAGCTAAGAGAGAGAAAACTAGACCTATAGAGGCGGAGAAAGTGGTTGATGGAGCTAGTGGTGATGGCGACAAGAGATGGATGTGGTAGTGATGGTAGTTCTGCCATGGGTAAGGGAAGAGGGTGGAGCTCTGCAGAGGTATGGGGGAAGAAGAAAGAGAAGATGGAGGAGAAAATTAGGTTAGGTCGATGGGTATAGGGTTAGGTGATTTTGTCTTTGTGGAGCGGAGGCATCGAAGTTTGATGAGGAAGGCGGAGCGAGCGTTGGATCTAGCCGAGGGAGATCCGAACGGCTCGGGGAGAATCGTGGTGATTTGGTGTTGAGCGGGAGCAAATGAACTGATGTGAGTGAAGGAGCGACCGTAGGATGTAGCTAGGCGAGATCTCAACGGCTCGGGGTGGATGGGCTCGGATCCGGTCATGGCTAGCTCAAGCCCATGTCTTGTAAGTTGGGTTGCAACCCGATGCGCGCGGGCTTTTGCTTTTGCTCCATAGACGCTTGTCTCCAATTCTTTGCTCTTTTGGCTCTTCAATTTCTCCGAGCTTTATTTATTACCTAAAAACACAAAATTAATTAGTACAAATATTTATTCTTGAAAACAAAGAAGACACAGAATCTGGGATAATATCTGATTTCTGAGCACAAAAGATGAGTTAAATGCCAATAAAAAGGTGTAGAAATATGCAATATTTGGCACTCATCAAATACCCCAAACCCGAATTTTACTTGTCCTCAAGTGAAAGAAATTAAGAAATCCTAACTATACCCCTGTCGCAGTCTCTCGAATGCATTTAGCGTATGCACTAAGCCTTTAAACCCCTAGGTGTCCCTAGTGGACGAGTTGTAGTCTCGTGAGGGTTTACCAGAGGTGTACCCACAAAACCTTCTCCAACTTCGAGTGTAAAAGAGTCTCAAGCATCCAAGGAGCTATGAGGACATAGAGTTTCGCATGCTAGTAACACGAAGTTAGAACTACCAAAGAACGCATTCTCATCCTTAAGTGCTTGAGCGAGAAGTAACCATACCATATGAAAGAATTCGGATTCGATTGTGATCATAAGCCTCGACTTCGCCTCACTAATAGGGTTTTATGATAATTGCACTCAAAAAGACCGCTTTTTAGTCTCTCATGTGTGCAAAAAGGGAATAAAGAGAGAAATCCCGCACACGTTGTAGGTAAGAAGGATAACCTTCCAAATAATTTGGAGACTCCACAGAATGTGGACAAAAAGAATCTTTTCTCGATGATCTCTAAGAAAGGAAATCAACCATTAGCAAGGATGGGAGTACTCACTTACCTTCTCACCCGATCGGCAATTAATATCACTCTCTCAGCATTCATAGAAACGTCTTCAATCTTCGGTCTTCAATAGCTGATGATGAACTTCTGAACTTCACAAAAACTTGACAAACATACAAATAAAACTCTATTTTTTTTTTATTTTTTTTTTGACTAAAAACAAAGACTAAAAACTCTACATGCAAATGCAAATGCACCCCCAAACCTAAATCAAACATTGTCCTCAATGTGTCAACAGATAATAAGAATTTAAACAAATCACATACCATGAGAACTATGCCGATAAGAGAAAAGGGAAGAGATTACCTGGATGTCGGCGGGAGCAAGGTTAGAGCTTCACTAGTCAAGGCTAGAATCCAACATTCTCGGTGGAGATCATATCGGATTAGCACAATATATGTACAAGAAGACTCAACCGATGCAAGAAAGAAAATTTAACAAGTCCTACTGGATTATATACAATGAAAATTCACCATACACCAACAATCTAAAGAGTTGAGGATCAACCCAAAAGAAATTATGTACAAACATCAACAGTCTTACACAATTATAATATGAGAGTGCAAGTAAGACTGCATATGTGATTGAGTTTCCCAAACCTAAACTTGTGAACAGGTGTTTGAGAGCACAAAATCTTGCAAAATTAAAGGTACATCATGCAAAAGGTCCAACTCAAAATGAGTTTTGCTAAGAACAATGCAGATATACACATTCCAACTGTGGCTCCTTAAAAGTGTTATACTTTGATGCAAAATAGTCCAAGAGGACTTGGGAAGCACAAAGCTCTAGGCCTAGATTAGGCATTTTCAAAAGTTGGTTTTGCAATTTTGTTACAAACTACACCTAGGTTGGGTGGAAATCTAATGACTCGTGACATGGGCATGATGTTGGGCTTGTCTAAGTTGTTCACATGTGTGAGCTCAAGAGTAATGAAGATCACTCACAACAATATCTCCCAAATCATCTACAAGTGTTGTAACATGCTTATGTTCATAAAACATTTCTACAAGCCCTAGTCCATAATCATCATCTACAACTTCAGTTTCATGCATGAGGAGATCACAAGAAACTTCACATTGTGACCTAGGCTGAGAATTAGACAAATCATGTTCACTTGCATAAAACAGCTTCATCAATCTCCATGTCATAATCATCATTACTCAAAAGTTCATTCTCATGCATGACATAATCGGAGAAACAGGTGATATAGCATGCTTACTTTCACGTAACAATTGCACAGACTCACACTCAGGGTTAACATCACATGTATGAATATTAGAAGAAGCATCATTCATAGGGTTCACAAAGAGACACTTAATGTCTTTGAACCCAAAGATTTCAAAGACATTTTCAAGAGAACAAGCTCTTCTAACATGTCATATTCATCCTCATCATCATTATAACAAAAATGCATCTCCCTATTCAAAAATTGAGCATTTCAGTGCACTCATCTACCTCTATATTAGGTTCATATTCAATATTAGTTGCATGAGTAGGCCTAGAAACACTATTTTCAAAATCATCAGGAATAACAAACATCCTATCATAAGTTTCCTTCCAATCTTCATTTTGTAACTCAATCGAGGTTCCTTTGAAGAATCATAGTGAGTTGTTCTATTGAAGGAGAGTCTTCACTAGTGGGTATGCATTCCTCATATGGATATTCATTGTATGGTTGAGCATGAGGTTCACTAGAGAAGGGAAATTCATACATGTTGCTATATGGATGGTCATGTATTGCATTCAGTTCAAGCCTAGCATTTTGTTCCATGAGAGTTTCCATTAGTGATTGTAAACAAGGAGTCGGGGAGTATAAAATTGTTCAACTCCCCACTGTGGTGACTGATACATGTGCTCATGATGGTTAGGGTATGAGTATTCAAGGTCAGGGCCCTGAGAAGGTTCATAGTATTCCCTAAAATCACTATGGTATATGGGGGGTTCATATTGTGAAGCATGCCCGTAAGCAAGCTCTCTGATGGATTTGTTTCATCCCCGCCGCAGACCAAAATCCTGACATGGTCTAGCAACTCAATTTGGGCTCAAAAAGAAACACTATAGCCTAGCACACATCGAGCATACTAAGTCCAGATGCAAGCCCAAGTTGTTATGCAAAGATGCACAGCCCAAAGGTTATGCAAAAGATGCACGGCCCAGTTTATACAAAGCCCAGAGTATAGTGGGCTTCAGTTTGGTTTATTGCAGAGCCCAGGTATGTGAACAGTTTTGGTTTATTGTGGGCAGAGTGTTTGAGCAAGGGTTTACACAGCACAGCTTAGGCTGGTTTATGCTCAGCACAGGTTGTGTGAGGGTTATGAGCTCAAGTACAGCTTGGCAAATGAACACAGCTTATGTGGGTGCACAGACAATGTGTAGAGTGCACAGGTCAGATGAACACAAACTCTCAAAATGACACAGCACACAGGTAATCACAATATTGCAGCATACATGGGAGCTTGTTGTTGCTTTTGCAGAGTACACAGCACAGAACAATGCAATGTGTGCACAGCACAGGAATTCCATGACAGATTGGTTAACCAGATTTCACAGAGTATGCTCAAGTTTGGCTCATAGATCACACAATAGTGTATCACTCAGATTTGCAGGCTTACAAGCACAGGTAGGCACAGAATAGCAAAGCACAGCACTGGGCAGGTTTTGTACACAGCACAATTTGGCAGGAGTAAGGTGTACAGGGCAGATGCATAAATGGACATGAAGCACAACTCAGCAAGCTACTCATATACAACTATTCGGCTATTCTTGAAATGCACAGATGCACATATGATGTTAACAAGGTCACACAGATGCTACAGATGAACAGATGAAAATATCACAGTGGTGATTGCAAGATGGCTAGTGTATTATGCAGACATGGTTCACATATCCAAGGCAAGCAGCCACAGGGTCAGTGTTGTAGGATCATAATATCGCGATGCATAGGGCTCGCGGGATCAATAAACGACGGTACCGCGAGGGAGTCGCAGGAAACTAAAATGAACGACGCGATGAGAAACGACACACAAAACAACCGAAAGACATGGAACTCAAGCGAGGGTTAAGAAGTGTCGCGAGATTGAATAGTTGTACATCTGCGACACTTCGCGGAACATTTCCGAAATAAAAGGATAGATTAGCTGTCATCCACTATGTATTACCCTATATAAAGGGCTAAGTGAGTCTGTTGTGAGGGATCTTTTTTGGGATTGTTGGGCAAGTCATTAGGAGAGAGAAAGTTTAAGAGTGCTTTACTTGTTAAGTGTTATCCTACTTTTCCTGTGTAAACAACTCATGAGATTAATCAATAAACATTCTCAATTATACAACTTTCAATGGACTAAATAACCAAAATTTAGTGAGGGGTGTAGTGTGGGAAAACCTGCTACTACATATGCGCTAGAAACAGGGACGGGCATTGATTGACGAAGAAATTGGAAAGAATTTAGATTAACAGAGAAGAGATTTGGAAAAGCTACTCAAGAATTCATTGAAAAAGGAAGATGGCTAGAAGAAGAAATATACAAGGGCAACCAACGATTGTAAGAAGAAGTGGGAGACTTGCTGGAGAAAGGAGGAATGAAACAGAGAATCATCAAGGATGAATATGAGAAATGATGGAGAAGATCAAAACCAGCCACCAATCTCCCCAAGAGCAAACGCGGGCCGTGTGGATTATGATAGAGTAAGTGTACATACTTGGAGATCCGATTCGAAGACGAGAGAGAAGAGGAGCGGCAGTTGGTGAACAATGGACAAGGAGAAGGAGAGCAAGAAATGAATGGAGAAATGAATCCAGTAACGAAGAAATCGCAGCCCTAGAAAGATTGAGACAAACAATACACGAAGAAAGACGATTAGAAGCAGAGGAGCGAGCAAATCTGACAAGACAAAATCATGAATTGAGGATGGAAAATATGAGATTACAAAGTAGGAGATCTAGAAGTAGCGTGAGATCAAGTTCAAGATCGAATAGAGAAGAAAGAAGGAGAGTTCTACCAACGAAAATACCGATGAAGAAACACAAAATCCAAACGCAGAGCATGGCGAGAGAAGAGGGGAAATAGAAGATCGTTATATTCCTCTACTCAAAAATCTTCAAAATGAGCGAAATAGGAAAATCAAGAAAACATGCAACTCCAAGGGCCGAATGATCCAAATTCTTGAAGGAAGAATAATTCTACGCGGGAGAGAAGAATTGAGAAGAAACCGAGAGATCGAGGATGACATTGAGAGACACTACATAGAACAAGCGCGACTAGCTCAAGAGAGAGAAAGAATAAGAGCGGAAATAGAAAATCAAGAGATGGAAGAAGCAATCCTATAGAATAACCATGACAACCGCGAAAGAAGGAGGGAACAAAATCGTAACAATAGAAATATCAACGAAGAGTATGAGAGGGTGCAGATGATGAGAGCGGAGAGGCAACCAAGAAGAGAGAATAATCGATACAATGGCGTGCGAATTGATGAAAGAAACGAAGAAGAGCGTCGTGAGGAAAGAAGAGGAGAAAATAACGAACGGGAAGGTCAAAATAGGCACGAGCGAAGAAGGAGAGAAGCGAGCTAAAAAAGACCAAGAAAACAAATTCGAGGCAAATGAACAAATCTTAAGAGAACTAGGCAAATGAGAGGATTACTTTGAACAATAGAAGGGAAGGAGGAAGGAGACAACTGAACGAAGCCATCGCAGAAGCCGCGAAGAATCCCTTCACGCTAGAAGTACAGATGGGAGGAATACCCCCTAAGTGCAATCTACCTGCATTAACCAACATCTTTGATGGAACAACTTTGTGCGATACAACATATTAAGGCTTATATGAGATGTATGTTACAATGGGAGAATCATGATGCCATATTATGCAAATATTTCGCCCAAGCTTAATAGGAGAAGCACTAAAGTGGTTTGAAGGTTTGCCAAGGAACACAATCACATCATTTAACCATTTACAAGCCACATTCCTGGGAGCATACATAAGTAATAACACTTCGACCGGTGTTGAAGATGTATTCGGGTTGAAACAAAGGATTGGAGAGCTTAAGGCAAGTTGACAGTAAAGATGGAGGACCATGTGTAGCGAAATGGCGGGACGGGTTGAGGAGAGATATCTCATACTCTCATTTGTGAATGCTCTTCGCGACTAACTTGTTATACATTCAAATTTTAGAATCAAAAATACAATCACGATGGCGTAATCACGAGAATTACGGGGAAGAATACATCACCTTAGAAGAAAGACGGAATGAAATGAATTCTTATCCAATCGCGAATACAAGCTCTAACGCCCGCGAACGCAAGCTTGTTGCCTCAATTCATAAATACAAAGTGGCGAGCACTTCGCAGTACAGCGAGCAATGAGAGCCGATGAGGGACAAAGCGAGAAGATAGTAGCCATGGAAGCCACGATCAAGAAGAGTTTGAGCGAGAAAGAAACTACTACAACCGTAACGGCAATAATAAGATTCGAGGTTAGATCATGTGCAAGAAACTTATGGTGGGCGAAGGCAAAATAACCGTGGGGGCGTGCGGAAGTCATAGAACAAGATGGGAACAGTTAAGATGCCTCCACCGAATGCTAGTGTTGAAAAGATCTGGTACATTTTGATGGAAAATGTACCAGACCTTGGAATGTTGGAATGGAACCACCGCCGAAAAGATAGAAGTCATGAGTTTTGTTCTTACCATCGTTTCCATGGGCATCAAACAAACGATTGTAGAAACATAAAGAGAATTATTCTCGGGATGATTGATCGTGGAAGTTTGAATCACTTTCTAAAGGAGAAGAAACAGTCGGACATTACCACCACCACCGTAGATGCACGTAATGTGTCACAAATAAAGGAAAGGAAACATTTGTGATAGAAGTAGGAACAAAAGCCAAGAATTTGAACTCATGACTCTATTGTCCACTCCTATCGCACCATCAAGATTTCCATGACAACGTACTGTGAGAGTCTTTGCGAGAGACGCTAATGATAAAGAAATAATGAGTCTCGCGAAGCAGAACGAAGATTAGAAAAGTGGCAGTTGAAGACTATTTCTTTCTCCGCAGATGAAGTACCAAAAGGAAGAGAAACATGATAGCCCGTTGGTTGTGAAACTAGAGATTAACCCGAAGCCGATCGATGGAGAAGATGATGAGGCATAAGCTTGTTGGGCGATCAACCGAATTCTAATCGACACCTGGAAGTTCGGTGAATATTCTTTTCTACCATACTTACAAGACGATGGGCGGAAAAGATGAGGATTTGATTCCTCGACATACAAGATATATGGCTTTAATGGCACCGCAAACAAAAACCGAAGGGAGAGGTTCACATGAGGATACCTCTACAAGGATTATCAACCCGATATTTTATTCTCGTGTGGTTGATGTGGAATCCCCGTATAATGCACTAATTGGGAGGCCATGGCTTCATGAAATTTTGGGGATCGCCTCAACATACCATCAATGCATAAAATTTCCACACCCAAATGGCATTGGTATTATACAGGGAGATTGGAAGGAGTCGCAACAGTGCCATGAGGTCGATATAGAAAGGCTGCGAAGAAAGAAATGCCAAAAGAAAGGGTTGGAAGCAACATGTGAGAAATGAACAGAGAAAGGAAAAACTGATGGTAGATGCTATAGAAGTGAGGGGCTGAACATACCCCAGCTAAGTGAATGCTTGGAGACCAATAATATTATAACAATGAAGAAGCAAAAGACATGAGGAACAAAAGGCATAAGAAGTGAATAATCAATAAAGCGGGATGCAAAAGTAATAAATTTGAAGTAATGATGTACGAGAATCTCGCACCAAGAGAGAAATGAGAATTCGACTAAGAAAGAAAAGTGAAATACAACAAGTGAAACGAATTTGCGAATACTTCGCAAACAAATGTCAACAAATAATGAAACATGAATGATTGAATGATTTAACAAATATAAATGCGCAAATGAATGGGACGAACCTTTATGGCGTACACCCTAGTTCGCGAATAACATTTCGTAAAGAGGCAAATGTAAGACCTAAAGTGCGTCATATAAGGGGTATCTCTCGCCGTGGTTCGGGGGAAGGTTACACCGCTCCCAAGCTTTGAACCATGAAAGTTTGGGGCCCATGAAAGCCTATCCGGAAGAGGTACCTTGGATTCCCAACTATATATGTAGGTTATACCCTGGTTGGGCGACCAGGGTCTCTTCCTAGGAGTCGATGTATGCTCAAGGCGCGAGGTACACGGTTGAGCCGAGTGCCGGGATGGATGAACCTACCCACAGCCGTTCTTGGCAAGTCTTGGCATGCGTTGCACTCGCCTGAAGAAAACTCCACTTAGGGTGCAGTCTCGTAACCATAAACCCTATAGGTATAAGGGATAAGAGGCTGCGAAAACAATCGGTTGTTGTTAAGACCGGATGGGAGGAGCTAGTCTTGTATGGCCGATGTTTCGCCTCCTTGAAGGGGCAAACGGGGAGATGATAAGGGCGGTGCTCTCCATTAGGGGGAGTGCCAAAACAGACGCAAATGTCATGAGGCTTTGTTTTCGCAAGGAGACTTAGGCTTGTCATATTTGTGCAATGATCCCCGAGAGGCAATAATACTAACGCGAGGTAAGGCGAGATCAATGGGTCTTTGCACAAAAGTGTACGGACGTCCTGCGATTTCGTCGTTAGACGGCAATGTCATAGGGCTTTATATTCGCAAGGATATCTAGGCCTGTCATATTGTTGCAACAAAACATCCTGCGCAGGCAAAAATACTTGAAAATTGATAAGGCAAGATCAATGGGTCTTTACATACAAGTGTAAAGACGTCCTGCGATTTTGTCGCAATGAATGGTGGCGAGGGAGGACCTCTACAATTAGGGAGGTCTGACTTGGAAGACCACACAAGATGATAAGGCAAGGTCAATGGGCCTTTGCATGAAAGTGTAGAGGCGGCTTGCGACCTTGTCGCGACAAAAAAAGAGATAGAATTCTCAATTCATAAAGATATCTGGAAAATATCGTCGCGGCTATACATTTCAATAACGCTAAAATTATTATCCAACAAATTCATGAGGATAACTAACTTCTTCCATCCCAGAAGATAAATACCTAGCAAGTATGGGAATGGAAAGATGGAATATTGTTATTCATCTTCCGATGAAAGAGTTATACATCAATAAAGATAGCCAATTATATTACAAGGAAGAACTAACAAAAAGGGGAGTGAAGATTGAATTCATGAAAAAAGAGTTCACTATAACAAAGATCTGACAGATGTACGGATATTACATGCGGCAAAAGATATTATGATTCATCAATTTTATTATTCTCATCGCGAGAATTTTCTTCTTCGCGGCTTCACTATCACGAAACTTCGAGAGAGGTAGATTCTCGGAACCTTTTCAAGAAGCCGAGGATATGTATGCGGAGGGATGTTACTGGTGTTTACAAACATACTCCATGGCTCCATTGCGAAAACAGAACGGCATCATTATTAAAGTTTTTTCACTTTATGGAACAAATTGTTCCTTCAACTTGGAATACTTGTTATTACGGAGGGAGACTCTTCATGAGTCGTTGTTTTTTCAGATTCAAGTTCTTCATTCTCGTTTGGAAAATTCCGCGAGTTGTTCTTTCTCATTCAAGCTCTCTAATTCTAACTTTGAAGCCTCTTCTCAGATTACTGCAAATAAGTAATAACAAGTTAATAATTTACAAGCAATACTATAAGTAAGTAGTAAGGTGTAATAAATAACCTTCTCTATAAGATATCATATCTTTAACCAAGGAAGTATGCTCGCGTGAAGACTAACATCAACACCTAGATTATTTCTCGCATTATCTAAAACTTTCGCTGCCCCGAGCGAATTCATCGTCACTATTTATAACAAGGAGGGAAACAATTTGATCTTCTCGCTCGCTAAACAAGGAATTTAGCGAAGCAATTCATCCCGCTCAATTTGTAATTCAAGGAGAGATTTTTGAAATGTTGCTAATGCACAGTGCACATTGTTAGCAATGCGATCTTTATCATCTATATGGTCACTAATTTTCTTCCTTAAAATTTTGATTTCTTCATTGGACTAGAAACATTCGTTTAAATTGGTTGGCGACACTTAAAACCAGATCTATGTTCAATTTCTAAAAGACGATATTTGGCACAAGTTCATTTAATGAAAGGGAGTTAATTTTGTTTGATGAACTACTTAAAGAGTTGTTGAGGTGAGCGAGAAGAAGGTTATTATCCATAGGATCGGGAAATGTATGGAGAGGATAGCCTCATCGGAGAGATTATATACATCTGCAAAGTAATAAGTTAGGTAGCAATATGCGGCAGATAAAATAAAAATAGTAAAAGGAGGAAAAATTTTATACCATAAAGTTGCTGATTGGCGTTTGAAGAGTGGACACCTTATCCTTTTGGGAATCAAGTTCGGTGTTTAACTTTTTGAATTCTCTCGTCTTTATCGCGAGATGGCGCAGCGGCTCGGTCTCTAATTCTTGAATCTTCTTGCTCAATTGCAAATTCTTCTTTTCAAGATTGTTGCGTCTTCTCTCAAGGTCTGAGGCAACTACAAAGGAAGATCTTCCAACCTATAAAAGAAGATAGAAAAATCATTAAAACATATACATATACTAAACAATTTAAAGTTAGCAGTATGCCGGTACACACCGAGACCCAAGTGCATTCAAAAGATCGGGAGACACAACTCTAGAGACTCCATTGAATGAATTATTGCCTTCCGAAAGCAGCATTACACACGTTTGCGAGAGCCCCCAAAGAGAAGCTGGGGAGCATCTCCCATTCCTTGAAACTTGATCTGAGAAAATGCTGGATAACTGATCCATGGAAGAACTGGTCGATGGAATCTTCTTGGCGAGGGAAAGATTCAATTCATGGTTATCCTCGTGGAAGATTCGAGCTTGAGCTAAGGCGAGAAGAGGGATTGGACCTTTCGCTTCTTAGTTAAGGGCGGGAGGATTTACCCTTGCGAGCGACAGTTTTACCCTTATTTTTAGTCTTCGCAGCAATAGTCTCTTGACTCCAACCTTCGCATACGCGTCAAGATAAGAAACAGAGGCAACAATATTGTTTTAAATAAGAAGAAAGGAAATGATTCTTACTTCACTCGTAAACAATCGAAGCAATGTCAAAGTATCCTCCGACGGATCCTTTTGTAGCTTCTTCTCAACCTGGTATCCTAAAGATTTCACAAACTTAGCAATTATAGAAAGAAAGTTGCGAAAGCAAGATTTGAAGTCGGGGACATACCTCTTTCTTCTTCTCGTTGCCATTTGAATTCCCAAGGATGATATCTGCGAGATTCGCAGAAAGAATATGCGAGCCCGCGATGTAAGGACCATTTAAGATCAAAAAAGTACGACCCGCATTTCTCATCTTTGAGTGAGCGGAGAGTATTATTACCGGGTGCCAATCAATATCCACCTTGACCAATTTATCTTGAGAGACATTATCCTTTTCTTTAGGCTAACGCCCAGTAAAGATTTCGCATTCACCATAGTAATCACTGAGTAATTTTCAAAAAGTTTTCCCAGTGTATTTCTCAACAGCTATTTCAAGTCTGCTAGGTGGGGATTTACGTGACTAGAATATAAAGATCCTTTGCATTCATGTGTTGCGAACTCAAGCATCAAAGGCGAATACAATCGCCACTTAATTGATAAACGACTCTAGAGAACTTTTCATGGGCCAAAATTTCATAAAATAAAGGCAACTCGAAGATTGTACAAGGGAATAGGAAGTCCACGAGAGCTGACCGAGCGAGACTATAATCTTTTTGATCATTACATTGATGATCGGAGAAAAGATTCTGAGAAAGAATAGATGAGGTTCTTGATCAGGAATGGTTGACAGAGTAAAACCCTTCTCGAGCAACTTCTGTTGAACTTCTTCGAAAGAAGTTTTGTATGCACGATTGATGGAAGCCATTTATCAGTATGGGAATGGATGGAAGATTGGAGATTAAAAGCAGCGCTAGAAAGGATGAAGAAAAGCTTTGCAGTAAACGGGAGCGTAAATCATGGAAGGAGAGAATCAAAGAAAAGTTGCGAGAGACAAACTAAAAGATGAAAAGGAGGGGAAAGAAAACTATATATAGGGAAAAGAGCCTCGAAAAAAGAGGTCATTTAATGCGAAGAGACATGAACGGTCAAAAAAGTGGTTGAGAGAAGCGTGTCAAGAGAAGACATTAATAATCAAAATCAGGTGTAAAAATATAAAATCGAAGATTCTAAAGATAAGCGAGTCGCGCGACAATATCGTAAAATCTCATGATACTCTTCCCTTCGCGGGAGAAATATGAGAGAGATAAGAGCGATACTTCATATATATCTCAAAGAAGCTCAAAACATCGCAAAGAATAGACAAAGTACGTACTTTTCAAGTACAAAATATTCTTCCACCTTCGTTCCTTCATCAACAAAGATCAAAGATTACTACTGACAACGGATTTTTCCTTTAAGATCGCTCTTGGCAATATTCGGAAAAAGAGGCAAGATGTAGGATCATAATATCGCGATGCATAGGGCTCGTGGGATCAATAAACAGCGGTACCGCGAGGAGTCGCAGAAACTAAAATGAACCACGCGATGAGAAACGACACACAAAACAAGCTTTGAAAGACATGGAACACTGGCGAGGTTAAGAAGTGTAGATTGAATAGTTGTACATCTGCGACACTTCGCGGAACATTTCGAAATAAAAGGATAGATTGTGTCATTATCCACTATGTATTACCCTATATAAAGGGCTAAGTGAGTACGTTGTGAGGGATCTTTTTTGGGATTGTTGGGCAAGTCATTAGGAGAGAGAAAGTTTAAGAGTGCTTTACTTGTTAAGTGTTATCCTACTTTTCCTGTGTAAACAACTCATGAGATTAATCAATAAACATTCTCAATTATACAACTTTCAATGGACTAAATAACCAAAATTTAGTGAGGGGTGTAGTGTGGGAAAACCTGCTACTACAAGTGTTATGCTCAGGGTTATGCTTAGAGTTTGCAAGGTTCACCTGGTGGTAGATGCATCGAGTTGAACAAAGTACGGACGGTTGGAAAACACACGGAGTTTTGTGTGATTTTTGATATTCCGGGGTTGGATAATCTAGTGCTAGTTCGGGGTTGAGCATGTATAAGAGTACGAGGCCATCAACTCTCTCAGTTGACTCCAGCTGGGGCTGCAGCTAACTTGGCTAACCAAGTTATAGCTCAACTCAATAGCTACAGGGGCTGGAGTTGGTGCTTGTAAGGGCAAAGAATTTAATGCTCAAAGATACCCTAGCAGTTTAGTTGAGTTAAGCACTAATGGCGATTAACCAAGGCAACAGCAACAATCAAGATATTACCAAGCAATTCATGCACGAGGAGCAATACATGTGACATTCCAAGGCCAGAGACTGGTAAGAACTAATCTCTCATGTGAGTATGGCAACCCAAAACATCAACAATTCACGGGAGTCTCCCGGATGTGGTTGCGAGAGAAGAAAATGCTAAGTGCAGACAGAGCAACTTGGCTCGACAGGTAGTGAGCTTACAAGGTCTCACACAAGATCTAGCATGCCTAAGGGGTTATGGCACAGAACATACAAGGCACGGTGATGGAGCAATTCTAGCGACAAATGCACCAATCGAAAATATCAATTTGTTGGGGTTGTGCACTGTAATTAGTGTGTTTCGAAAATAGCACACATGACTCAACGAGAATCGGCAAGTAAAACATGCTATTCAAGCGGACAAATTCATGCATAACGGTACCAAGGGAACATGCTAGGTTATCGGGAATATGCGGTCTATCATTCATACAAATATGAGGTATATTGAAGTTCTAGAACGACCAACCTAGGTTTAGCTCCAATAATAATGTGTTGCTCCTCCTACCTTCCTTGGGCTTGGCGGGATATGTTGCATCTTGTTGGTGCGGCTCAGCCGATGCCTCTCTTTAGGGTTGTAATGAAATCTCACAAGTACTGTTTACTTAAGAGAGGAGTTTTAGTTCCAGGTGTGTATGTTACAACAAAAGATCAAGATTGATATCGGCACAAGCCCGAGAGTGATTTGGATCGACAAGGAACAAGAATTACAAGTGACACTAAGATACGAGTGCTTAGTTTCCTTGTAAACTAGTGACAAAGCTCCGACCGAGCTATAAGTAAGATTCACTACGGATATGCAACGGTGCTTATGGGGTGATCTTGAAATGCAAATTACGGATGAAGTTACGAGGATGTAAAAGATATGCTTGAACTTACAACTAATGCTACATGGAAGAAGTTCTAGATTATACAGATATGCCATGGAAGATGCAAGAATGTAGAAGTGCGAAAAGATGACAGGTTAAGTTATGCTAACAAAGAGAACAGCTAAGTTACACTACTACAAGGCTACAAGTAACAATTCAAGGCAAATATGTACGAGGGTAGTTGAAAAGCAGGTAAAGAACAGCCAATAATCGAAACAAGACACATGAAGTCCCACGGAACGGCGCCAAAAACTTGGTAGGCTTGTGAATGTGTTTTATTTTATGGCCTACTTGTTAAACCGCAAGTGCACGGTGTCTACAATGTAGAACTGGCAAATACGGGTCGATCCCACAGAGACTTGTGGTGTTGTAGATTTGATTAAAGGCTTCCTAAACGATTTCGAGTGACTTTGTGACATAAATAAGGTTGGGTGTCGATACGACAATGAGCTGTGGTTCTAAGTTGCAAAGACAGATTGTAACTAGGTTATTGTGAGTACTGGGGTGATTGAATCCACCCTCTAGTGCTATGCTAAGGCCAACCAGTTGTTCATTGTGTCTTGTGCCTTCCTTTGAAGGTCTCAGGTGGATCTTTGGTTAGATAATTCACTAGCTCTTCCCTAGTATAGGATGTCTTTCTACGGTACACCTATCACGGGGTGTTTGATTCATTAGCTAAGCATTGATCCTAAAATGCAGTTTAATCATAACAAGAACATATGAAAACTGATTATATTAACATACAAACCAGGGGTTTCATCAACACCCCAGCTGACTAAATTAGAACATCAAAAATAGCAAATAGCAAATTAACTCTAAGTGGTGCTCTGGCTAGCCCAGGCATAAACTTCTAACATCCTCACCTCAGTTCTATTTATACATGCACTCAAAACCCTAATTCACTTCAAAATAGAAATTAATGCATACCATTTCGCCCATACCCTCTGAATCATTGTCAGCTCTGTTCAATCGGCTCTGAGAACTCCATGCGTGGGTTGTTGGTGAACCCTAGCTCTACTTTTCTCTAAGTTAGCTTCTAGGGTTGGGAGAAGCTAAGAGAGAAAACTAGACCTATAGAAGCGGAGAAAGTGGTTGATGGAGCTAGTGGTGATGGCAACAAGATGGATGTGGTAGTGATGGTAGTTACGCCATGGGTAAGGGGAAGAGGGTGGAGCTGCTTGCAGAGGTATGGGGGAAGAAGAAAGAGAAGATGGAGGAGAAAATGAGGTTAGGTCGATGGGTATAGGGTTAGGTGATTTTGCTTTGTGGAGCGGAGGCATCGAAGTTTGATGAGAAGGCGGAGCGAGCGTTGGATCTAGCTGAGGGAGATATGAACGGCTCAGGGAGAATCGTGGTGATTTGGTGTTGAGCGGGAGCAGCGAGAACTGATGTGAGTGAAGGAGCGACCGTAGGATGTAGCTAGGCGAGATCTCAACGGCTCGGGGTGGATGGGCTCGGATCCGGGTCATGGCTAGCTCAAGCCCATGTCTTGTAAGTTGGGTTGCAACTGATGCGCGCGTGGGCTTTGGCTTTCTGCTCCATAGACGCTTGTCTCCAATTCTTTACTCTTTTGGCTCTTCAATTTCTCTGAGCTTTATTTATTACCTAAAAACACAAAATTAATTAGTACAAATATTTATTCTTGAAAACAAAGAAGACACAGAATCTGGGATAATATCTGATTTCTGAGCACAAAAGATGAGTTAAATGCCAATAAAAAGGTGTAGAAATATGCAATATTTGGCACTCATCATGAAGCAAGTGCAAGAAAGGATCGATCTTTCCCACATAGAGGTCTTGGGTTATCAATATGTTTTGGTTTCCTAAAGGTAACAAGGGAAGTTTTCTGATTTTTATAAACTAAAAGTAAAACAAAAGCAAACAAAGAAATAAAACAAATCAAGCAAGGAAAGATATTGGTTAAGGATTTCGTTTTCAATCACAAACATGTTCTTGTCTTAATAATTAGAATTGATATTTAATCTCTCATTATCAAAATCCCTAAGATATCTAGTCGAAAGAATATCCACTTAATTTCTGATTTCATCACACATACATGTAAACGATGCAAGTATGAATTCTACCAAAAGAATAACCTAACGCCTTGCGCTAATTAAGTTCAATTCCCATGGAGCATAAAGATTCATAAAATTAGGCTAATCAATGCAATTGAAATACATTATAAAACAATTCGAACAAAGGTCATGGTTCACATATGAATACAAGGATATATCACTACAACCTAGAATCATATTTGTGCTACTTGTGTTCAAGGATTGTCGCTCGATGATTAACCCTAAATTAGCAATAGATGTGATTACAAGTTCTACCAATTTGCAACTTGACAAAACAAACAATCAATCATGTTGTAATACGTCAATCATACAACTATATTTTCAGAGAATCATGAACGATAAATATGAGACAAAACTAATATATTGAATCAAAGAACCATGTTATGTGAAATCCAACTTAATCATTAACCAATAATAAAACTCTAGCTCATGTTCATGGAGTTCATAACAAGAAGAAAAAGAAAAGCTTTCATCTTTCTAAACCCTAGAACACAAAAGTAGAAGAAGCCTCTCTAATGGAGATCTTAGGTTTAGAGAAAGAGTTTTCTATTTATATACTTCTCCCATTCCAAAAGAATACTCTTTCCAATATTAGGTCTTCTCAAAAACCATCTCCAAGTGGTCCACCAAGCCCATGTGTGGATAATACCCGTGTGAAAATCTCTATCCAAAAGTGTTCGTCGGGATTGCTGACGTCATCACCGGTATCCAGTCACCGGAAAACTGACTCTGGCCACCTGAATGATTAGAAACTATCACCAGTCAAATATGTACTTCATGTTACTCATCTTTCCTTCTATATGTTCATACATTCACAAAAAACCATCTAACCCAACTTCTTATTTCTTGCGAAAACGTACCCAAAAGCGTGACTCCAAACTCATATATGCCGCGTCCGACTCTTGCATCCGACTCATACCCCCTTCATGATTCACTGAAACTTTATAATCCCCACTTTCGGTTCCAAAATCCGACAACCGGAACTAGTACCACCGGCTCGTCATTCTTGCTCACTTTCTGCACTGTTTGTGCAGTTCTGGAATTGCAGGCCAACTTATTTCACTGCTCAGGTCATAAACTCCCATTATATCATTCATCTACTCGGCACTTCATTCATTCTACAGCTGCACATCATTCATCATCACTGCTTGCTCAATTCTCAGCAGCAATAATTGCTGCTTGTCTCCAAACTGCTCAGTACGGCACCTGCATCTTCACCACATTCAACCCATACAATCCTAGTCGAGCAGCACCACTTGCGCACTGCATCTCAGGCCAACCAGCCCGTCACCTGCAACACATACCACCCACTCTCATATACATAAGCATCCACCAATTCCAACTCCTATTGCATCTAATTACCAACAACATCCTCCACTTCTCATCTTTAACTGCAGCTTTGCAGCTTCAACTTCATCATTCCTGCAATATTCTTCAGAGCATCTCAACACAGAGGCAATCCTAATAACCCATTAACCAATTATCTCCAGACTCATCTCTGCTTTAATCAGTTAGCATCCATTCCCTTATAACTGCGAGCTGGTATTCAATACCACAGACCCAATCAACCACAACAGCAACCATTCTTTGCTCATCAACTGCAACCCCCATCTCAAGCTGCACTTCTCAGCACAACCTGCAGTCTGCAACACAGCCAAGCTGCCAACCATTCCCTTTTCTCTGTAGCTCTATTTCAACACCAAGTTTGGTACCAGCATCTTGCCGCAACTTCCATCCAAACAATCCAAAGACCTTGGTTAGCAGCACAATCTCAGGAGCATAACTTGAATCAAGCTCAAAGCCAATCTTCAAATCCACCAAAGACTACACCATATGCACCATTTGAGCTTCATTCCACAACTACCATCGCTCCATTCTCCAGGATCACTGCTCGTACTCCGAGCTTCTTAGCTTCCATGTATCTCTAGTGTTGTAGCTTCTCCATTCTCCCATTCTAACCTCAGCAGCAACCAGTTCAAACCATCCTTGCCATTACTCATCCACCACGGCAGTAGTATCACCAACAACTTCATCTCCTCATAACTGCTCAATCCAACAAAGCATCTATTTGTCACCAATTGCTACGACCACTTCAATCTCCTGCATCCAGCTGAGGCAAAATCAGTTTACACGCCAATCCAAGCCAAGTCCAATTCACAGCTCCACCTGAATCAGATTTCAATTCCATAAACAACCCCATATGTATTTCCTTCTTGAATTCAGACGTAGCCAAACCCTTCAAGTCTTCTTATCTGATTTCAACCCTAATTGCAGAACCCCATCGATCTCAGCAACCATTTCTACAGCAGACCCAATTTCTTCTTCTTAATCTTGGTTAGCCAACAAACCCAGTCTTCATTTCCTTCTTAGCTTTCAAATTCAACCACCACGAACTCAATCAACACTGCAGACAACCACCAATTTCTCCTCCACAGATTCATTGATCCCGTTGAACTCAAGAATGAGCTCAAACCCAATCTGCCAATTATTCTCTCAATTTGAACCTATCATTTGTTCAGTCTTCTTCCTGAATCTTCCCTCGTAATGTCTCAATCTCTCTGTAGATCTCTCGTCTCTGAACTTCATGGCCGCCTTCTCTCAGTTTCAGACAGAAGAAGAGGAATAAAAACTGATGATAAGAAGAAATAATTTCTTCCCTGATTTTTACATTATGTGAAGGAATAAAAATTGATACACGCACCCAGCTTTCGGATGTAGGCCACCCAGTCCATATATGGCTTGTCGGTTTCAGAAAATCGACAACCTAATTTTCAGTTCAACTGTCAGTTCTAAGAGACTGACAGTTAATTTAATGCATAACTCATCTTCCATGACCTTTCCTGCTCCAAATATCGCTTGTGAATTGATCATTTTTTCCCTTTTCGCTCCCAATGACTCCAAAGTACCTAAATAACTCAAAAGCACGCATAAGATACATAATTTACATGAAAACTCGCAAAGAAAGCATAAATACTAGATATAAAATTAGGTGTTTTAGACACCTATCAAATTCCCCCATACTTAGACTTTGCTAGTCCTCGAGCAAATCAAACAAAAAAAATTCTAAAACATACATACAACTCCGTGTCATCGAGGCTACGGTCACACTTAGCACGTATAACAAGCCTTTGAACCCCTAGGTGTCCCTAGTGGATGAGTTATAGTCTCGTGAGGGTTTACTAGAGATATACCCACAAAACCTACTTTTCCAACTTACTAGTTCTCCGAAATGATAGCATCCAATGCGCTAAGAAGACATATAAATTCTGCACACTAGTCATAAGAAGTTAGACACATAAATGAACACAATCTCATCCTTAAAAGTTGAGAGAGAAATAACCATCCCTTCTCGAAAGACATTCGGGTTTGGAGTGATCAAAAGTCTCGACTCTGCCTCACAAGAAAGGGTTTTATGAAGTTGCTCTCAATAATAAATAGCTTTTTTATGGGTCACACATGTGTCCAGGTAGGAATGAAGAGAGAATCCTGCGACACGTTGAATAGTAGGAAGGCAAAACCCTCCGAATTGTTTTGAAAACCCACATCTTTTATTCATTTTGAAAACCCTTTTTCTGACGATCTCTAAGAAAGGAAATCAACCACTTAACGAAGGTGGGAATATGCTTACTTACCTCGTTATCCGTTCGACGTGTAGCTAGCACCACTCTCACAGCATCCATAGAAACATCTTCGGTCTTCAATCACTGTCTTCATCTTCGTCTTCGGTCTTCAACTCTTGATGATAACTCTTGAACTTCGTAGAATCTTGACAATGTGATTCTTTCCTCTACTTTCTTGTTGTTTGAAACTTCATTATGAATATTTCTTCTTCCATTGGCTTTATTGAAAGAATAAAACTAAAAACAAACAAAAATATGATACAACACATTTTTCTTGTCTTTTTTTTTCTTCATTTTTTTTTTTATGTGACAAGAAAAATAATAAAAAATGAAAACAAAATAATAAAGCTAATAATGAACCTAACAAAATTTTCTCTTGTTTTTTTTTTTTTTTTATGAGACAAGAGAAATAAACACAAACTGAAAATAAAAATAAAAATGCAAATGTCCATGGTGTAAGTACTTTACCGCATGATTCTTCACAACTTGTATCGTCTCGATATCATAAACTTCTCGAACTCTCATCTTGATAATCTTCGCTCTTGTGTACAATAAAGTCTTCAACTTATAAAAAATTCTGCTCCTTGTCTTGTTTCTTTACTTGAATCTAAAATCTACTCATTTATGTACTGTTGCTTGTAAACCTTGAACGTCTTCAACTTTCCTTCGAATTTGTGATGCTCCTCTTGTTGATGATGTTGGTGTTTCTATGGACCTGTTGGTATAGAGAGAGATAAAGTGGATGGTGCTAACTGCGAACAAGAATACAAGTGGTATGTAAGTTAGAAATTCGATGTCACCATCATGATTGACAAAATAACACTCAAGAGATCAAAGTAGTGCTTCTATTGGTGGGAGGTTGGGTAGCTCACCATTCTACCCGGAGTTTACGTACGGTGACACACACTCTAAAAGCACAAATTTAGACAGGTACAAAGAATTGAAGGTCGGTGCCTCACATTATGTAACATGGGTAGTCTCCACTATAGGGGACCACAACTCTACTACCGAATTCATTATACACCTCATTTTCCACTGGCATGGTTAAATCCAACTTTAACTCTCATACAAGTAAGAAACCCGATCACGTTCTCTGTCATCTTAAAGTTCAGTCACTCTTGTGAGATTCTCGATGTAATCTTAGCGACATGTATACTATGTGACTCTAAACTAAATACAAGTTGGAGTTTATTATGCACTAATTAATTCATACAAAAGTTGAAAATTTATGAAAAATTTACAATGCATATGCTTAGCCACTCCCCCACACTTAAACTTTACATTGTCCTCAATGTAAATTTAATCGTCCAAAGAAAGTCAAGGTGGGAAATCTACATGATATGTGACAAGAAATCAGAAAAAATAAATACAAGACAAGAAAAAGATAAAAACAAGACAAGAAATACTCATCGTATGGGTTGCCTCCCATGCAACGCTTGGTTTAAAGTCGTCAGCCCGACTTGCAAGATCGATTCCCCATACACCAATAACCTGAAAAGTTGAGGATCCTTCCATAGAACCTATTTTGCAAACACTAGCTTCACACAAATATTAGTAATATAAAACATAAATGAAGCTATGAACCGATAAAAGTTTCCCCCACACTTATTCTTGTCCACACTTGGAAGTGTATAAAGAATATAGAAGTCGGGTACTTCCACGGTTTCTTGTTCCAAAACCTACATAGTATGAGAATCAAGTATCTCTAATGGCGGAAATCGAGAAACAAAGTCATTCAACAATATTCTCGAAGCACATACATTCAAACCAATAAGAGGTAAATGAGAAGAATCAATATGCAAAGGGTTAGACAAACCTTGCACAATCTCTTGTATCACGAAATCCTCTTCATTCTTGAAAAACTCAAGTGAATTATTTACCTCTTGTATATCATGGTCCTCTATCAAACCTTGCAACCATTCTTCGTCCGTTTTTGCCTTAACCACAGTCTCGACATAAACATCATCATATTACAATCATTTGCAAGCTCAATTGGGTCTTCCACAATATTGGTCATATCGGTTTCATTCTCAACACACTCCTCTTTGTTGTAAGGAACACACTCTTTTGCGGATCCAAATCTCGCTATAAGGAACTTTTTTAGAACACTCGAAAATGCATCATCCTCAAGCTCTACCCTTTGAATAGGCTCTTGATCATTATTAAGATCAATGCTTGAGTAATCTACACAAGTGTCGACATATTCCTCTTCGTCTTCATCTTGGTCCCAAAAAGATTCCATTGTACACTCCTCGGAGATGTCACCATAAGTTGGTTCAAGCAATGTATCATAATCACCGTCACTTTCATAGTTGACATAATCTTGTTCGTCGCTGAATTTAGTGTTACTAATCTCTAACTCATCCTTTTGAATAGGTGAATGATCATTATTAAGATCAAGAGTTGATTTCACTACACAATTATCAACGAAAGTCCCCAAAGGTTCGCCGTTTTCAACATAATTATTCATTTCCTCTCTGTATTCATCAATGCCCTTTCCTTTCTTACGTCGGAAACACCTCTTTGAAGCTCTTGGAGTGATCCATCCAAATTATGGATATAGTGTTCCATTTGTTTGTAAAGCTCGTTCGACAAGGAAAAAGTATAATTACTTACCTCAGTATTGCTAAGACAATTATCTTCCCTTTGAATGGGTGAATGATCATAACTACGATCAGAAATTGGGCCAAACATACTATGAGCACATTCGGTCGATAAAACTGGTTCCATGCTTGGTTGTCTACGAATTGACTCCATGCTGACCATAAATTTTTGCATTTCATCTACCAAACTAGAAGAAATATTAATAGGATCACAAATACCATCCCCTTTTTGTAGTTGCTCACTTACATACCCACCATAAAAAGGTTGGTATGTATGGGAAAAACTAAAAGGGTACGTGGAATTTTGATCATAACCAAAGGATTGGTTTTGATTATACTCCCTGTAAGGGTGATAGTTGTCATGTCGTTGAGGTTGAAAGCCGTATTGATTGCTCCAATATGTTCCGTCCATAGAAATTGGTACCTGAAACGAGATTCTCAAAACTCGGTTAAGAACCAAAGAATAAGAAAAAGTAAAACAAAACTAAAAAACAAAAATAAGAAACCAAAAACAAGTGACAACCACTGTCTCCCTGGCAGTGGCGCCAAAATTTGGTCGATGTCGTAGGCGTCAAAAATAAATTACACTTTCTTACTAGTCAAAATATATAATGAAGCAAGGGCAAGAAAGGATCGATCTTTCCCACATAGAGGTCTTGGGTTATCAATATGTTTTGGTTTCCTAAAGGTAACAAGGGAAGTTTTCTGATTTTTATAAACTAAAAGTGAAATAAAAGCAAACAAAGAAATAAAACAAATCAAGCAAGGAAAGATATTGGTTAAGGATTTCGTTTTCAATCACAAACATGTTCTTGTCTTAATAATTAGAATTGATATTTAATCTCTCATTATCAAAAGCCCTAAGATATCTAGTCGAAAGAATATCCCTCAATTTCCTGATTTCATCACACATACATGTAAAACGATGCAAGTATGAATTCTACCAAAAGAATAACCTAACTCCTTGCGCTAATTAAGTTCAATTCCCATGGAGCATTAAGATTCATAAAATTAGGCTAATAAATGCAATTGAAATACATTGCGCAAACAATTAGAACAAAGGTCATGGTTCACATATGAATACAAGGATATATCACTACAACCTAGAATCATATTTGTGCTACTTGTGTTCAAGGATTATTGCTCGATGATTAACCCTAAACTAGCAATAGATGTGATTACAAGTTCTACCAATTTGCAAATCGACAAAACAAACAATCAATCATGTTGTAATACGTCAATCATACAACTATATTTTCAGAGAATCATGAACGATAAATATGAGACAAAACTAATATATTGAATCAAAGAACCATGTTATGTGAAATCCAACTTAATCATTAACCAATAATAAAACTCTATCTCATGTTCATGGAGTTCATAACAAGAAGAAAAAGAAAAGCTTTCATCTTTCTAAACCCTAGAACACAAAAGTAGAAGAAGCCTCTCTAATGGAGATCTTAGGTTTAGAGAAAGAGTTTTCTATTTATATGCTTCTCCCATTCCAAAAGGATACTCTTTCCAATATTAGGTCTTCTCAAAACCCATCTCCAAGTGGTCCACCAAGCCCATGTGTGGATAATACCCGTGTGAAAATCTCTATCCAAAAGTGTTCGTCGGGATTGCTGACGTCATCGCCGGAATCCGGTCATAGTCGCTGGAATCCGGTCACCGGAAAACTGACTCTGGCCAACTGAATGATCAGAAACTATCACCAGGCAAATATGTACTTCCTGCTACTCATCTTACTTTTATATGTTCATACATTCACAAAAAACCATCTAACCCAACTTCATATTTCTTGCGAAAACGTACCCAAAAGCGTGACTCCAAACTAATATATGTCGCGGCCGACTCTTGCATCCGACTCATACCCCCTTCATGATTCACTGAAACTTTATAATCCCCACTTTCGGTTCCAAAATCCGACAACCGGAACTAGTACCACCGGCTCGCCATTCTTGTTCACTTTCTGCACTGTTTCTGCATTTCTGGAATTACAGGCCAACTTATTTCACTGCTCAGGTCATAAACTCCCATTATATCATTCATCTACTAAGCACTTCATTCATTCTACAGCTGCACATCATTCATCATCACTGCTTGCTCAATTCCCAGCAGCAACAATTGTTGCTTGTCTCCAAACTGCTCAGTACGACACCTGCATCTTCACCACATTCAACCCATACAATCCTAGTCGAGCAGCACCACTTGCGCACTGCATCTCAGGCCAACCATCCCGTCACCTGCAACACATACCACCCACTCTCATATACAGAAGCATCCACCAGTTCCAACTCCTATTGCATCTAATTACCAACAACAGCCTCCACTTCTCATCTTTAACTTCAGCTTTGCAGCTTCAACTTCATCATTCCTACAATATTCTTCAGAGCATCTCAACACAGAGGAAATCCTAATAACCCATTAACCAATTATCTCCAGACTCATCTCTGCTTTAATCAGTTAGCATCCATTCCCTTATAACTGCGAGCTGGTATTCAATACCACAGACCCAATCAACCACAGCAGCAACCATTCTTTGCTCATCAACTGCAACCCCCATCTCAAGATGCACTTCTCAGTACAACCTGCAGTCTGCAACACAGCCAAGCTGCCAACCATTCCCTTTTCTTTGTACCTCTATTTCAACACCAAGTTTGGTACCAGCATCTTGCCGCAACTTCCATCCAAACAATCCAAAGACCTTGGTTAGCAGCACAATCTCAAGAGCATAACTTGAATCAATCTCAAAGCCAATCTTCAAATCCACCAGCACTACACCATCTGCACCATTTGAGCTTCAGTTCCACAACTACCAGAAACTGCTCCATTCTCCAGACTGCAGCTGCTCAGACTCCAGGCTTCTTAGCTTCCATGTATCTCTAGTGTTGTAGCTTCTCCATTCTCCCATTCTAACCTCAGCATCAACTAGTTCAAACCATCCTTGCCATTACTCATCCACCACGGCAGTAGTATCACCAACAACTTCATCTCCTCATAACTGCTCAATCCAACACAGCATCTATTTGTCACCAATTGCTACGACCACTTCAATCTCCTGCATCCAGCTGAGGCAAAATCAGTTTACACGCCAAGCCAAGCCAAGTACAATTCACAGCTCCACCTAAATCATATTTCAATTCCATAAACAACCCCATATGTATTTCCTTCTTGAATTCAGACGTAGCCAAACCCTTCAAGTCTTCTTCTCTGATTTCAACCCTAATTGCAGAACCCCATCGATCTCAGCAACCATTTCTACAGCAGACCCAATTTCTTCTTCTTAACACTACAAGAAAATTGCCCATCAGCGTCATAACCCGACGTCGGTAAAACTAGAATTTTGGTCGCTAAATGTTTTAGGCGACCAAAGTTTTTGGTCGCAAAAATTGTCGGCAATAGTAGGTCGCAGAATGTATACAGCGACGTTTAATTTATGTTTGTCGGCAAATATGTTTCAGCGACAAAACAAGTTTCCGCGGCTAAAATTATCTCTTTTCTCGACATCATAAAATTTGGTCGCAGAATTTTTGTTATTAGCGACAACAGGTTTTTGTCGCTTAATTATTTTGCGACGACAAGGATTTTTTGGTCGGAAAACCTGTTCTTTTTAGCGACTAATTCTTTTCTCTAGCTAAATATTTCTTTGTTGGGGTATAATATTGAGGCATTTTTGTTCACCGGCAAAATAATAGTTTACACAAAGAACGAAAATACAAAATGCTGAAGATCGGTTTTTATTAATGACTCACAAATCAATTACATTAAGTTCTACATCTTAGAAAAATATTAAGAATATAAAAGACCATAAGTATTTGAAATTACAAACAGATATATATAACTACAGCACTATCTTTGATCACTAAGTCAACTTAATTATCCTACCATGATGTAGACAACTGATCACAGAGGTGCAGCAGATGGAGGGAAAAGTATCACAGGTCCATTGCAAGCATGTCAGAATCCATATTGGCGGTGGCAAGAGGTATACAAAATGGATTCGTTTTCTTATACGATAACCTTATAGCTTCAATCTCAAGTGACAATAATTAAATGTAAAAAGTCACCTTCATGCCACCTATTGCAGAGCCAATCACAACGCCACATTTAGCTAACTCATTCGGGACATCTTCTTTCATGCGGAACATCTGCGAAGGATATTTTGCTCACAGTAAGAATGTAAAGCACCAAATGTTGTACCTAGCCGCATCTGACACGAATAAAAAAAAAAGATAGTGGTAAAAAGCATAATGAGGTGATATGTAGGAGCTGGAGAATTTCTAGTCCTATAAATGCATCTTAGAAGACATATCACCTTACGAGCAAAGTAACTATCAAGCCAATCTATAATTTCGGCATCAAGGAATATGCTTGTCATAGCTGTCGTTGCCCAGAGCTAGTCATGTAAAAAGCTGATGTCGCAGTACTTTTTGCGGTACTGAGCGGTAGCCATGGTACTTGTTCAAATGCGCAACTTCCATGATCATGCATACAGTAACACCAATGTGGCGGTAGAAAATCTTGGTAGTGCTACCTACGCATTCTCCATGAAAGGCATCCCCTTCGCGCACTCCTCAAAGTATCCTCAAGCTTTGCCTTATCTGACTTGCAACCCTAATCCCACGGCTTGACATCCAATAGATTTGAGCACTTCTCAGCTGAAGGAACAAATGTAAAAGACACATTAAATTCAATAACCAAACAAATATAACTTGAATCAAAACATAAGCTGAATAACAAATGCTCGATAAGTTTCATAGCTTCAAAAAAAATATACAACCAATACCACAGGATTCTGAAGGAAAATGTAAAACATAGAATAAAATTTTACTAATCCAACAAAAATAAAATGGAGCAAAAATATTGGGTTTATAGCATGAGCCGAGCTATCTAGAAATAAACTATCAAACATGATGAGCTTCATACAGTGCAAAGAAAACAGAACTCCATGAGTCGAAAGGAACTAGTTTAACTAAATCCAATAGTTTAAAGAAAAATCAAGCATTCAAAACAACAAACAACAACCATTTATTCTTTAGTCGTCTATTGCATGATGGCATTGGTCAAATCTGCGTACGAAGAAACATTCCACAACTTGGTATAACTTAGATAAGAATCCAAAAAAAGGAGGTAATATGTATATTCAAGGTGGAGCACATACTAAATTCACATAACAGTTCACAACAAAATGATGCAGTTCTGCCCCTGCATCACAAAGGTTGAAGACACAACACTAAAACAAGATTAATTAATTTAATTGCCATCTGTACTAGCCTACTAGGCTTGTAGCTAGCTAGCTATTGAAACATGGTATGCATATGTAAGGTAGAAATCAGGTGACTGTATTCATAGAACTTATCCCATTAGAATCTTGTCAAAGTGAGCCTTTGCATAATGATAAAATAAATTCAATGGTGAAAGTATCAAAAGTGTCTCAAATAAATTCATACAAGACGCCGACATACTTAACAAACATATGAAATTATAATCAGGACAGCATTTCAACCTTAATCAAGGAATGACAACCAGAAATGCTACATGTTTATCTGACTCTTAATATTTGTAGGATCACTAGTATAGGGAATAAAAGAGAGGGGCATTACTTTATCCATTTGTATGATCTGATTATTCATTAACCTAATTGACACTGTAAAGAAATAAAAACCAGCAACTGTTAAAGGTTCCAAACTACAAAATATATGTAACTTAAACAGAATTCAGAAATTTATTTTACCTTGGTAAGATTCTTGCATTACTGAAATCTTCGATTCAGAACAATTGAAACAATCATGGAAACCTGCTCATATATAACGTCATTCACAGCAGAATGAAAAGGTTTCAATATAACTATCACTCTTTTCAACATCTATATGATTCTTCTTTTCTTCATTAATCCATCTCATAGTCGTACTCCCTAGACCAAAAAATAAAATAAAAAAAAATCTAATTCACTACTACCCATGAAACTAATTTGCTTGAATTAGACATTAAACATAGTATCATGACTGAAAAGAATTAACACCCACTCATTTCATATCTCTTCATGAATTAGAGATTACATACAAGTTAGGAAGAAATCCCCAATTTTTTTCAAAACCCTGATTTAAAATTGCACAACATCTACCTGTTAAACATGAATCCATGATGATTGTTTCCTACATCTTTCTCGATTTCAAGGAACTTCATCATCATTTGCAAGCTTATTTCAACAAATCATTAATTCGGTGAAGCAACCCTAATTTTAATTCGAAACTGAAATCAAAGAAAACCCATTACCTCTTTACGCCAAGCATCTAATGATCCATAGCAAAATCCTCTTCTCAGTTCAATTGATTTTCTTACAAAAATCTAGAGAAGATGAGTTTCAGTGGAGAGACAGAAGGAGAAACGAAGATAGAAACTCAAACTAAAACTCTGATTTTTATTTTTATTTTGCGATCGAGATTGGAATTCAATCCCTAGCTTTCTAATGATATGGAGTGAATAGAGGGAGGAGAATACGAGATCGTGTTTTTTTTTACCAGTTGAGATAGAAAATGGAGATATGAAATCAGTTTCACGGGAGGTGAAAGAGGGAATATGACTGAGATCGTGTTTAACTTGGGTGGGTGTTAAAATTCTATCCGGGTTATATCTTTTTAAGATATGATGACATGGTTTTAAGGGGTCCACAGTTTAAGAGCATGGGCCATGGGCCTATGGCATATGGCCTATGGGTAGATATGTTTTAAAACCACTTATGAAGGAGGGAAGCTAGACGAGTTACCTGAGTAACATCACTACACGACTAATTGTATGCCGTTTGAGTGTTTTTTCTTTTCTTTTTTTAAGTGCAAACAACCGTCCATAGGATTTGCCTCCAAAAACTTTCAAAATGTTAAATTTAATGGTTAAAATATAATTTGATGTTTTAACTTGAAACGGCTAATAGTGCACCAATGACACGACCAGTAAAATTATCTCAAAAGAAGAAAATCTGGCTTGTTCTTTGTCTAAATTAATCTTGGTTAGCCAACAAACCCAGTCTTCATTTCCTTCTTAGCTTCTCAAATTCAACCACCACGAACTCAATCAACACTGCAGACAACCACCAATTTCTCCTCCACAGATTCCTTGATCCCGTTGAACTCAAGAATGAGCTCAAACCCAATCTTCCAATTATTCTCTCAATTCGAACCTATCATTTGTTCAGTCTTCTTCCTGAATCTTCCCTCGTAATTTCTCAATCTCTCTGTAGATCTCTCATCTCTGAATTTCATGGCCGCCTTCTCTCAGTTTCAGACAGAAGAAGAGGAATTAAAACTGACGATAAGAAGAAATAATTTCTTCCCTGATTTTTACATTATGTGAAGGAATAAAAATTGATACACGCACCCATCTTTCGGACGTAGGCTACCCAGTCCATATATGGCTTGTCGATTTCAGAAAACCGACAACCTAATTTTCAGTTCAACTGTCAAATCTAAGAGAATGACAGTTAATTTAATGCATAACTCATCTTCCATGACCTTGCCTGCTCCAAATATCGCCTGTGAATTGATCATTTTTGCCCTTTTCGCTCCCAATGACTCCAAAGTACCTAAATAACTCAAAAGCACACATAAGATACATAATTTACATGAAAACTCGCAAAGAAAGCATAAATACTAGATATAAAATTAAGTGTTTTAGACACCTATCAGTATACTCATCACTATTGTCATTATCAGGAGAAGAGAGTAAAACTTCAATTGATTTTCATTTGCTTGTTCTTAAATGGTAATGAATTAGAAGATTGCAGAAGTTTGTTCTTAAATGGTAATGAATTAGAAGAATACAAAAGTTTCAATTTGTATTTATTGTATTTTCTTGTAATCTACTTATTAATCACACAGGTTCTAAGACAACATGGCTTTTGATGAAAAAGAACTTAGAACTAATGTGATGATGACCCAAGGATCTGCTAATTTATCAGATGTTGAAACTGAGGATATAGTGGTGCACGTAGGAATTATTTGTAAACTCTTTGGATGTGAGTGAGATGATAAAGAAGACTTGTAAGAAGTTGTAGAGATACTGGATAAGGGTGATATGTTAAACTCGATCAACAACATTTAGTTTGTGTACATGGAACATACGTGGGATAGGTAAAGGTCCTAAATATGAACCGTTGATTGCCTTGCAAGATTCAGTTTGGTGTAAATTAGTACAAGAAACGAAGCACCTACGATTTCAAACGCCAGAATGAGATAAACTCTATGAACAAATATATCGAACGAAGCAAATTTTCTCCCCATACCGTAACCATTCCGGGGGATGGATGGTAATTTGGGATGATAAACATTTGAAATATGAGGAAGACAAGATTGGGAAAGAAACAGTTTTAGTGAGTTTTAGAATTACCAACACCAATATTAAATTCACGGTGACTAATGTGTATTGTTCAACAAATGAGTTAATAATAGAATGTTTTTGGGAAGACTTGGCACTATGAAGGCTAGATACAAATATGTGGTACGTAATAAACGATTTTAATGCAACTTTAGGTGACCATGAAAGAAACCGACCAGAGGTTGCGGACAAACCTCAAAGGCAGAGTTTGATTGATTTTATTGCGAAAAGCAAACTAGTTGATCCTCCATTACTAGGTGGAAAATTCAGTTGGTGTAATAAAAAAAACATGATTCCATCAAGTGTAGACTGCATAGGGATCCATGTATACCGAAGCTCTTAGTGAGGATATTTATTCAGCCGAACAATATTTGGTAATTGATTTAGCTTATACTGGAGTGTCAGATTACATCCAAATTATTTTCACTGCGAACATCGTGCCAAAAGGTAAACTTTTATACTTAACCATTTTCTTTTCTTATTTTAATCATTTTATTGATTGATAGTATCAAAATACTACTAATTGTGTTAACAAATCAATTAAATTTGGCATTAATGACTACGATGTACAACACACATATAGAGAAAGGTAATCAACAAAAGGTAAAGTGAATATAAATTTGTGAAAGTTGGATTTTTATTGCTAGGTTGCTCTTGAAATGTTCAACAAAACTCATGTTGAAGCATATTTAGCATGGGTGGTGTGCTCAAAATATAAGGTATACCTTATATTATTCTTATGCTTTTGTTTAGGTCGGAATTTAGTTCACTTGAGAGCATATTTTGTTTATGTAAATAACTATATTTTGCTTCGTACATATGATCGCTATCGTATGCGTCAAAAATAATTTCACTTTCTCACTTACAAAAAATATGGATTAAGTATATGGTAAGAGAGAGTTCGTTCCCACAGAGAGGCGATTGTTGTTAAGCAATTTCAGTTTCTTCGTAACCAAGGGGGATTTTTCAGAATTTATGAAAGCATAATAGAAAGCAAAGTAAATGGTAATAGATAATCAATAAGAAGAAGATATTGGTCACGGGATAGTATCATTCACAAACATGTATTTTCATCAATAACTAGAATTGGTAATTTAATCTCTCATTTATTAAAAGTCCTAGGATATCTTGATCGCAAGAATATCCCGTTTATTTCCTGATTTAATCACAAACAACATTAAAAGATGCTATTGTGAAATCTACATAGAAAGCAACCTAAAGTGTAAAAGCACAAATAAGTTTAACTTCCCAAGAGCATTAAGTTTTATGAAATAAGACAAATCAAAGCAATTGAACGTGTAAAAGCACTAATCCAATTTAACCAAGGTTATGATTCATATGCGATTAATAAGATGTATCACTACAAGATATAACCACAAGATGCTACTAGAAATCAGAGATTGACAACTTTTACGTATTGAAAACCCTAATATAGCAATAGAGATGAAAACAAATCCAATTGATTCCGGACTCAACCAAACTAGCATTCAAATAATATGATAATATAAACAATGAATCATAAGCAATAAAATTGAGACAAAACTAATATATTGAATCAAATAGCATGTTTGATGAAATCAACTTTATCCCATAACCAATATTATTTGTTTAACTACTCATAGCTATGGAGTTCATCATAATCAATAAAAAAATGAAGAAGATGAAAAACAAAGAAAACAAACCCTAGAAGTGTTTCTGCCTCTCTCCAAAAGCTCCAAGTAGAATAAAATACGTCCTCCAAAGTTGTAGAAGTCTTCTCTTTTCATAGCTCTCTTGTTTTCAAAGTCCATCACCCAAAAAAAGTTCACCAAGCCAATATGTGAGACAAAACCCGTGTAGAAATTTTTCCCAAAAAGTGTTGCCGGAGACCCAGGAAAATAGCCGGAACTTGGCCGGAAAACATCCAGGAAAGTACCTCAGGTGACCATCAAAGTCAAACCGGTCGTCGGTCAAATGAGTTAACTCGGGAAGTCAACTAAGTCAAGTCTGAGTTAGGAACGAGTCAGCTACCTGAATCGGCTGAATGGGATGAGTTGCACAACCTAGGCCATTTGTGCTGACCTGAGCTAGTTTTGCGCCATTATGGCTCATTACAGCTTCAACAATGTAACCCCAGAAACTGGTACCAATTCATCTAGCACAATCAACTCCATTCTCGGCTATCTTCCCTTCTCCACTTCGCAGCAAGCTACAAACCCATTTACATGTAGTTCAAACCATCTTAGCTATGCCACAATTCCATTTCTTCATTCTAGCAACTATTGCTCTCACCAACAACAAACACCATCATAAATCCTCAGTAGTTCCATCTCCAGTTGCAGCAAACCAACAAAACTGCAGGACTGCTCAAAGCCAACATCATCAATGCTCCAATCAAATTACCACCACAGGATACAAGCTCAATTTATCCTCAAAAAAGCACCAGAACTACCATAATTTATCAAAGAGTTCAGCTGCAACTTCAATCTGCTGCTTCAGTCACCAACGACAACAACATTTCTTCCATCTGTGGCTGCATCTCAAACATCACCAGATTCATTCCATTTTCCCTATAATCTTTACCATCAAAACCTTCCAATTCAATCCTACCATTCATCTAGACCTAGAACTTCAATGAACTCAGCCACTTCCTCTATGATTCAACAACAATTGCTATCAACAGCTCAACCATATCAGTAACGATACTAACTTCTCCGTCTCACTGTCTTCAACTCATCTTGTTCTTCTCAGCACCATCAACCATTGCAGTAAGCTCATCTCACACACATACAGAGCACCAAATCACAACACACTGGCATCATTCCTGCAACTGCAACAACCATCCAGTTCACAACTCAAGCCCAACCTGCAATTTCACTTCTCTTTGCCGCTAAACCATTTCTCAGGTTATCCCATTTCAGATGCAAACCAACTACTATATCTTCTTATCCTCCAACCATAGCATAAGACTCAGCTGCTCAACCAATTTCAGTTCCACCAGAATCAACACATCAGTCTTCTCTTCTTTCCACACTACACAGTACCACCTAACTCAGGCCACAACTATATCTTACAATCAGTTCTAAACTGCAGCTCACACCTGGACATGTAATCTGCAATTTATTCACACACAACACCATAAGCCATCTCTCCATAACATTGAGTTCCAGGATTCAATCTCCAGCTACAGCAGAAACCCATTTATTACCACAGACTCATCTTCTCAATCCCTTTGAAATTCATCTCAATCACCACAACAACCCTTGTCTGCAATTTCTCACAGACCCACCAGTTTAAACACCAACTCAGCCTTATCTTTTGCTTCATCACAAACAGTTTTAAGAGCAGAGAACCCTAATCGATCTCAACCACCATCAATTCCTTCTTCCTCTTCTCTATCGACAGAAACATACATCAATCTTCATCTTTACTTAAATCTCGATCTGAAACACTCGTTCTTTTGTCGATTTCTCCCTTCCCTTCTCTAATTTTGTGCTTCAATTTCGTTTCTTTCTTAGTCTTAGAAAATCCTCATTTTCAACAACAACAAACCATCCCTGAAAAACTCAATCTGCTCTCTCGATTAAATTTCTCACCGACTCTCAGACAACTTCCGCCATGGGTTCTCTATTTCAGGCAGGGAGAAAGAAAAATGAAACCTAATGATTCCATCTCTGAAATTTAGGTATTGGTAATGAGTGAAACTGTTAATACACCCATAACTTTAGATAAGGGCCACCATATGAGTGCCTCTTAACCTCCGATGAACTCTTGATAGTGCATGCCCGCGCAATGATATTTTGCCCTTCTTGCTCCAAATGAACACTGTCTTCTTCTTCGAATTGTTCCACCAACAACAACCGTCTCTTACTTCTCAGATCCACTTCTTCTCTTCAAATTCTCTACCTCACTAAAGCTGCCATGCTTTTCAGACAATGAATTTGCATCACTAAATCTGACATGCTTTTCAGACAGAGATGAAGAAATAAAAGCAAATAATGAGAAATAATTTCTCTCCAAATTAACACTTGCACGTGAGAAATGACGCTTCCGGTCTTCTTGCTTCAAATGGAAAATTTCTTTTTCTTTTGATCTAAATGACTCCAAAGTACCTAAACACTCAAAAGCAAACATAAGATACATATTTTACAAGAAAACTAGCAAAGAAAGCATAAACAATAGATAAATATTAAGGTGTTTTAGACACCTATGAAATTCCCCCATACTTAGACTTTGCTAGTCCTCGAGAAAATCAAACAAAACTAAAACGTACAACTCCATTTCGTTGAGGATACGGTCACACTTAGCATGTATAACAAGCCTTTGAACCCCTAGGTGTCCCTAGTGGATGAGTTATAGCCTCGTGAGGGTTTACAAGAGGTATACCCACAAAACCTATATCATTAACTCCAGTTACCTGTGAAAAATTTAAGAACGACACTAAACAATCTCTTTAGTTGGCATACTATTAATCTTACTATAGCTAATATATAAAGAAAAGAGGTGTTTTTCAACCGTTCACAGTTAAATGACAACGCTACCCCTCTGTGTTTTTTCTATTCTGCCTTCGTTTTCTTCAGTTTTTCGTTAATTTCAACCAATCGACGGGCATTTTATGTCTGGCTGTTTCTTCTCTTCAAAAACACATCGAACAGAAAAACGAAGAACTCAGCACATCAAGCTGATGCTTCTAAAATTATTTTTAAACTGATCATAGAATTCAACTCAAAATTTTCCACCGAAGAACCAATTTTTGTCATCCCAAATTTGTATTGTCACACGAAGAAAAATACTGTATTTTTGAAGCTGATTTGAGCTTGGAGAACGATTCCCCAATTTAATTACCAAAATCAAATCTTCTTCTCTTAAAATCTATTTATACTTCCTGAATCGATTTGTATATAAACCCACCAATCACATTGCACATCCCTAAATCTAGCGTATTCAGAATGTTCTTCTCAAGTTTCCCAAATATATTATGTCAATCACTGTCAGAAATTAAATCAGGTAAATTTGTGAAGGAAGAACAACGCTGTTATTCTGAAGCTGATTCGAGCTTACACAAATCAATAGGTATATAAACATGCTTGAATTCAATACAATTTTTTTGATGAAATCGCTCCGGATGTAATCATATTGTGATTTTCTTCCGTGGTTTTGATGAACATTAGTAGACGATTCATGCATCATCGTTAGTTATAATTATTTTATTGAACTCCAACTATTTGTAAAAATGCTTGAGGGGTAACGATGTTCATAAAATGTGAACATTAGTAGACGATTCAGAAGTTGACTGAAGCCCTTTAAATGTTTCCAAGAAGATAGCCACGAAGACATAAAATGTGCATACTGAAAAGAAATAATAGGTTGAGGAAGTAATATAGACCAAACTGCTCAAACTAAGACTTAACTTGCTTTCTAATTAGGTGAGATGAGATTGAGTAAGTGGTTACGATGGAGAAAAAAATGGTGAGATGTTAAGGCCCTAAAATAAAGAGGGACAAGTCGTGTCTATATATTTTTATTTCTTATGAGCTTAGTATTAAATATTATCAAATTCTGGTTTGAGAATGACTGCTTATAGTTTGGTTGTGGGAATGTATTGGAAATGTTTTGTTGAATATGATTATGTTGGGAATCACGAAACAATTGATGGTGTTGATTTAAATGTATCCATGGCTTCGATAGGCGAAAGTGTTAAAAGTAGTTCACGAAACCTGCATTACAGGTCTTGAAATGGAAAGGCAGGCGCATCGCGCGTACGTGTTTTACTAGTGATTATAGGAGGAAGTACCCTGATGCGAACCCAAATTAAGTGGACAAGTTGGAGACTCTGATTGATGTTTATGATTCTTTGGAAGAGATTGGTTCTTTGAATGAGGGGGATTTTGCAGCTAGGGAGTTAACAAAAATAAAGCATAATCAAGCCTCTATGAACTTAACAAGGAAATGGTTTTCAAGATCTAAAAGACTTTGACTGGAAGATGGAGAAAGGAATTCAAGGTTCTTCCATAAAAATGCCTCTTACAATCATTAGGTAAATTCAATAAATTCTTTAATTGTGGATGGTGTTATGAGTCATGACAAGGGCATAATCAATGAGGAAGCAAGAAGATTTTATGAAGAAGGTTTACTGAATATGCCCAAGTGAAGAAAGTGATTTGGGGTTTTGGGAGAAACAAGTCGCCTGGACCTGATGGTTATACAATGAAGTTTTTCAAATCTGTATGGGATATTATTAAGCCAGAGTTAATGGCTGTTATGAAGGAGTTAGAACAAACTGGAAATATTGATTGGAGGCTGAATCACACAAATATTATTCTTATACCTAAGTGTGAGGGAGAACTTCTATGTGTAACTTTAGGCCAATTAGTTTGATAAGGGGGTGTATATAAAATAATATCAAAGTTGTTGGAAAATAGGCTGAAATTAGTAATTACTTCCATAATTTTAGAGTTTCAAGGTGCATTTGTAGATAGTAGCCAGATAACAGATGGAATTTTAATTGCATTTGAGCTTATAGATTCAAGAGAAAGATAAGGCAAACCTGGTTTGATTTTGAAGGTGAATTTAGAAAAAGCATTTGATGGTTTTAGTTGGAGTTGTCTTGACTATACAAGGTTTGGGTTTGGTGTTACTTGGAGAAAATGGATTAGATAGTGCTTATCAAGTACAAGATTTGCAATGGCTATAAATGGGTCTGCATCCTCTCTTTTTAGAAGCTCTAAATGTATTAAGCAAGGAAACTCAATGTCTTCATTTCTGTTTATTATGGTGGTTGAAGTGTTATCTGTTCTGATCAAGAAGGCAACTACTTTGAATTTATTTTCTGGGTTCAAGGTTGGTTCTGACGCACTTGAGATCAATCATCTGCAGTTTGCAGATGATCTTATAGTGTTTTCAGATGATGATGTTGAACAAGTTATGAATTTGAAAAATGTGTTGTTAGCTTTTGAGATGATCTCTGGTCTCAAAGTTAACTTCAAGAAGAGTGCAGTTGTGGCAGTGGGAAACGCAGAGAATGTAGCTGAAAGTGCAATTATTTTGGTTGTTTTATGGCTTCTTTTCCCATGAAGTATCTAGGCATCCCTTTAGGGAGTAAATCTAAGTCAGTTGGGGTTTGGGGTGTGATTCTTCAAAAGTTTCAAAAGAAGTTGAGTTTTGGCAAATGAAGTATTTATCAAAGGGAGGTAGGTTGATGCTAATCCAGAATGTTTAGTGCATCTTTCCTATTTATTATCTGTCACTTTTTCAGCTGCCTGCTTCTGTTGAGAAGCAAATGGAGAGAATAATGAGACAATTTCTTTGGGGTACTTCGAATAATAAACCTAAGAAGGGGTTGGGTAGGCTGTAAGAAGATAAATCTTCCGAAAGAAGAAGGAGGAGTGGGTATCAAGAACCTAAGACTAATGAATAGGGTTTTGCATGCAAAATGGTATGAAGATATGGAAATGAGGAGGAAGCTTTATGGAGAAGAATTGTAAATCACAAGTTTGGTGGAAATACTAGTGATTTCTTTCCTAACCCTACTTCTATTTTTTCTCTTAAAGCTACAAGAAAAAGCTTATGGGCTGGTATTCTTAAATGCACTGATGAAATAAAGCAAAATACCACATTACAAGTTAACTCTAGAGACATGATTCTATTTTGGAAGGACAACTAGCTAAATGGACAATCTTTGAAGACTCTATTTCCAGCTCTGTATAAAATCAGTAGAATGCAAGATGCTATTGTGGCTGATCTGTGTGAAATCAACAATGGAGATAAGAATTGGAATTTAGCTTTTTGTAGACATCTAAAGGAGGAGGAAATTGCCGATGTAGCACATCTTACAAATCTTATTTTTACATAGAACTATGACAACGAAGAAACATATCAAAGAGTTTGGTAGCATGGAAGACAGGGCTTTTCTGTTGCAGACTGCTATAAAGCTATGGAGTCTCATTTTTTGCTGCATTTTCCATACAAATCATTGTGGAATCTAAAAATTCCACAAAAGCTTTTTTCTTTTTTGTTTGGACTCTATGTTACAGTGTAGCTCCAACACAAGACTCTTATAGGATTCATTTATGGTGAATGGATGTTTACTGCACAAAAAAACAGCTGAGTCAAATCATCATTTGTTTTTGCATTGTGAAGTCACAAGAGATATTTGGTTATTTTTCATGGATTATTATGGTTTACAATGGGTTTTCAAGAAACTGTTAGACAGAATTTGGGAATGGAGAAGGAAAAAAGGGAAAACAAACAATGTCAAAAACAATATCTGGGATATAATCCGTTTGCAGTCTGGTGGGAAGTTTGGATTTAGCGCAATGGAAGACTTTTTAATGGAAGATATAACACTTTGGAGGCAATCATCAACGGTGTAAAGATGTTCATCTACAACTGGTGCTTGAGAACAAATTTTTTTCAGGGAGTTTCACTAAATTTTGTTTTGAGCCTCTTTTTGTAAAGATACCAATTTTGTAATCCCAAATCACTTGAGAACAAATTCTTTCCTTTCTTTTCCAATGGCTCTACTATAATTGAGCCTCTTTTTGTATTTTCTTCTCAGCTCTTTATCACCGTGGTGATGAGCTGATTTTTATAATTCATTACCCTTTCTGAGTCAAAAAAGAATTAGTCACTTTATCCTAATCAAACAAGTCTTCCGTCGATTGGATTTGGGATATCACTAAATAAATTAATCAATAAATACAAATATATACTTGGGCAATGGAATTGAAGCCTAATGATTTCCAAATATATTAGAATTTTTACATGATAAAGGTGCATAAGATGAAAGTCTAATGTGCAAACATTGAGGAACAGAAGAAACTCAAATTTAAGATGAGGAGAAAGTGTCAATGATGGTTGTGTGAAGTGGGTCACTCAAATGGGTAGCCCAGTTGTTCAGTGGACCTTTGCCGGTAGCTGCGGCCTGAACAGCAAAACCCAAGAAGCCAACCATGGCTAGACGAGCGTGCTTGATTTCGGCTAATTGAAGTCTTTCTTTTGCCTCAGGGTCAGATGCTAAGCCGAGGGGATCGAAGTAACTGCCACCAGGGTACAATCTCTTCTCAGGTTCGAGCTCGGCGTTCCTCTGGAATTCGATGTATCCAATAACAAGAACTTCGATCCATATCAAGGAGGTGATGGTGAATGGAAGTGGAAGCCCCAAGTATGAAGACCCATCAATCAATTCTACCTGCACAAAGCAAAATCAATACTAGAAAAATGGTACTTATATCAATTGGCGAGTTTCATTTTTTTAAAGATTGTCTAAGAATTTTGTGTCGACGAGTTTCAAACTCAAATCATATATACCGTCACCCAAAGACTTTACTACTTTACTACCACGGTGGCATCCGCTAAATGATGAGACTTTGATGACCCAAACTTGTACAGATCCTTAATTACGATCCAAGTCTGAAATTTATCTAAATCTTAGTTATCGATAATATAAAGACTTTTTTTTTTTTTTTGAGTACTAGGCAATGTTTATTTTTGCCGATAGTCCGACACTACCCCATGAGCTAAGTCCAGATTTATTTTAGGCCAACATGAGCTAATTTTAGGCTAGCTACTACACAGCAAGATGAAAACCAAACAATCTCACATTCAAGATTTTCATCTAAAGGCGAAAACATAGGCAGTAGTACGAAATAAAGTTGTTTCCTGATACATAATAGCATGAAACTAGTTTTATTAAGAGATTTCAAATTTTATAGCATACCTTTCCGGCGTCTTGCCATGTGACACCGGTGAGTGATTCAACAGCGAGAGCACCGAGTGTAGCAAGCATAGCCCATCTACCATGAATGAGCTCACATTCACGGAATCTTTGTAATCCAAAGACTTCAGCATATGGTTGGAATGGAGTTGATTTCACGTCAGAGTCTTCAGTTCTAGTTCCAATGACCTCACCAGCAAAATTCTTAGCTAAATTTTGATCCAAACCATCCAAATCAAACTGTAAGTATTCAGCTGGCTTTCCTAGACCAAAAGGGTCGAACCCGTAGTCTCCGACTAACGATCCGTCTAAGTATTCGGGTGCTTTTGCACCTGGAAACCAAAGTGGACGATCGGAAACTACTGATTTAGATACCTTTTTTGGTGCTGCTTTTTTCTTTCCGAATCCAAACCGGGCAGTGATTTTGCCTCCGTTGGAATGCACATTCTGCAAATGTGTTCCTAGAAAGGATGAAGTTGCAGCTGCGGTGGTTGCGGCCATGGTGATGGTTAAGGCTAACGTTGGCTAGGTAGTATTGTGGTATGAATGGGAGGGATGAGTGAAGAAGAATGCTAATGAATTGATGGGGTTATATTTTTTTGTGATTGAGAATGGGTTTCTTTTAAGGTTTAATTGGTTTATCCATGATATTCATTTGTGATCATTGGATTTGATTGGAATATCCATCTCAGGGTTATTAGAGTCTCGGCCTTATCGTTTGCCTTATCTGTGATTTTATTTGCATTCTTGTTGTACGCAAAGGTGGCACCTACAAATTATGTGGTTCTGGTTTCACAATAGACAGATTTTTTTAGTGGCTTCAAGTACGGGAAATGTGTATGATTTGGTGCAACTTGTTATAGTGTAAGAACACTACATACTACTAGTTCTGATCAAATGATATGTGCATCTTGTGCACGGTCATGGACGCAGAAGAGAAGGACCTACATACATCTCGAGATCTCATGCACCTTTCTTGGACTCTGGCAGACCATGTGTTGGGCTTATCACAAATTGTATGCCCAGGGATCATGTTAAAATGCAATCCTTCTCCTTCCTTTGAAAAATTTGGCATGACATCTGGCATAGGGTTAAGCTGGAGTGGACCATGTTGAGTTTTCGGACAAGCAAAACTCGTGTAGCTAGTGTAAAAACTCCCGACACATGAATACTGTACATGCAAAATATCAACCAAGATGGGCCTAAAGGGAATCACGGGCCGTTGAAGCTTGACTACTGCAAGCCCTATGGTCCATATCTAACAGACCGTCACAGATTAATAATATGATTTCAGGTGAATTTCCCCTGCTGTGGTTAAAGAACAAACTCTCTTCTTAGAGCTTCTGGCACCACAGAAAAAATTAGGACCAATAAAAAATCTTTTGGCAAAATTTAGACCAATAACAAATCGGATACCTTTGGCAAGTATTTACAATGCCCGCATCAACCTATGACCGAATTATAAAACTTTTTTTTCTTTCAAAAACCCTAATTCTTTTATTGTATCACGTTTTTCTCTGGAATTCTCTTTTCTTTTTGTTTTCCTTCTCCCTCTCTCTGTTCATTGTAAATGTTCTGATCGTTGATTTGTTCTAATAATTTTCTTTGGTTTTATTTCGCAGGAGCAGTGTTTGCTGAAAAAGGTAAATAACCAAATCCTATTCGTTAATGTTAAACTGAAAACCTTTTGTTTAATTTCCGCTTTTTGCAGGTACGATTTAGTGAAAATCGATTTGATAGACAACAAAATCCTTCTCTCCGGGCAGCTCTATTAATTACCGTAGGTTTCGAAATTATTTTTTTTGTTTTTCGCATATTTTATTTGAAGTAACTGATCTGCTAGTATATATAATTTTTTAATGAACATGCACAAAATCTTGCATCAAACACTCAAGTAAAGGATTGTACAAAACCAAAGTTAAGCTAAACAAGCACACCACGTGGTTCGATGTTAAAACCTACATCGATGGAATGATTTTACTAAGCTGAGGTGAGATTACAAATGTCTGTGGCATAGATCAGTGCAAAAACAAAAGGAGTTGTGCAGCTATAAATTTAATAATCTTTCTTTTTCTGGTTTCCTTGAATATTTTCCAACTTTGTTAAAATACTCAAATTTCTTCTTTTATAGCGAAATATAATTAACGAAATATAATTAATGAATGACAGAGTGCAAATTTGTGCACCTCGCTAAAACCGGGGTGCACATTCCGACCCTTATTACTGGGTGTTTTTCGTATCATAAAACCGCTTCAATATTTTTAAAACCACTTTTGTGAAGTATTTTATTTTCTTATAAAATTATATCTTCCATTAAAAGTGCAAGTTTCCTCTCCCTTTATTCTTTATCGTTCTCAGTCATGGTGGTAACTGGTAATCAGATGGAGTTTTTGATCATTTTTTTTTATTTCATCTTTTTTATATCTAGAATTTAAATTTGCACCATAAATTATATAAGAATAAAGAAAAATCAGAAGATTAAAAGGGGAGGGAGAAGATGGAGATGCAACGCATGCAAATTGTTTTTTTCCCTATCTCTTGCACTTACCCTTCCTCTGCAAATTCAAAAGAAATTTTATCAACATATCTGACAATTACTTTCACTGTTAACTTGTATTAACTAATTTGTTCTTAAGCCAATTTTATAGGGTTTTGTTCTTTTAAACTATTAGTATGTTACTGAAATTTGTAATATGTTCCATATTCTTTTGAATCTGAAAATTTTGGATTCCAATTGAATCTCTCAGAATTTTTAATTGAATATGTGAATTAATTTATGAATGAAGCAACACCTTATAACCTGGTAGTACCACTAGTTTCTCTCTCACGAATTGTTACTTCTTCACCCTCAACGGCAATAGTGACTAGGTAATATTAGAAATAACCCAAATCTAAGAAGGGTAAAGAAATGTATTAGGAATGATGTTACTTCAGTAAATGAAAAATCAAAGAAAGAGATTCCAAATCTAGTTGATGATTCTGATGGTGGTTAAGAACTTCATGGTGTATACCGGTTGAAAGACAACCTCATTCAATAATTTTTTTTTATCCAACCCGATAGAGATATACAACTCTTGTAATTTTTTAAATAAAAATAAAAAAGATAAAAATAAAGTCAAAGTAAGAAAGAAGAAAGTGGTTTTGAGAAGTTTTATCAACCAATTATGAGAGATGGAATGTGCACCCCGGTTTTAGAAGGGTGCACAAATTTGGACTCTGAATAACAACTCATTTACATCGCTCCTAAGTAGATCTTCCGGAGAGCTGGTCTGGCAAAGTGATTAGCGCAGCTTTCAGTGAGTCCATGACCCCTCCCATAGTCAAGAGCAAATCTTATATTGCCAAGCATGTAGTTAACCTGGTCTTTTACAAATCTTACTGTTCTGACTCGCAATTGAGGCATATTTGCCTGTAGATGATGAAAATGGGGTAGGGTTAAAGAGATAAAGATGGTTAGGGTTTGTATGAGTGCGAAAGGTTGATTACGTATAATCCTTACCTAAACAAGGAAGATCAAGGGATGCTTCAGTCACAGAATAGAGAGGTAGGTTTGGTGTAGGGAGGGTAGCTGAGAGAGGATAGATTAGAGTTCTTAGTTGCAGTAGGTTGAGGCGAATAAGCTCTAAGGAAGAGATAGACAGTTGCAGAGAACTTGTTATGTTGTTTTGTTATTGTTAACTTGTTGTTTTTGAGTGACTAAGAGTTAGTCTGTTTATAGCTCTGCAAAAACCTAATCGCTAGTCGGTGGGACAAGGATGAGGAGCATAGTTTTATACCCGTACGCGTCACATCACTAAAATTCAAATCGAGTCGAAAGACTCTCAGACTTGTGAAGATACCAATTTTGTAAGCGATTCTGACCAACTTTCAACTGTTGACCCGCACAAATGAGTGATATTTTGTTAAAAAATACTAATTTGTATTAAGAAAGAAAATGTTAAGGATTGAACTTAAGACCTAAAGTACCTTACTAACAACTCTTAGCCACCATACCATAATCCCTAATATGTAGCTTATTTTATCTCTATATTGTTAATGTCAAAGTTCCATCCAAATATAGAGATTCAAAATTTATTTATGAATCTTCGATTGGCGATTCAATATACGCCTCGATTCTTAAAATTGAAAAACGAGTCGTGATTCGACCCAGAATTTAAGAACCTTGATGAGGATTAAGATAAGCACCTTCTTTTTATTCCCAAGAACAAATCAAGGATTGAGTCAGTTGATTCATTGTGTCCGACTATCCTCTTCATGTATAAGTAGGCTGGTACTCATACGTGTCGTATACCGCTGGACCAAAATCCTAAGTTTATCCCCAGTATTTGTGACACAATCATCTTGTGATGTATCGTATGACATGGTAGTATTCTCAAAGTTGTCGTAACTTGGGCAGAAGGCTATTCATGTTTTCCATGGAGACAATCCCGAGTCATGTGGAGGTCTCAGTGAGGCTTGTTATAACCGTGTATCATGAGGAGATCATAAGCTTAGTTGAGGTCATTATGACCTAAGATGGTCGTATGTCGATTAAATGAGTAGAGGTATGACCAGGTCTGTAGATATACTAAGGCATGGTATTACTTTTCCAACCACGATCAAGATGAGTCCTCGTTCAACCTTAGGAGAAAGGTAACTTCTTGTCCAATCTTAGGAACAAGGTAACTCCCCGTCCAACCTTAATAGCAAGGTAAGTCCTTTTCCAACCATATAAGCAAGGTGATAATCATAGTCCAATAGTAGGAGCTATGAGAGTCATTGCCCTACCATATGAGTTACTAGCCCTTAACCCGTGCCGTAACGGCACGGGCCATGATGTTGGTTCATTTTTAATATATCGTATAATTTGTGTCCCGAATACTTATCAACTCCTTATGATTTAATATATGTTTGTCATAGAGATAGTTGGGATTTTCCTCTCTTTTTTACTTTGTTTTTTTCCTTTAATATTTTACCGCCGGAGATTTGCTCAAACGAAAGAAATATAATCTTAACTTCAGATACTTTTTATTTAGGTTCATTGCTTATAATGATATCATGCTCTACATGAACATGGAAGTTTAAATATTTTTTGAAAATATGTCGTCAGCAGCGCTCATCTAGTGAAATCAACTAATCAATATCGTCCATAAAAGTCTCAACATGCTCTATTTCTCTCCAAACACTCATCTATCATGGTCATGTTGTCGATCCTCCAAATAGGCGAGAGAATAGTATTTTTTGCATCGAACGAATGATAAAAACTATCCAATGTGACATGATTTTCTGTAATTTTTCAACACCCATTAGATGACAATGTTTAAAATGTGTACCCATTACCTTTTCGAAGGGATTGTATATATGCAAACCTACGCCATTAAATCTTCAACAAAGTATTGTGCCCAACAATTCGTCTTAACGAAGGCTTTGGTAACTTCAAAAGTCTTGGACATTTTGTCACTTCCGTATGTTCCTACCTTCACTTGGAATACAATCAAGCGACATTACCTCATAAAGAACCTTGAACACATATTGTACTCCATGATCCTATTTCAAATTAATAGATTGTCAATAGATCCTTTACCAAAAGTTGACATATTCTACGTTGAATATTTAAATCGAAATAGTTATACCTCTTTCATTTGTATCAAGTAATCCGTTGTATATCCCAACAATTCTTCTACAACAATTCCTTTCTTTTGTCGTTTCCGGACCATTAGTAGCCATATTGTCAAACGCAATCTGTCTAATTTTGTTGATGTTATGTATTTGCAATGTTCATTTTTCTTAAATAAATAGATTGTGGAAAAACTAAAAAAAAAAAAACATAAGTATTACATCAGGTCTAAGTTAATATATCCAAAATACTTCGGACACTGCTTCTAGTGCCTTGTTTCCTCAAATTCCTCGTTGCATTGTAGGCAGTATAGGCAACACCAATCATTTGCGAAGTGAGCAATTTAACGCAAGTGTGGCCAATGTATCCCTTGCTGTAATAATAATAACAACACGTCAATTTTTTCAAGGCATCCAATTGTAAATGGTATGAATCTAATAGATTTGAATTATACCTCAATCTTAGATATCACCTTCTTCTCACATAACATAGCAATTGAGGAAGGACAAATCTTGACCACTCTTTACATATAGGCGAGTTAGCCAAACTATGTTTTGCATTTGTCTTAAGTGAAATTTTTTATTAATCCATATTTTAGTCAACTCTATCGAAATAGGTCTAATTAGTCCTACTGCAAGTTAATCTTAAATTTTTGACCTTATCTCTTGACCAAATTCATCAAGTATTCTCGATTCGTGTTAGCGTGTGATCTACCCATCTGTGTCTACTCTACCTTCTAACTCCATGAATGAAACCTATACATATTGATCCGTAATTTGATATTGTTGATTTGTCATCAAGAGGTTGCATGATTTGAGAATGTAAAATATAAAAAATATTCTATAAACATCGGAGGCGAAATTTAGATTTATGATTTAGAGTTTTTTATGATGATTTTGATGAACAAACATAATTTTCAAACAAATATTTTAGAATGCAAATACATTTTCCCGGTCAATAAGATTTTAATATCGGGAATTGAGTGAATGTTGTTGTCTTTGTAGGTAGTTGTTGCGAAACAACTCGACATTGATGGTCTTTCAGGAAAAAGAATGTAATACGCGGGTACACCAATTTCCTTTATATAATACGGGTGATCGAACAGTCATGATCATATTGTCTTATATGTTCCGGTATCATCCTCGAAATATTTGGTTTTTGTCCTTATCAATCATGCTAAAAACAACCAATTACATCTTTCACAATACAATAAAACTCACTAAAAAGCAAAAACTATTATTATACACTACTATTACCAACACCCACACCACCATAAAAACCATCCACTGCCACTATTTCTTCCACCAATAGTAATGTTACCGCCTCCACCATTCACAAACACCCGCCATCGCTTATACTAACCCTACTTCCACTACCACCGTTAGAATTAATATAGTTTTTAGTAAAATTATGTATTTATGTTAGATTATTAAAGGGACATTTATAATAGAAATTTAATTAATCATTTATCTTTGCGAAGGAAAAATCCACGACCACTCTTTACATAAACAAATCGATAATAAATAATTTCATATGTTACGATCTTGATTCGTGTCGTTCGTTTAGTTATTACATAAAATAGCAATTGATTGCACCAATTTTTTAAAATGGACATGTGTTTTATCGAGTTTATTTAACATAAGAATGATCAACCACGTTTTATACTTTATAATATAACGTTACATATTTTTTGGCGTTCCGAAATTAACATAATATGTTTTTGTTCACCAATACCCGCCACCACATAAAACCATATGAATCCACTTTTTTTATCCACCACCACCTAGTGGAGGAGCCAAGGGTTGACTAACCTGGCTCTAACCCCTTAAATTTTAAATAACTACATAAATTTCTTAGTTGATTTTATAAATAGTACTTTGTCCATATATATTTATGGTTTAGTCCACCAAAGTTTACATGTTTCTTTTTAAAAAAAAAAAAATAGGCCTCCTCAATGTCAATTTTTTACTCCACCACTGCCACCATCACTGCCGTCCATCCCATGTAGGTTGTTGGACGCAATTCTAATTTTCAATCACAAATGCCATGTATGAGGTTTAGATTGAACAAAATTTCGTCAATTGATTAGTTTCATTATTTATTTTTCCGTGTATATATGCTTTTTTTTTGTATTGCAATCAATTTTATTTTAACATTAAAAAATCATGATTTATACGATATAATACTAAAGATAACAGGGGTACCATTTGGGTGATCCAACTACGATCATGAAAATATTGTCTTGTATGATATCATCCCTGAAATATATGGTACCTTCCTTTATCAAAAGTGTTAAAAACAACCAACCACATCTTCCACACTACGATGTTATCGATGTTGTAACAATAACATAAAATTAATATTGTCCATCACTACTCACCAGCATTCACCGTCACTACTTCTTCCACCACAAACCGAGGCGGAGCCGGGATTTTGAGGAGAGAGGAGAAAAAATTCTTGGCAAGTTGGATACGGGTGAAAAATGGACTTTGTATCCCATTTTACGATAAAAAGAACAAAAATAAATATAATTGTGCTTGGCTCAGCCCTTAACCACCACTAACCTTTCGGCCTCCACCTCTTGTACTACTCATTATCGCAGAAAATGTCTATTGATTCTATTTATAAAAATAACTTATTAATAGAAATAAATATTATAATTAATTAAAAAAACATTTATAATTAAAAAATGATTAGTCATTTATTTATTATGAGCAATTAGTGAAACACTAATTAATAAAACACTTTATAATGAATAGATTATTTATTATGTGCAATTAGTGAACACGAATTATAAAACAATTATGGTATTTAAGTTGAACAAACCAGCACTGTTGATGTATCTTTTCTATCAATTCCAACCAAGGTGGAACATTGGTTAGAGGCCACTCTTATGACACAATAGGTCATGAGTTCGAACCTCCCCATTATAATTTTTGAAATTCCATATCTTGACTTGAGTATTCATTTTTCATTCATAATATTGGAATTAATGCCACGTGTGCGAGTTGTAGGGGGTGGTTAGGAGAACCACAGGCCTTGATTTATCTTTCCCACGGACAAATCCTGACCACCACTCAGACAGGCAAACTTAGCCTAGCTTTGTTTTGTATTCTTGATAGGCAAGCCATTGTTCAACTTTCCCAGCTGTATGAGCAAAAAAGTATATGGCGGGACAGAGGAATTGATGGGTCTGAGGAGGCACTATGGAAGATACTTAGTACCATAATGACATTTCAAAGCACTAAGTTTCCCAAGACTCGGAGTGACGTTAAAGAGTCTTGAGTTTGAATAAATACTCGGGATGATATTAATTAAAGAGTTTTTTGCTTGATTGCGAGGTTGTAGATGCAAAAACAAACATATAAGACTCAACATGGTGATGATGCTTAGTATGGTAGTTATAGATTCTTAAAATCTGACCATTATACCCAAGTAGAGATAAACTCACTACCAAGTAAAAAGACACTTAGAGAAATAACTTTCCCTTCATTGATAAAACCTAAGCTTTGTGGGTTATATTACATATTTATAGGCTTGAGAGAGAACTTCCTTAATGATCCGTTGCTTCTCAATGAAGTACGATATCTAAGTTACACACATTTTAGAGTATTCCTAGATATTCTAGAGTATGCCCAGACATGAACTTGGGTTTAGTTTCTTTACATAATACTAGCCTCGTGGGCTTAGGGGGACATATGGAATATGGTATCCACGTTATGTATTTTATTCATTACCCCGGGAGAGACAACAATCTATAGTGTTTCCTTTAGCGGGGATCTTTCTTGTCTGATTCTTGATTGTCTTGTGCGTCGTCCATTTTTTGCTGGTGGTGCTTAATTAATTGGAGTTTAGATGCTGATGTTTTCAGATGTTTGTTCGAACACCACGTCTGTTCAGATTAGGCTGCTTGTTTACAAAGTGTTGGCTATTAAGAGGCATTTCTTTTGTTCGAATGATATTGTCTGTTTCCCAGTGTTGGATATGTTAAGGTGTTGCTTATATCCGGATGTTGTTGTCTGTTGTGGAGTGTTATTTATGTTGATGCATTGCGTTTGTAAGGATGTTGTTGGAAAGATGTGTCTTTTGCATTTTCTGCATTATAAATAGTTTCTTTATCTTCATTGGTCTTTGTTTTAGTATCATCCCAGCCACATTCTACTTTATACTCTTGATCTTCTTGAAATATCTAACTTTTTCGATAGTTTGGGGTCTTTCTTCATGTGAGTTTTGATATATTTTTTCTTTACGCTTTTGTGTACTATTTCTAACTCATGTTCGTAATATTTCTAGGTGAGATGTTGAAGTCTCATCCGTCATATTCTTCGAGCATTGATGCTTACAAGGATATTGATGTGATCATTCATGAATGCAAAGAGAAAGCGAAGAGGGATGTTGTTGTTGTTGGTGTTTCTTCGTCTTCCGATGTTCCTGCACGTTGAAATACAAAAAGATTTGTGGTGACAGAAGAAGAGAGTTGTGATTCTTGAGTGTAAGTACATATAATTTATTTATTAAGAACTGGAGGCTGCAAATAAGTTTGACTTCTTTGCGGAGTGTTGTACTGATGCTGATCGTTCGTCTTTCCGGCCCAAAATCTTGAAGGTTTGAACTTTCTTTATGTCATGTTGATTTGGTGAATCCAAGAGGTCGTATACAAAAACGATGTAGAAGTTTCATGTTGTTCATTATCGCTTGGGTGAAGCTCTTAACAAGTGTGGCGTTGGAATGTGATGTTCCTGCTACTCCGTTATGCTCCGATATGTTACGTCTTTCTTGTTTGATATTGTCTTTTTTGTTTTGCTCCTGCATGTATAGGCTTTCAGAGTGGTCAACATCTTTATGTTTGTATATAATAACTTTTTTTTCTCGAAGAAAAATGTTATATTAAAGAGAAAAACCTTTACAAAAAGCATAAGGAGTTACACAATCATAAGAGTCTCCCAATTGCTCCAAATGAGACTAGGAGAACAAACTTAAAAGTATCAGAATCGCAAGACCATAAAACTACAAGTTGTTTAACAAGATCAATAATCTCAGTCGCCTCATTCTTTCTCTCTCCAAAAACTCTCCCGTTCCTTTCCTTCTAGATTTTCCAACAAATAGCATAGTGAATAATCCCCCATACAGATTTTTCTCTACCTCTCAATACATTTACAGTCCAAGCTTCAAACAAATCAAGTAATGTTCTCGGCATTGGCCACGAAATACGGAAGGCATTAATGAAATAATTCCATATCTCAAAAGAATAAAGACAATGCAAAAACATATGATCCGTTGTTTCTCTAACGGCGTTATAAAAAACACACAAATCACTTTTTATCTCCACTCCTCTATGCCTTAGCATGTCCCTAGTTGGAAGAGAATTATGATAAGAAGCCCAAATAATAAAACTGACCTTGTGTGGAATATTGTTCTTCTAAAGATGCTTCGAGAAGCTGCACGCCTCAAACTGTCCAATAAGTGTCTCATAGCATTTTTCCGTGCTAAAATTCTCCATAATAGTCATTTCATCACCATCTTCGATGAGCTTTAGAATACGAACAACATGCCTTAAAAGTCTCATTCAAGTTGTTAATTAGCATTCAAAGTTCTCTTAAACACATTGCAGCCATTACTTCTACTCATCTCACGCTCTCGTAACATCTTTGTCCTTCACTACCTTAAACACCTCCCGGAAAAATGTCTTTCAATCACCCTTCATCAAGCCATTTATCCTTCCAAAATCTGATTACTGTTACTGCGTTAATCAGAAACCGAACCATGTTTTGTACCGTAGGTACCATGTGTATATAGTAACTATTTATGAAATGGAAATACCTAAATTCTCTTTTATTAGTCCGTGTATTCTCCTTCTCCAAAGGTCTTCCTCATGCAGAATACTTATAATATATGACCTAATTAACTTGGCTCCGGAAGTGAGGTGGTGGTCGCCGAGGATGTAAAAATGACTAATGATATATGATTTTACTGGATATCCCTATTCTTGATATATATACTTATTTTTATGTTTATTCAACTGATGATTGAAATGTTTTGGTCGAGCGAAATTTTCGGGCGAGCGCTTTTGGGTATTTCGAGTTAATGTTGTGTGTCAGAGTTTGGTGAATATATGGTGTTGGCACCGAAATCCTACTGAGGTAATATGGTAGGGTAGTTGATGACCAGAATCCTTATTACTCCTAGTATTTTTGATTTATCGTATTTCATTTTTTATCGTACGTAATATTGCTCGACTTACTTTATCCACTCTAACATTTTTTTAGGTTCGTTTTGGGAGATCGGTGGGATTCCTTGCTATTTTTTTGTTGTTGGAGGAATTATCTAAAATTCTCTTTTTCAAATTTTCTCCTTTTATTTTTTGAAAAAATATGTTGCAAACCTGTTTCACAATTGATTTATGACATAAAATTTTATGCGGACATCTGTTCCTATAAATCAATTGTGATTAGGATGGACTTACCCTATAGGTTGTGAATCTTATGTATATTTTTTGGTTTGAAAAAGGTATGTGCAAATGAGATTTCCGAGCGTCAACATACCATATATGACTTATGAAGGTGACTTGTAAATGTAAATATGACTTATAATGAAATTATGAAAGTAAAATGACTTATGAATGAAAGTATGCAGGTAAAATGATTTATAAATGAAATTATGATGGTAAAATGACTTATCTCGTTGCTCCGCTTCTTGTTAGCGTTTCTGATTGCTCTGATTTAATCTGCGGAGCAGTGTCTCCTCTTAAGTTTGCCAGTGTCCTATCTCTTCTACCGATAAGCAGGTTTGAGCACTTTGATTAGTCATTCTAAAGGATTCAAAATGTTTATGATGTTGATGTAGATTATCACTAGATATTTTGCAAACCGTAACTACTCTTTCAGAGTTAATCAAAACTTTTTGGGAGCTGGCATAGCTATCGACTAGCTAGTCCGCAGATTATAGTTCAAGGCCTATAAGAAGCTAAGGAGCACCAGAATCATAAAAACTTAGGCTAACTTCCTTCGGTATATGTGCTACGCGTTCTGACTTTTGTTTCCTCAAGGTTATTCCAAGCTAATATCCAAATTAGATACCCTTTAAGGATGTGCCTACGCGTTTTTGATGTCTTTATGCTATTCTCTGGACACGATGCCAATGTATTTTAGAAAACATGTTTCTTGTATGACTTAAATATCATGAAAACAATTGGTAGTTTTTTTGTTGGAAATCTTGACTAACTTATCTACAATGTCTTTAATGTTGATCTTTAGGTGAGTTTTCATGCATATATGTATTTCTCCAACGGATGACTCACAAAAAAACTTCCTTTATCGTGACCTTATGTAAATAAATAACATATAACATGAATGTTGATGGTGGAATTTTGTCAAAAGGGAAAAGCGTAAAATTATATCTGCCCCTTAACAAATATACATTATATATAAAATTATTTCTATCCTTATATCAAAAAATACATCCTGTATATTTAATTCTGGATTTGCAAGGAAAATTTGAAATATATACTTTAACAATAACATATGTACTCTCTACTAGTCATGTAGTCTCTCTACATATGTACACAACTGTATGAATTTTAGAGCTTTACCCGGCTAAACTATAGATATTCTATATATGTAAATACAGAACTTGCTGATACTCGGTATCTGCTTTACGTATTGAATTGTAGAAGGCTATTGGTGTTTGTTGCAATTCTTATTTCTTACCAAGCTTCTGGAAATGAAGAATATATACATACCATGCCCTTGTGTTACTTTTCCCTTAGCTTTGTTCTCGAATAGTTATCAGGCTCCTTGACATATTAACCTCTAGTACAGAGCCAAATTGAATTAATCTCGGGAATAATACTTTTGCAAAGAACTCCGCGGTATCTCGTATTATTGCTACTTATGTAAATATCGTCGTAGCTGTCGTAAGTCAAAGGACATAGTGCGTATATGCAAGAAACCATAGGCAAAACATAATGGCCTCGACGACATTGATAGTGCACATTGCACCACCGCATGAACTTGATGTCAGTGACATCGATATCAATGCCAATGGTTCAAATATCATCAACTTCTTATTCCTCTCAGCGCTAGCTTCAATATCGATGGTGCCAACAGAAAAAACTTCTTATTCCTCTCAACATTGCGTATACTAGCATCAACACTATCTTCTCCAGTGCTGGCCTTTCTTTTGATGTTGGTGCATACTGCACTTTCCTAGTCTTCCCAGCATTGTCACTCTATCAACATCATACAAGTTTATTACCTCTTTCGACGCCTCTATTTCCTAATATATTGCGCCCGTCCCCAAATGCTCGAACCTGTTTATTAGATGTCGTAAGACATTGGTATTCTGATTCGATGCCCAAGCTACGAGCATTCAGTGGATAAGTATACCAACCATGCATATCGATATTTAGTATCCATCACTTATTATTCCTATATAGCCACACACCATTGACATGAATGTTGTACCGATATAATCAAATGCTTGCAGGTATATTACCAGAGCTCAACACTCACAATTCATCTCTTAAAGCTCGTTGATCACGTTCTACTGCTTAGAACTCATCGCTCGCATGTCATTGCTTGTAGCCTATTGCTAAATAACACTAATATATAGCCCATTATAGATGACAAAATATAACATCTACCGAGTACTGACACCTGTAAGTTCATAAGAACTGAGTGATGAGACAGAATCCAGGTCGAGATCTGGTAAATGAGTCTCTAATACGTGCGAAGACCTGATGGTTACTACCTTCCCACATTCACGACCAGAAGACAAATACAAAGCCATGTGCACAATCACCAAGCAAGTGCTAAGTTTAAAGTCTTTAGCCAGATGTCAAATACCACACAATGGCTAGTCACTTTTCAAAATCAAATACTAATAGCCGAAATAACGGTGGGTCATCAAAACCAAATAAAGCTGACATAACTCTGAGACTACTATACTGGATCACAAAAATGAAATGACGTAGCACGACCTTGTCTAAGGTTTCTTTCAAGACAACTAGATTTATCTAGGGCGCTCATTTGGATCCTTATGAGTGTCAAAATAAACATGTTCATCTGAACGAAGGGTCTCTTATAGATGGATTTCATCATGAGCAGTATCAGGAGGATCGGGTTGTGGAGTCTGAAGTAACTCAAGTATCACTTTAGACGCACAAATCTCGAGTCCCAAGTTAGGGACTTCAAATAGGGATACTTGACGATCACAAGAATCGTTATTACCCCAAACTTAGGGTAATTATCACTCTCAGATAGACCTAAAATTATTGTTTGAATTTCAGGGTCCATAGAGTCCTAAAAATACTTGATAGCTTCTTCTAGAGACTGGCCACACATCTAATTTAAGAGAATGCTATCATCAAATTCATCTAAGGAATTACCAAAGACAGTGTTAATCATATTTACTTCTTCTAAATCATCGTTCTCAGAAGATTGTATTGTAACACTAAAGACATTTAGTTCACTAGTCATATTATCAAAATATGTTCATAAGTCTGGTTTTACAGTTGATAACAACATTAGATGTGGTTAAAAATGGGCGACCTAAAATCACCATTATTTGAGCATTTTGGTCCTCAATAGGATGGGTATCTAGAACAACAAAATCCAATGGATAAATGAACCAATCAACCTCAATAAGAATATCTTATATGACAACACGAGGGACTTTGACAGACCTATCTGCTAACTGCAATTTTATTTTGATCGTTTCAATTTACCAAGACCTAGCTAGGTGTACACATGATACATGAGTAAGTTAACACTAGGTTCTAAGTCAAGAAATATCGTATCAACCATGTGATTACTGATCACAAATGATATGGTGGGGCATCCAGGGTCTTCATACTTAGGGGTGTTCGGTTCAGAAGGATTGAACTTACTTAACCAGCTAAAAAGACTTTCTTATGGACATTAAGCTTACGCTTTCATGTACAAAGATCTTTAAGGAACTTGGCATAAGCATGCATTTGCCTAATTGCTTTTAATAATGGTATGTCAATGTTCACCTGCTTAAATATTTCCATTATCTCGTTGAAATTTGATTCCTTCTTTGTTGGAACTCACAACTGTGGATATGGGGCTCTGGGCACAAAGGTAGTCATATCAGGAAATGCTTGGAAATCCATAGAGATTGTATCAGTCTCTTCATCTATTGGCTTCTCTTGGGAAGTACAATGTGAACTATAGTATATCCACTATCAGGCACGACTACCTTATTGTCAACTATCTTTCCACTCCTAAGGGTTGTAACAGAGTTCACATGATTGAACAGTTTTTCTCATTTGCGATTAGGATCGGTTTGACTAGGAAACTTTCCTATTTATCTCTAATTTACTGTGTTAGCTATCTCAGCTACTTGGAGTTCTTACTTAGCAGGAGTATATGCATTACATTGAAAATTCTGCTCAGCTATCTGTTGAAATATAAGATTATGCAGTGCTAACATAGTAATATATTCCTCTAAGCTAGTCATTTTCTTCTCAGAAGGGTTTTGGGAGTAGGTCGGCTCTAATGGATTCTTGGGAAGTAAATTTGGGTGGAACTTGGAGATTACTACTCCGACCTTGATTTTAAACCTGAGGCCATGACAAATTAGGATGAGTTCTCCAACCTTCTAGATAAAGTTGCATACTTAGCATCTGTCTCATAACTTGTGAAAAGACGAGGGTACCCAAATATACCTCAATCTAAAACTTTTACACCTATAAGTCCTTTCTCCGAAAGTGATTGTATATGGTCTGAGTCGAGACAATACAACTAATCGGTTCACACTTTGTGTGATCGTCTATGGATACAAGATCGAGACAATACGACAACAAGATAACTTGCCTGATTGACTATGGATACAAGATCGAGACAATACAACAACAAAAAATGTTTACTTGATAAAAGGTTCGGACTTAACCAAACACAATAGGATTGATATCAAGTAAATAGGAATTAACGTTTGTGTATTTTACTTTTAATTATAATAAAACAATTATAATTGCGGAAATAGAAAAGTAAAAGACACATCAAGATTTTGTTAACGAGGAAACCGCAAATGCAGAAAAACCCAAAGACCTTGTCCAGAATTGAATACTCTCAGGATTAAGACGCTATAAAAAATCTAAACCAACTTCGTATAGTTGAGACCAAGCAACTAAACCTATAGTTCACCTAGTTCCGTCTGTATCCCTACGCCTCCAACTTGCAATAAGTCACACACTTGGAACAATTCCTTTGGTTCGTATTCCAAACAGTAAAGGAACAACAAATCTGTTCGGTAACAACTCTTTTCAAACAAGTGATATGAGTTTGACAAAAGGCTCTTCCGTTTATCCCAATACACTCCTTTGTCAGGTCCTTAGATCTATCTTTTCAACAACTACCATAGTAATTGTTAAGACTATGCAATCAATACTTCGAATCACAAAGAATCGTATTGATGCCGATCTACTCAACTAATCAATCAAATCTATCACAATGATAAACCGATTATAGGTGGATCCCCAGACGATCAAGTTTTGTGTACACCAAAGATTATGAACCCAAATCAGAAATCTTTCTCGTCTTCAAATCTTCTAAGATCTTCAATAAACACCTGCACACAATCAACTTGAATCTCTTGTGATCAATCACACACAGAACGTAGTCTGTTAATAATGGATTATCACAAGACGTCTTTAGATCTACAAACAGTCTAAAGATCTCCATCGAAACTTCGATCTAGTTTGAGTGAATCTTATATCAAAAGAGAAGATTCTCAAGCATAAACAAACTAGGTGCAATCAAAGTTCAACAACCGTTAGTCAATTAAATCAATCGAAAACTAATAATGAACTTAATTATCTAGTTTCCCACCAACGGTACTCGTAGAGCTTCCCAATCCCAAAGAAGTCTTTAAAACGAGCGGTCGTAAGAGATTTCGCCTAATTAGGGTACTTTCCTCTCCGAATAGACGGCTCCACCGGTAACAACACAACAAGGTAGTTTTGCTGGATCTGAGGATTAGTTTGCTCGAAATAGTAAACTTCAATATTTATAGACCAAGGAAGTTTGGACACCAAGGAATTTCCAAAACCGAAAATATTCTCAAGATATGCAATATATTTCCAAATTTGGTTTCCATAATTCCTGGAAATTCTTTGTCCAAATATTGACCGAAATCTCAGTAGAAAATCTCCAATTAGTAAATGCACATTACCTATTTTTATTTTCTAAAGATATGCATTTTAATTGCTGGAAATTAAAATCATATAAAACTAAAAACCTTAATTAAAAGATTCTCAATTTATTTCGATCCGGGATTCTCCTTTAGCTATTAAGGAATATCTTTGAACAATAAAAGATAAGCGTTACTGCACATGTTCAAAGTATGTCGCCATCTTTACTTGTAAATCCTTTTTCATATTTACAATCTTGGGACCGATTTACCACACTTCCAAACAAGTTTAGAATTGGTTCATCTGACTTCCAAGAACTATGTGATTGATTATCCTATCAAATCACCAATCATGGGTTTCACGGTTCTACCAAAACAAGTTTCGGTTCTACCTCCATGTGGGTACTAGGATCGGTCACACTAGTTTTCCAAAATTTGGTTGACTAGGTACTAGGATCGGTTACCATATATTTATGGTATCTAACTTGTATTCGGTTGCACAAGTCATAGGATCGATTACCAGTATCTAAGACTTGTTGTACCTCTTACAAGGATCAATTACCCTATGCTTGTGATCGGTTGCACCTCTTACTAGGATCGGTTCCCCAGTGTCTAGAGTTGGTCATACCAATTACAAAAAATCGATCATGTAGTTGCAGGAAATCCTACACTACACCCCTCACTAGAATATACACAATTAAGTCATTTTAAGATCAATGATTATGATTTCTATTGATTGAATACTTGAATCTTTACAATATGAAATAGAAATGAGTTAAAGAATTACAATCACTCTAAAACTTTCTCTCTCCTCAAAACTTGCTTAACAATTCAAAAAGAACTCTCCCTACAATGATTTACTCAACCCTTTATATAGGGTAGTACACGATGGATGACTGACTAAGATGTCCTTTATTTTCGGAATGTCTTGCGAAATATCGCAAGTGTACATGTATCAATTCTCGCGACACTCCTAAATTTCGCTGAATCTTCATATCTTTCTCATGTTTTGGCTGTCGTCATTCATTGCGTCATCTATTTTACTTCCTGCGACTCCTCGTAGTGTCGTCATTTATTAATCTCGCGAAGTATTGATGTCGCGATATTCACGATCCTACATCTTGCCTCTTCTCATTTCTTCTCTGCGAATGAGAGAATGTCATGAGAACCAATATTTTGAAATGCCGCAATTGTTCATCAATTGTTCATCTTTATCTCTTTTCACTCCGTACTTTTACACGTAATTTATTACAAATGTTTTTCTTCCACTCTTTTCTTGACACGTTTCTTTCAACCGTTTATTCTTGACCATTCACGTCCCATCTCGCATTAAATGCATTTGTTTTCTCGAGGATTCTACTCTCTATATATAGTTTTCTCACCCTTCTCTTCTTCTCTTTTATTTTCCCTCTGCAACTTTTCTTCAACTTTCTTCCTCCGCAATCTGCGCTTCTGCTCCTGTAAATCTTCCCTTCTTTATTTCTCTTGATCTTCATTCTCTAATCATTCCCATACTCTAAAAATGGCTTCACTTGGTCGTATATATAAACCCCCTTTTAATGAAGCTCAAAAGAATTTACAAGAGTAGGGCTTCATCCTATCAACCATTCCTAATCAAGAATCTTCATCTATACTTTCTGCAAAGTTGTTTTCTGATCATCAGTGTGATGATCAGAAAATCATAATCTCGCTAGGTCAAATCCTCGCAGCCTTCCCATTCCTCTCTACAATCCTGAGATGCCTTTATTCTATGAAATTCTTGCTCATGAGAAATTATCGCGAGCTATTTATCAACTAAGCGGTGATTGCATCCGTCTAATGCTTGAATTCGCCAACCGTGGCGCTGGTAAAGAGATCTTTATATCCCGATGATGTCAAAGATCCTAGATTATAAAGTTTAGAAATAGTCGCCGAGAAGTATCTTGTAGAAAACTTTTTCGAAAATTATGAAGTAATAAATATGAGAAATGATAAATCTCGCTGGGTGCTCGATTGAAGAGAAAAGATAATATTTCCAGTGATAAGTTGCTTATGCAAGATATTGATAAACTCGGGCAAAAATAATGTTCCTCGGTACTCCAAAGATGAGAAGTGGTGGGTTGTTCCTCTATTTTTGAGCGGACCTTATATTGCGGTTCTCTCACTCCCTCCTGCGAATCTCATAAACTATCATCCTTGGGAATTTAAGTGGCCCGAGAAGGCAAAAGAGGTATACTTCCTATTTCGGGTTTGCTTTACGATATTTCCTTCCTCTTATATTTACTAGGCTTGCAAAATTTTGATTACCAAATTGAAAAAGAGTTATAGAAGATGTCCAAAGGCGAGTACTGCGCGATACTCAGATCAATCACGGATGAAGTAAGAAATACTTTCTTTTGTTATTTTTAACAATATTGTTGCCTCTGTTTCTTATCTTCATTCTGTCGAAGGTTGTTGAAGAAATTGACATTCCAGAAGCTGCGAAGGTTAAGGGCAAGAATAAAATCACTCTTCGCAAGGATAAATCTTTGCTCCATCTTCTAAAAAACGGAAAATCCATCCTTCTTCTCGTTCTAGTTCTCAAACCAGTGAGAGTTAAAGCGAAGATGAAAATGAGGTTGATACTTCTTAAAAAGGAGAATCATTCGGTCGCTTCTGCTATGGCGTAATTGTCTAGTGTCTTCTCCGATTCTATGCAAGGATTGGGAGATGATCATTTATCTGCTACTTGCGAAGCTCTCGCTAATATTTGTGATGCTCCTCTGCTAGTGGATAATGATTCTTTTCGCGGAGTTTCTCGAACAATGACTCCCAGTCTCTTAAATGCACTCAGTGCTTTGGTATGTTCATATTTCTTTATTTTTCTGTAATTTTGAATATAAACCTTATCCTAACAATTTCTTTACCTTCCTTTATAGTCCGAGCTTCCTTTGTTGTTGCCTCGGACCTCGAGAAAAGACGCAACAATCTTGAAAAGAAAAATCTTCAACTTAAAGAGAAGATCAAAGAGCTAGAAATTGAAGTTGCGACATCTCGCGAGAAGGATGAGAAAATTCAACAATTGGAAGTTGAGTCTTCTTCCCAAAAGGACAAAATATCCACTCTTCAAAGTGCTAATCAACAACTTTATGGTATAACACCCTCCTCTTTTCTTCATTTCTACTTTACCATTTATTTTCTTTTCTGACTTATCATTTTCGCAGAGGCGTTTATAATCTTTACATTGAAGCCATCCTTCTCCATTCATTCCCACTGAACCTATGGATGATGATGCTCTTCTCGCTCATCTCAATGAATCTTTAAGTAGTTCTTCAAACAAGATTAATTCTCTCTCATTAAATGAACTTCGAACCAAATTTTGTCTTTTAGAAATTGAACATAGGTCTAGTTTAGGTTTAGCCAACCGATTTAAACGTTTATATCTTGACTCCCAAGAAAGTAATAATATTCTAAGGAAAAAGATTAGCAACCTCATAGATGATAAGGATCGCATTGCTAATCAAGGTGCACAAGCATTAGCAAAATTCCAAAAAACTCTTCTTGAAGTCCAAATTGAACGAGATGAATCCTTTCGCCAAAATGCCATACTTAATGAGCGAGAAAATCAAATTCGTTCACTTCTTGTCATAAATAATGATGATCAATTCGCTTGGGCTGCGAAGGTTCTAGATAATGCCAGAAATAACTTAGGTGTTAACGTCGGTCTTCATCTTGAGCATAATGCCTTGGTTAAAGATATGATTTCTAGACGAGAGAAGGTTGTTTTACTATTCTTCATTATTTTTCCCGCTTCTTTTTTACGGAACTATTATTAAGCTTCTAACTCATTGTCATTTGTTCGCAGAATCTGAGAAGAGATTTCAAACTAGAATCAAGGAACTTGAATCTGGGAAAGCAACTTGCAAAAAACTTCTCTCTTCGCAATGACAAATATTCTAAGATGAAGAAGCAACTACAAACTCTTGTGGCGAATTTCAATAATGATCTTTTGTTTCGTTTTGTAACCAAACTATTGAACAAATTTGCAATGATCACAACATTCCTCTTTCTTCATATCCTTGTCTTCTCGATGAAATTCCCGATAATATGCCTTTCTCGGATGTCTCGATAGTGATGTAAGCGAAGAAGAAGAAGAAAGAATCGATAAAGAATACGATGAAGAAGAATAAGTTGCTAGATTGTTCCATTTTCCTTTCTCTTTTTGTGATATTTGTACATTTATCCTTCTAACCTTCCATTTTGTAATCTCTTCATCAAATCTATCATATGAAAATAAATAACAAGTTTTTATTCTAATCATTCCCATACTTGCCTCTGTTATTTATTTTCACATGAGATAAATCAAGTCGATAATCTTTAAGTAATGATACTTCTTAATTTCGCAATTGTTTATTCTTTGATTCTTCACAAATAAATGAAGAAATATAATCGTATTCGCAAGCTTGTTTGCTTACTCGATTTCTTATGTTATTTTATCATCATTTATGTTGAAATTTATCATTGCGACAAAATCGCAGGACGTCGTTACATTTTCATGTAATGACCCATTGATCTTGTCTTATCACTATTTTTGTGTGGTCTTATTTTGCCTTCCTAGTTAAAGGTCTTATTTTGCCACCCCTCATTTTGCATCAATATGACAGGTCTAAATATTCTTGCGAACATAAAATCCCATGACATTGATGTCTTGCGACAAGATCGCGAGGACGTCTTTTACACTTTCATGTAATGACCCATTGATCTTGTCTTATCATTTCTTTAGTATTTTTTTCCTCGTTGGGATATTTCATTTGCGACAATATGACATGCCTAAATGTTCTTGCGAATATAAAGCCCCATGACATTGCCGTCTTGTGACACTTATCAGCTCCCTAATGGAGGGTGTCGCCCTTATCATCTCCTGGTTGCCCCTTAAAGGAGGCGTACATCGGCCATATAAGACTAGCTCCTCCCATCCGGTCTTAACAACAACCGATTGTTTTCGCGACCTCTTATCCCTTATACCTATAGGGTTTATGGTTACGAGGCGCACCCTAAGTGGAGTTTTCTTCGGCCGAGTGCGGATGTGCCAAGACTTGCCAAGAATGGCCGAGACACTTCAAATGCCCCGCACTCTTGGCTCAACCGTGTACCTCGGCGCCTTGAGCATACATCGACTCCTTGGAAGAGACCCTCGGGCATCCAACTAGGGTATAACCTTATATATATAGTTGGAAATCCAAGGTATCTCTCCCGGATAGGCTTTCATGGGCCCAAATTTTCATGACTCGGGTTCCAGGGGCGGTGTAACCTTTTCCCTGAGCCATGTCAAGAGATACCCCCTTATATGACGCACTTTAGGTCTTACATTTGCCTCTTGCGAAATATCATTCGCGAACTAGGGTGCGCCGCATAAAGGTTCGTCCCATTCACTCACTCTTTCATTTTTGTTAATTCATTCAATCATTCATTTTTGGTTTTCTCTTGTTATTTTGTTTTGCGAAGCTATCACAAAATCTTGCATTGTTTATTCATTTTTGTTTTTCAATTCTTCAATCAAATTTTCATACATTCTTGATGGCGAGATTCTCGCGTATTTCTTCTTCAATTATTGTTTCTTCCTCTTACCCTTAATATGCCTTTGTCATTGCTTTTGATAATAATTATTATTCATTTCTTACATTTTTTGCTCCTGCTGCTCTCTGCCTCTGCACCATTCAAATCTCTTAATGATTCCTTTCCATCATAATTTTCAACTGTTTTCATGCACTTGCTTCGCAATGTATCTTCACCTCTTGTATCTATGGTATCCACCATCAACCTTTCTCTTATTTGTTCATCTTTTATATTTTGCTTCCAGCCCTTTCTTTGTGCAGTTCTTTCCTCGCAACTCTCCACATCAATCTCATAGCATTTTTGTCCTTCCATCCAGTCTCCCTTTATAACTCCAACACCGCTAGGATGAAGAAACTTTATACACTGATGATAAGTCGACGCTACGCCCAGAATTTCGTGCAACCATGGCCTTCCGATCAATGCATTATAAGGGGACTCCACATCGACTACACAGAACAAAATTTCAGTTGATAATCCTTGAAAGGGTATTCTCATATGAACTTCTCCTTTAGGCTTATTCGATGTGCCATTGAAACCGTATATTTTATACGTCGAAGGTATCAACTCTTCATCCTTCCCACCCATAGTCTTGTAAGTATGGTAAAAAAGAATGTTTACTGAGCTCCCCGTATCAATTAAGATTCTATTGATCGCCTAGGAATTCTCTGCTTCATCATCTTCGCCATCTACAGGTTTTGGATTAATTTCTAATTTTACAACCAATGGGCTATCATGCGTCTCTCTGTCTTCTTCAGAGAATCTCTTAACGGTGAAAGAAATAATCTGCATTTTCCATTCTTTTAATCTGCGATGTCTTCGCGATGTTCATCACTTCTTTATTATCGCATCCCTCGCGAAAACCCTACGAGAACATTATCATGAAAATCTTCAATTGTTCGATATGAATGTACAATGGAGTTGCAAAACAAATTTTTAGCTTTCGTTCCAACTTCTATTACGAATGTTTCTTTCCCCTTTCTTTGAGTTTGTTACGTGCATTTCGGCGGTGGTGGTAACGGTTGAACCTTCTCTTCACTTTTTAGAAAATGACTCAACTTTCCTTGGTCAATCATTCTGAGGATGATTCTTTTTATATTTCTGCAGTCATTTGTTAGGTGTCCATGAAAGCGGTGGTAAGAACAGAACTCGTGACTTCTATCACTTGGTGGTGGCTCATTCCCCATGTTCCATGGTGCAGGTATGTTTTCCATCAAGAGTATAGCTTCCCATATTTTTCCACACTAGTATTTAATGGTGGCATTTTGATTTCCTCCCATACTACTCTGTGACTTCGCTGCCCTCCATGATAATTCTGCCTTCGACCTCCATAAGTTTCAAGTTTCTTGCGGATGATCAAGTCTTTGAATTTTGTTATTGCCGCCACGGTTGTAGTAGTTCCTTTCTCTTTCAAATTCTTCCTGATCACGGCTTCCCATAGCTACTATCTTTGGCTGTCCATCATCTATTATCTTTTCTTGTTGCCCTTGCGAAGTGCTCGCTACTGTGTTTATCAACTTGGGTAATAAGCTTGCATTCAGATATTTGAATTTGTATTCGCAATCGGGTATGATTCCATCTCATTTTGCCTTTCCTCTAGAGCAATATATTCCTCCCAAGTTCTCACAACTCGGTCATTGTAATTGTATTCTTGACTCTAAAAATTTGAATATATAACAAATTGGTTGCGAACATAGCGTTTATGAATGATAGAATAAGATATCTTTCATCCACTCGTCCAGCCATTTAACTACACATTGTCTTCCACCTCACGATTAAGTGTCTCAAACTTTCGCGAACTCTTTGATTCAGCCCCAAATACATCTTCAATTCCGGGTCGTGAGGAGTTGTTACTTATATATGCCCCTAAGAATATAGCTTGTAAATGGTTGAATGACGTGATTGTGTTTCTTGGTAAACCCTCAAACCATTTCGGTGCTTCTCTGTTAAACTTGATGTGAAATATTTGCACAATATGGCGTCATGATTTTCCCATCAGTAGCATACATCTCACATACGCTTTGATGTGTTGTATTGCGCAAGTTGTTCCATCAAAAATGCTTGGTTAATGCGGGTAAATTGCACTTTAGGGGTATTCCTCCTAACTGCACCTCTAGTATAAAGGGGGGTTTTCGCAGCTTCTTCGATGGCCTTATCCAATTGTCTTCTTCCTCCTCCCCTTCTATTTTTCAACATTCCTCTCATCTCTGCCAACTCTCTTAAGATTTGTTCATTTACATCAGGGTTCGAATTTATTGGTCTTTTTAGCTCTGCCTCTCTCATTCTGCGTTCATGTCTACTTTGATTTTCTTGTTCAGCATTTTCTTCTCTTCTTTCTCTGCGACTTTCTCCTTCATCTCGTTCACGAATTCGCACACCATTATATCTATCATTTTCTCTTCTTGGTTGTCTATCAGTTCTCCTTTGTATTCTTTCATATTCTTCATTGATATTTCCATTGTTGCGATTTTGCTCGCGCCTTCTTTCTCGATTGTCATGATTGTTCTGCCGAATTGCTTCCTCCAATTCCCGTTCTTCCATTTCTACTTTTAATCTTTCCCTTTCGCAATCTAGACGCACTTGTTCAATATAATGCTTTTCGATGTCATCTTCAATCTCCTTTTGTTTCCTCTGTGTTTCTCTCCCATGCAATATTCTTCTTCCTTCTTCCTGATTTTCTTCACCAATTGGACTATTCTCACTTGCCTATCTCCTTGATTTCCGTCATTTTGGCCATTCTCAGAAAATCTCGGGACGTGGAATACACACCACTTCCCTTCTTTCGCAAAACCTTCACCGAGATTTGGCTCTCTTTCTATATTTTCTTCACTAACATTTTCTACGGGTAATATTCTCCTCATATCATCTCTAACCGATCCCGATCTTGACTGTATTACTTCTCGACCTTCTATTCCTCGCAACCTCATATTTTCCATTCTTAACTCATGGTTTTGCCTTGTTAAATTTGCACGTTCTTCCGCTTCTAACCGCCTTTCTTCATGTATTGTTTGCCTCAAAGCTTCTAATGCTTTTAATTTCTTCATTTCCACGAATTGTTTCTCCCATATCTTCTCTATTTCTCTCCTCTTGTCCATTATTTATCAATTGTTGCACTTCTTCTCTTTCTTCCATAGAATCCGATCTCCATGTATGCACACTCACCCTATCATAATCTATTACTCTATTCGGTGCTGGTTGAATTGGTGGTTGAATTCGACCTTCTTCTCTATCTCTTGCGTTTATTCTTGATGGTTCACCTACTTCATTTCTCCTTTCTCCATTAACCTCCTGCTCCTTCTAACAGTTGTTGGTTGTTACGATGTATTCCTTCTTCTAGCCATTTCTCAATTTCAGTAATTTGTTGAAAATTATATGAAAATTCTTTCTTGTTACTCCTGATTTTTTCGATTCACAAGGTTGGTCTCTACTCACCCCCTCCCTGTTTCTAGCGCCATTATGTAGTTGCAGAAAATCCTACACTACACCCCTCACTAGAATATACACAATTAAGTCATTTTAAGATCAATGATTATGATTTCTATTGATTGAATACTTGAATCTTTACAATATGAAATAGAAATGAGTTAAAGAATTACAATCACTCTAAAACTTTCTCTCTCCTCAAAACTTGCTTAACAATTCAAAAAGAACTCTCCCTACAACAGATTTACTCAACCCTTTATATAGGGTAGTACAGTGGATGACATTTAAGTCATCCCTTATTTTCGGGAATGTCTTGCGAAATATCGCAAGTGTACATGTATCAATTCTCGCGACACTCCTAAATTTCGCTGAATCTTCATATCTTTCTCATGTTTTGACTGTCGTCATTCATTGCGTCATCTATTTTACTTCCCTGCAACTCCCTCGCAGTGTCGTCATTTATTAATCTCGCGAAGTGTTGATGTCGCGATATTCTGATCCTACAGATCATACCATCTCATGTGATTACTTAAGATTGGTTTCACTAATAAAAGTCATACCAATACAAAAGTCAGGCCTTGTGAATAGTTTTACCAAGATACATAAATAAGTTATGAGCGGTTATACTAAACACACATATTGGTAATCCAAAGATTTGAAATGAATAACAATACCAATAAGCCTAGCGATTTCCCTTTCGATTCATAAAACAAGTTTATGAATTGTACTTCCTTTAAACGAATGTAAAACATTGTTTCCTAGGATGAAATCTTCACCCATACCCATACATAATCCCAATAACATTCATACGATTATGTCGATGTCTTATATACGAAGTTCAAAAGATAGACGCTATACTTCGTATTGTAATTCCTTAATACTATGTCTAACTAGAGTATAAACATTCACAGCTTCACAGTTATGTTTTCAATATGCACGACTTGAAAGATATGTTAGGAATGAAACAGTTCAAGTCAAATATTACTAACCTTAAGAGGAAGGATAATATCTTCGTTGTAGCTCTTTACTTCTTCACATTCTTAAAGTCTTCACGTAATACTTGTAAGTCTTATATCTTAATAACTTTATAGTAAACCTATACGAAGTTGACTCTAGTAAATAATCAAGCGACTCTTTAAATGAGTTTTGGTTCACTAAAATATGACAACCAAACTTGACATACCAACGCTTGGTGGATTCAACCGAGCAATGCTCTCATAATCTCCCCCTTTGTCAATTTTAGTGACAAAACTCTTACATCATATGGATAAACAAATTACAAGAATTCATTACACATACGCTTGATTCCTAAATTCAACAACACAATAACCTGTATACATTCAATCCATAAATGCCGCTGTTGACATTATAATAGCAATGCTAATACTCCCCCTAAAGGTAAGATAGGTAGATTTTCAATCCGCACGTCTTTGTTATTCCCTTTGTAGTCAATGTAAATACAAGTATCAATATGATATACTATTCCCCTTAGTCTATGGTTTACTCTTTCGTTAGATATAACGTTTAAGCACCAATGTCCTTTCCTTAGTGATACCAAATTACTTGTTTACTCCATATATTTCTCCCCCCCTTTTGTCACAAAATGACAAAGGTACGAGCAAATAAAGGATAAACCGAAAGGATCTTACAAATCTCAAAAGACTTGAAAAACCTATAAGAGTTAAGCACGAGGGTTCCATACACCATTTTAGATAACCAATATCAAAACCGAAACTACAAAGTAATTTTATTTTGATATGTTACCAAGGAAACAATTTCCCTAAGAAATTTTCCCTAATAGTTTAGCAAACCAAAAATCAACTAAGCACCTTAGTTCCTTTGCTAAACCGATTGCACGAATACAATCGCTTGTTTGATAAGACCAAACTAAAGATCAGAATTAACTCAATTTTTCTCATCAGGTTCTAATTATTCAAATAATAACTTAAACCTTTCACTTTTAAACAAGACAAGTACTAGTTTAGTTAACTAGCATTTCTTGTTAAGGAATTCGATTAGACTTGAATAACCGAACCTCCACTTTGATAAGTCTAACTAAGATCATAATTAACTTAGTTTCTCTTATCCGGAATCGAATTGGACTAAACAATTCATCCTGAAAACCTTTTGTCAAGCCATAAACAATTCATACAAACCAAATAAATCAACTTGCATAATTATTTACCTCAACCGGAAGCAAACAACATAGACATTAAAGTACCGCAATTGCACTGATATTTTGTAAGCCTAAACAATTGATACCAAACAATAAAGCAAGATAACAATAGTTTTTCTTAACCGGAAACAATTGAATCACACACACATCCATACAAAAATAATGGAATAAACATCAATTGTCACAGAAATTTTGTTAAGCAAAAGCAATAAATATATGCAATAAAATCGGGTTTTTTCTTAAACAGGAAAACGATTAACTAACAAATTCGTTACCTCAAGTTCCGCATCCTCTTTTCCCCTTAAGATATGTCATTAAGCGCCAATTCAAGTTAGAACTCTCCCCCATTATGTTGTCATCCTCTCGCAAGACAAAAGAACAACAACAAAAACCAACATTTACCGAGAAAGGTTGAAAACCGGTTTTAACTAATGCAATGCAAAAGTTGAAACCCAAAACACATATGCTTTTATGCTAAACCAAAAACGATTCAACATATTGTGACTTTTTCACATATTAGTTTCAATCAGAACCCCTTATGATCCTTTGATAAAGCCTACCAACATGGGCTAGAACTTAATCCTGCTAAACCAAAAAGTCATCCAAACCATAAGGATTCACATCATATGAGATCGAATATTAAGGTTAAGAAAACCGAAATCAAACATCCCATAAACATACATAGCAATAAGATAAAGCATTCAAGCACAGGCTATGTAAACGAAAAACTACCACAAGAAAAATTATCAACTAATAATTTTATTCATAAATAAGATAGTTTTATTCATAATAGACCTTATACAATTATTGAAAGAAATCAAAAACTGATGTCTATTTTCCTGGATTAAGAATTATAGTATGAATCTTAATCTCTAGTGGTGCTTTTGTTGTTCACTGAGGTTTCTTGAGTGTTCAAACTTTTGAAGCATGTCTCAAGAGACTTGTCTGCAACCACTTTCTGTTTTTCGAGATCTTTAATTTGAAGCTTCAAGTCTCCAAGTTTACTTCTCATCTCTTTTATTTTAACTTTTAGTTCATCCCGATCTTGAACCAAAGTAAAAAGATTTCATATGAGTTCTTCAAACCCATGCATAACTTCACGCATACCATCTGTGGGAAACCACTTGGTTTTGAATTATTGAAAGCAAAAAGACATGACTCTTCTTGAGATTTATCAGAGTTAGGATCAGAAACGATTCTTGAGACAATCTTCCTGATTCTTCGTTTTGAGACAAAACCTTGACAGTTTCTCACCTTTCGTGCTTCCCTTTTATTACTCCTTGTAACACTACGAGTTATATGAGACATATTTAATAAAAGTTTTACCAAGGGAAGACAGTATACCTAAGAGAAGATTTTTCTTATTTTGATAAGAATATATTTAGTTCAGAAAAACAGGGTTTCCGAAACTACATAATATTTTTCGAACTTCTCTATTTATTGAAAGGAAGATATTCTTTAAATATCTCTTATTACTGAAAATAGATCCTACCATGAACATGTGGCTTTGATTTTTATGTGATTTTCCCATCCAATAATAATTAAGAGCACGAAGGAGGATGAGAGTGCACACTTTTGATACAACTAAGTTGTATCAGGGTAAGTTTTTTCTCGCTTACATCGAGTATCAGAAACATAATTCATGTTTCTTTTTGGGAACTTCTGCCCTAAATATTTTCTCCCAGAATAATGATCTTTTCTAACTCTCGAGATATGATCATGTGGAGAAGATGTACTGATGTGAGAATTTTCAGAGATAGATAAATCTCTCTTAATTCTGTCAATGAGATTTTCATACGATTTTCTCATTCTAAGGATTTCCTTATGATGCACATCAGCATAATTATCTGAAACAATTATGGGAAATTCCTGATTGTTTCCTTTGGCAGAGATTCTCTCTTTCCCATTCTTCTGGAATCGTTTTTCATCAAAATTAGAATTGTTTCGATATGTGTGAGGAGGAACTTTTTTCCAGAAGCGATTATCAACTCTTTCTTCTGATTCTTTTGAGTTGATCTTATCGGGTATTGGTAGATTCTATCTTTCTACTGAGGAATGGTCTTTCAGTTTTTTAAGACAAGAAACTTCTTTCAATATTTTTACCACCATATTTTGAAGAAGTATAAGTTTCCTGTCAAGTGACTGAAAGTTGTATTCCTTAAGATCACGTTCACGGAATCTGTTCAAAGTTTCCTTTGGACAAGATTTCGTCTGATCATCAATAGAAGTAGAAGATGGTTTCTCATCCTCTTCTGACTTGATGTAGTTAGGCAAACTACCATCATCTTGATCTGTTTCAGATGTGACTAAACCGGTTTTATCATAGCCTGTAAAAGTCGAGCAAGGACTTTTTGTTTCCTCAAAATCAGAAGAAATCAGAACAACATCATTAGTCAGAGTCATATGACGTGTCTCTTTATCTTGAGTAAGAGATTTACCAAGAGCTTCTAATTTGACGGTGAGATCCATATTCTCTTTGGCTAGAATATTTAGTTGAATGTCTTTATCTCTGATCTCATGTTTAAGAAGATTTGATTATGTCTTTAATATCAACATCTTTGTAGACATAGATTTTATAGGCTTTAGGAGTTTTACCAACTCTTTATCAGCATCTTCTTTTCCATCAGAGAAGGACACATATGTTTTCGTAACTCCTGGATCATGAGTTAACGAAGTAGTAACATCTTCAACATTTGAGTATGCATACTCTTTCACAATGTTAACTGAATCAGACATAAATTCAATTTCTTATAGGTTGGATCGCACCAAATACAGATTGTTAGATATTTTCGTGTTTGCCTGCTCTGATACCAATTGAAAAGACGAGGGTACGCACCCAAATATACCTCAATCTAAAACTTTTCCACCTATAAGTTCTTTATCCGAAAGTGATTGTCTATGGACTGAGTCGAGACAATACAACTAATCGGTTCACACTTCGTGTGATCGTCTATGGATTCGAGATCGAGACAATACGACAACAATATAACTTGCGTGATTGACTATGGATACATCGAGACAATACAACAACGAAGTATGTTTACTTGATAAAAGGTTCGGACTTAACCAAACACAATAGGATTGCTATCAAGTAAATAGGAATTAACATTTGTGTATTTTAATCTTAATTATAATAAAACAATTATAATTGCGGAAATAGAAAAGTAAAAGACACAACAATATTTTGTTAACGAGGAAACCGCAAATGTAGAAAAACCCCGGGACCTTATCTAGAATTGAATACTCTCAGGATTAAGCCTCTATACAAAATCTAAACCAACTTCATATAGTTGAGACCAAGCAACTAAACCTATAGTTCACCTAGTTCCGTTTGTATCCCTGCGCCTCCAACTTGCAATAAGTCACACACTTGGAACAATTCCTTTGGTTCGTATTCCAAACAGTAAAGGAACAACAAATCTGTTCGGTAACAACTATTTTCAAACAAGTTATATGAGTTTGACAAAAGGCTCTTCCGTTTATCCCAATAAACTCATTTGTCAGGTCTTTAGATCTATCTTTTCACACTAGTGGAGAATGGGTTTTTTAAGTCTGATTGGGCTTTATAAAAACGTCTTCCAAGAGATTTCTTAACAAACTGGGCTTCCTAGGGGAGACGTTACTATAGGAGTATGATTAAGTCTCATTAGCGAAACTAGTTTCTTTAGTACCGATTTACTTTTTATTCTCTCAATCACCTAACTCATCTCTCGATCTTTTCTTCTCTAACCTAACTGCGCCCCCCTCTTCTTATCTTCTCCTTTATCATGAGTCAAGATTTTGTCATATTTTCCCCTCGAAATTAGTTGCTTATTTCATTGATTTCTTTTTCAATTGTGTTATTCAATCGTATAAAAAGAGAAAATTGTTGGGTTTTCCTTCTCTTTAGGGTTTATATCACTGAATACTACCAAACCCTAACCCCGAAGAGAAGGAAAACCCAACATACACACAATTTTACCCGTTTCATTACCTTCTCTATCAATAAGTTTTCAAACTTAGTCGTGTAATGAAACCCAATTTTTGTTTACCTTATGAAACCTTACTTTCATTTGTTTTTCCTCTGTAGAAGTAGAAGGTAATGTTATTCAAACCTTTAATTATCCATTTATTAAGAAGTTATTCACTAATTTTTCTTTAATTTTTCTTCAACATTTTAACCCTAGATGTTCTTTAAATTTCTACACTTAAATCGGTTTTTATGTTTGCAGATGTTTATTAGTAATTGATGGTGTCCTTACTCTTAAATGGTAAAAACCCCTCTCTTTTAATTCAATAACTCTTATAAGTATCAGATCTGTAATTGGTTAGCTTGTGTTGTTTAGGTTTCAATCCTCTATTATGTTTTCCTTCATTCTTCCGATTTTTTATTTTTTATTTGAGGTGTAGTTTTGAAGATCTTTTCATGTTGATCAGATTTTTGTTTAAGGTAACGGCTATGTTACCATATCAATTTTTTTTTTTTTTTTTCATTTTGTATTAAAATTATTGTTACCTTGATTTTGCTACAATGGTTGGTTATGGAAGTGGAGGGTCTAGTGCTAATGCAACTCTGTATTGTGGTATGGTGATGTTTTTGATACTATGGGTACAAATTTTATTAACTTTTATTTTTCATGGTTGGATTATATGCTCAGAATATCCAGAAATTCATCCGAATTTTTGATTGAATCTGGGTTTTATTGTGTAGGATATTCGGAGAAATTTATGAATTTTATAGAATGAAGTTGTATAAAAATTTTCAATATATTGAATGTGAACCTTTTGAAATTTATAGGTTGGGGATTTGGGAAAGTATATGAAATTGGACGAGTTACTCGGAACGAAGCATTTCAACATGGCCTAACCCCTGAATTACCCACTATTGAGGAATCTCTCGAACTTAATCAAGGTAAACATCATCTTAGTCTTTAAAGCTAAGTGCTTACACGACAAAGTTATCCCTGTTTAACAATGGAGCCACTACTAATTCTGCTAGATATTTATATCATGTGTATTCTGTGGAATTTTCTCTCAAATTAAAATGTTTGTGATGCAAGGCCAACCAAAACTTCATGCTTGAGCGGAATTTGACCAATTCGGGACATACGGATATTAAGAGAACCACAAATTTGATCGAGGTATATATTTCATCGTACTTGTTTACGTGACTTTGGAGCTTGCTCTCTTACAGTTGATTTGATATCACTGCACCTTTGTGAATCTGGTCTTGTTGAGTTTTGGTGATGAAGTTTGGTGATGGCATAATTCAGATTTGATTTAGATATGTAGATGTATTAGGATCTATACTCAGTTGTTTTAGATGTGTAAATCGATGTTTGAGAAATTTTTATTTGCAACAAATAGTAGGTAGGAGGAATTTGAGAATGTTAATCGTTACTCTTCTTGTTACTGTACTAAATAAAAAGGTTGTCTAAAAATTACAATAGTGAACTGAATTGAGTATCCAAGATTACAAGATATGCTAGGATCTCATTTTATATACCTATTGGTTTTACTAAGTATTACACCTATTACAAGCGAGGCTTGAATGCATGTTAGCTCTTGCCGGTGCTATCGGGCATGAAACCAACATGATTGCAGGCATTGGTTTAGGTTCATGATCAATTTCTCTTCCAATTCTTGTAATGAGTGTAGCCATTATTTGTATAAGCCACTTTTGATTGTAGAAAATGGTTCTCGGTTTAGTTGTTGTTGTTGTTGTTGTTTCATGGAGTAATTATGGTTATGGGTATTATTAGGCTTCATGGAGAATTGAGAAAAACCCAGACTGCAGGTGTGTCGATAGTATTCTCCATTGGTTGGAAACATGAGATCTCTTATACATATGGCAAATGAAGCAAAAGTTGGGTGTAAGTTGATTTACTGTTCTTTTTGTACTACAAAGGGTAAATTTTTGTTATCTTGACTTATTTGCTTTAAGTATTACATCCTTGCATCAATATATCAATGAATCCTTATCACGGTGTCCGAATTTTACATGTGTGCTTATGTTAGCAACTTTTGATTTGGTTTTGCAGGTAAGGTTAATGCTTTGAAGTGTTTGCTATCCACGAGTTCCGTACTTATTTGTGAAACCATGCAACAAAGCGAAATTCATGTTACTCTCATGGAATTCATTATACATGAATCCAAGTGTTTGTTATTCCTGAGTTTAGCTCTTTTTGTAGGCATTGGCTGCAGCAGCTTGCACAATTATTTCTTGATAGGTGGGGATCAAAACAGTTAGTTGAATTGCCACTCGCTGCCATTTCACTGACCTCTTACTCTTATATTTTCAGTTTGAAATGGTATTTATCAGTAATGGAACTACAATCTGGAGCCTGAAAACCCGTTTTTTCATGTATGTGCAGAGGATCAAGTTGGGATACATATTTATGTTTATCTTTCATCCCCATTTTTGTAAGCTTTCTGACCCTATGAAACACTCTTCATATCTGCTGCTCAATTTGCATTTGTGTCTTGTTATATATATGCACTTTGTCGTACCTATACACATTTTGAAGTTTTAATAGTTTCTGTCACTGTGAAGTACTGTTTTCAACCTTACTAATTGATATACAAGTGGCTATTACAGGCAACTGATTTGTAGATCGAATGGGATTGCATTTCCCTTCTGTAGTACATACCAAATTTGTTGTCTAATAATCTGTCATATACTCATATGAGTTTATTGGTACCCAAGGTGTTGGACTGGCCTTAACCAAAAGTATCTGATTCTTGGGGCATGCCATGTATTAAGAGTAGATTAATTTTTTCTGCATCTATAGTAGCATACACATTTACTAGTTAATCTGGCATCTGTGAAGAAATTTATTCCCAAGTTAAATATGTATTGTAAGTTGTTGTTTGGATTTTTCTGTTGGGTAAGAATACTATGGATCCTTCACTAGTGCTTGTATCATCTTACACTATAGCCATGTGTATAAGAAGATTGTTATACTGATTGGGGCCTTCTTTGTATTTTCTCTACTACTCAATATGTTATTGCCATCTCTTGACATTATTCTTACTATGTTCTATCCCCTTATGTTGATGTCTTAGTTTCTTGTGGTATTATTTTCAATTTAATATCTTCTTTGGTTTGGAATTTTTGAGTGAAAGCAACCATATTTCTTATGTTCTCTTCTTACGAACTCCTAGAAAGTTCTGCTCAAAGATTTGTGTTTTTTCTGGTTTGTGCAGAAGTTGGTGTTGCAAAATCGAAACCCACGAAGATTGTTAGCTAGAAGTTGACCTTGCTTGATTGTGAAGCTCGGTGAATCCTATTTGTGAAGTTTTTTAGTGATGAGGGTGGTTGCCCGTGCTCAAGTCATTGTCCTCTACAAATGGGAGGTTTGTGATCTTATACACAATCCTTATGTTTGTCTTTAGGAGTTTATAAGCAGTGATTACTTCCATTTTGGATGATTACTGATAAGTGCTCAAATATATTGATGCAGGTTCAAGCTGATGTTGTTGTTGCATATTCTTGTATAACTCCAAGACAAATTGTTACACCATATTTGTTCTCTCGCTTGCTTTCTTTATTTAAGAGCTTATAAAGAACAACATAAGCAGGTATTATTTTGTATACTGCACTTGCGTAAATCATTTTGATATGGCGAATGAGTTGCACGTTGATTTCTATATCATTTTGATATGTTGAAATTAGTTTGTAAACTAATGCTCAAAGCTTATTTTTGCTGCAGGTATGCGAATATGAGTTGTGCATCTCAGTTCGTCATCGACGGTTTATCATTTTGTTGGTTTGCACTTATCTCTAAGAGAATTTAGAGCTTGTATTGGCGCTAATTCGGGTTTGTTTACAAATTTTTGGTGATTACAATCCAAGTGTCAAATGAAATCAACTATGATAATTGTGTTGTAGTTATAATGTATTCAAACATTAAGTTAACGGGAACGTTTTCTTAAGAATTCGAGGTTGTAATTAAATGTTAATTAAATTTAGTTTCTTGTTCGCTGCTAATTTATATAATTCTAGTTCAAGGTTCAGCTGAGTCAGTTTTGAATTAAGCTAAATCAATTTCATTTTTTTTTTATAAAATATGATCCAGCAAAAGGACTGTGTCTATCAGAACTAACATTTAAACTGATGAAGGTAGACGTTATTTTATAAATTATAGTGCAGCCAGAAGCAGTCATTTCGGGAAATAAGACTACAATGTTAGGGCTCCCAAAAGCAGTCCTTTTATGTGATTTTAAGTATGTTTTTGGTAGACTTTTTTTTTTGCATTTTCCACTAGTGTCAACAACTACCAAAGTAATTGTTAAGACCATGCAATCAATACTTCGAATCACAAAGAATCGTATTGATGCCGATTTACTCAACTAATCAATCAAATCTATCACAAAGATAAACCGATTATAGTTGGATCCCCAGCCGATCAAGTTTTGTGCACAACAAAGATTATGAACCCAAATCAGAAATCTTCTTCGTCTTCAAATCTTCTTAGATCTTCAATAAACGCCTGCACACAATCAACTTGAATCTCTTATGATCAATCACACACAGAACGAAGTCTATTAACAATGAATTATCACAAGACGTCTTTAGATTTACAAATAGTCTAAATATCCCCGTCGAAACTTCGATCTAGTTTGAGTGAATCTTATATCAAAAGAGAAGATTCTCAAGCGTAAACAAACTAGGTGCAATCAAAGTTCAACAACCGTTAGTCAATCAAATTAATCAAAACTAATAATAAACCGCAATTATCTAGTTTCCCACCAACGGTACTCATTAGAGCTTCCCAATCCCAAAGTAGTCTTTAAAACGAGCGATCGTAAGAGATTTCGCCTAATTAGGGTACTTTCCTCTCCGAATAGACGGCTCCAAAAGTAACAACACAACAAGGTAGTTTTGCTGACTCTGAGGATTAGTTTGCTCGAAATGAAAAATTCAATATTTATAGATCAAGGAAGTTTGGACACCAAGGAATTTCCAAAACCGACAATATTCTCAAGATATGCAATATATTTCCAAATTCGGTTTCCATAATTCCCGGAAATTCTTTGTCCAAATATTGGCCAAATCTCGAAGAGAAAATCTCCAATTAGTAAATGCACATTACCAATTTTTATTTTCTAAAGATATGCATTTTAATTACTGGAAATTAAAAGCATATAAAACTAAAAACCTTAATTAAAAGATTCTCAATTCATTTTGATCTAGGATTCTCCTTTAGCTATTAAGGAATATCTTTGAAAAATAAAAGATAAGCGTTACTGCACATGTTCAAAGTATGTCGACATCTTTACTTTGTAAATCCTTTTTCATATTTACAATCTAGGAACCGATTTGCCACACTTCAAAACAAATTTAGAATTGGTTCATCTGACTTCCAAGAACTATGTGATTGATTATCCTATCAAATCACCAATCTTGGGTTTCACGGTTCTACCAAAACAAGTTTAGGTTCTACCTCCATGTGGGTACTAGGATCAGTCACACTAGCTTTCCAAAATTTGGTTGACTAGGTACTATGATCGGTTGCCACATATTTATGGTATCTAACTTGTATTCGGTTGCACAAGTCATAGGATCGATTACCAATATCTAAGACTTGTTGTACCTATTACAAGGATCGATTCCCTTTGCTTGTGGCCTGTTACACCTCTTACTAGGATCGGTTCCCCAATGTCTAGAGTTGGTCATACCAATTACAACAAATCGATCATACCATCTCAAAAGATTACTTAAGATCGGTTTCACTAATAAAAGTCATACCAATATAAAAGTCAAGCCTTGTGAATAGTTTTACCAAGATACATAAACAAGTTATGAGCGGTTATACTAAACACACGTATTGGTAATCCAAAGATTCGCAATGAATAACAATACCAATAAGCCTAGCGATTTCCCTTTCGATTCACAAAACAAGTTTATGAATTGTACTTCCTTTAAACGAATGTAAAACATTGTTTCCTAGGAAGAAATCTTCACCCATACCCATACATAATCACAATAGCATTTATACGATTATGTCGATGTCTTATATATACGAAGTTCAAAAAGATAGACGTTATACTTCGTATTGTAATTCCTTAATACTATGTCTAACTAGAGTATAATCATTCACAGACTTCAGCTTATGTTTTCAATATGAACGACTTGAAAGATACGTTAGAAATGAAACAGCTTCAATTCAAATATTACTAACCTCAAGAGGAAGGATAATGTCGTCGTTATAGCTCCTTACTTCTTCACATTCTTCAAATCTTCACATAATACTTGTAAGTCTCATATCCTAATAACTTTCTAGTAAACCTATACGAAGTTAACTCTAATAAATAATCAAGCGACTCTTTGAATGAGTTTTGGTTCACTAAAATATGACAATCAAACTTAACATACCAACGCTTGGTAGGTTTAACCTGAGCAATATGCTCTAACAACTTGTACCTACCAAGTTGGTACTACCTCTATTAACTAAGAGTTTCTTAGGAGGTTATACTGGAGAATCCCACTGTTGGGATTGTTCAACCACTTCTTCTTAAAAGAAATACGCTTGATCAACAGTTTTTTAACCCACCAACGCAAAATGTCCCAACCATGGTTTTGGTCAAATACTTTAAACCATCATAAAGAATATGGACTGATTTAATTTTCTCAAACCCATGGTGGGGACATTGCGGCCGAGATCGTTAAATCTTAGTAGAAGCCTATAAATATATTTTCATTCGTATTAACGTCATCGGCACTAATTTTCTTTCTAATAGATGCATTTTTATGCTTAGGGTATAACTTTTGAATGAAAGAAGTAATAAGTTCATCCCATGTTTCTATATACTCATATGGTAAATTATGCAACCATGACCTAGCTTTATCTCTCAAGGAAAAAGGAAACATCCTAAGTTTAAAGACTTCATCATTAAGGTCTTTAATCCTAATTGTTCCACAAATTTCCTCAAAGTACCTCACATGAAAATAAGGATTTTCATCATCTTACCCTAAAAATACAAGGACCATCTGAATAATACCAGGTTTGAACTCATAATTAGCCGTGGTGGGAGGAAATTTTATGCACGATGGTCGGTTGGACCTAGTTGGGTACATGTAATCTTGCTGGCACAATCAAAGTACTAGGGGTAACTCCTTCACTAAGAGAAATTCTCAAAACTGAAATTTTCAAATACAAGACTCTCAATAAAAGATTGTTCGAGCTCCAGTTTCCGCAAGAAGAACTACTAGGCTTTTCACTAATAAAACGACCTAGAGTGTCTCTTTTCCAAGCTCGCTCGGTGATGGTCTCGAGCGGTCTTGGCATACACTAGAAAGACTAAATAGAAAAATCCTAATTAGAAGGGAATCTAAGCAAACACAGCCAAGGCTGACTCAACCAAATCATATCAATTGATTTCTAGCATACAAAAGCATGATGACTCCACTTAGATTGGTTCTAGACAACTTCTATTCTTCCGAAAGGCAACTATTTATAGTTTTAGCAAACATCTTGGAACGATCTGAATTAAAATAAGTCAAAGAAAAGTAGGATAAGCTAAGGAGCTTGAATAACCTACCTCCGTGGAAACGTTTCCTATGGTTACAAGGCGTCCTAATCAACTTACAATAATTATCCTGAACCTGGAGTTAAGCTAACAAAGTAACCAATACTTAAAATCCTTTTGAACGACTTTCCTACAAGCTCGTTACCCTATAGGTATATTTCTAGTCCAGTTTTAGACTTATCTTTGCGTTTGGTAACGTTTTCCTAAGGTGGGCAAGAAGGAAGCAATGATGAAATCCGAGTCCTTATGTTATTTGGCAAATTCTTTCCCTTTACTATAAATTTAAAACCGTTTTCAGAGCCTCAACATATGTGCATACAAAGGCGTCCAGAAAACCCACTGACAAGAAATTCGTGGGTGGTTAGAATCTTACCTCCCGCACCAGACGGACGATGAACCGTTAAAGTCGACTCGGGCCACCGACTCTTGTATCAGTGTACGAACTCGAGGGGCCGAAACAATATTTTTGTTTTCGTCCTTCCCTGTTGCAGTTTGTATTTAAATTAACCCTTCCTTATAGGGTTTAAAAATAATAATTTCCCAAAAATAAAGTGTTCATAGTGTCGCTCGAAAATTATAACTTGTACAAATAGTTTGGGTAAGAGAATAACTTAACCCAATAATCTGACTCATGTCAAAGTAAGATCTAAAAGTCAAAAAGAAGGTCAAAAACATCAAAGCTTGACCGATCTCTAAAATATAGCCAAGTTCAAATGCCAAATTGAAGGTAAAATCTAAGGCATGAAAATTTGAAGCTATACTAAAGCTCAATCTAAACAAACATTAGCAGTCAACTGTAATCATCATCTGAACTAAGGCACCGATCAAAGAATCAGAATTTAAACTTCAATTTCTTTCCCGAAAAGGGGGAGTAGCAAAAGAGTGCAAATGTAAAAAGATAACGCCATCGGAGACTTGAACCTGGGACCTCCTAGAGCGCATCAACTTTTGAGCAACGAGGATGACCAACTGAGCTAGCTACCCGTTTATAATATATATACAAATTATTATTTTCATTAATGAAAATAAAAAAACAAAATCCAGAGTTTTAATCAGCTTTTCAAAAAGAGCGATCAAACTTAGCCATTAGCCCGAGCTAAACTCTCAACATCAACAACAAAATCGGTATTGAGATCAGTAGTATCAGCAACAACGTGATTAGAGCTCTCTCAAATGTTGAAAGAGTGAAAAGTAAAAGATTCAGACACGACAAGCTCAGGGCCGGCCCTGAGCTTGATGATGCCCAAAGTAACCTTCAAAAATACTGCCCCATGCATGCACTACTGATTAGTAGCCATTTGACCAAGTCAACTTATGTTGACTGCCGGTGAAAGTTATTAGTTTAATATGGGACGCCGATAATAAGAAGAGATAACGGTCTCCTGCATTGATTAAAAAATGAAAACGACGGAAACGCAGTAGAAGAAATTATGGATTGTTTTTTTTTTTTTTTTTTTTTTTTTTTTTTTTTGTGATTCATTAGCTTTTTGTTTAGGATATTAAAATTGGTAGGCATTTTAAGATTATAGCCTTATGTATAGTGTCCTTTACTGTAGCTTACATAATTGTAACGGCCCTGAGTTTAAGGAAGAGAAAAGTTTAAAGGACCCTTTTTTAACCGTACTTTGGTGAATAAGTGTCTTAATAAAGCACTTACATGGTGACAATTACTGCAGGATTTTCCATAAATCTCTCGGCATGAGATATTCTCTTTTCTATTGCTGCCCTTACAGTGGATTAATATTACAAACTATACCAAGTTCAATGTTGACTTTTGTACTCAAAACCTGGAGAATTTTTCTTTTTGATGCCCCACATTTTTTGCTGCCCGAAGCAATACTTAGGATGCTTCGGCTCAGGGCCGGCCCTGGACAAGCTGTTCTTGAGCATTATTGAGCTCTTGGGTCAATTGAAAATTTTGATCTCTCAAAAGATTCTCATTACGCTCATATTCCCTAGACCTTTCTAAATCAAAGTTGATTTTGAGGTGAGAACACATGGCCTTCAAAGATTGCAAGGAAGTGGATTCATCACCTTTCTGCTTCAAGCATCTAGTACGATGAACTCTTCTAGTGAATTCATTCATCAGCTTCAAAAGAAAAATTAATCAGCTGATAAGATCTATCCAGTGGCGGAACCAAAGGGGGCCCAACCCTGGTTGTACGCCTTTTCTCATAAATTTTAAGATGTTAGTAATTTACCCCTTAGAAAAATAAAATATATTATTTAGCCCACCAAGGTCATTGAGTCAGTCCACCATGTCAAAATAATTCAGTCCACCAAAGCCGAAACATCCATCCATCCATTTTCCAAAATCTTTGGGTGGTTCTAATTTGCATTTTAGTCCACCACTTTCACTCATTTAGTCCATCTCCATTACTTTAGTCCGCAAATAAAAAGGTGTGATATTCCTAGCCTACTTACCTACTTTTGATATCAGTTCTCTTTTTAACATTCTGTCACCATGAAAAGAACATGTCCAGTGAGTATTGTTCTTCGTTTGTGCTCCAAGTTCTTTATCTACAACTAATCCATTATTGTTGATGTTGTATGTCATTTTATTTGTTATTCTTTCGACTGTTATTGTTGTTTATTTGATGATGACCTATATTCTTCACCATTCCAAACATGAGGTTGTTGTTCATCATTTGATATAGGGACATAGGCCGACACTTGCTCACAAACTATGTGATTCCTTCCAAAAAAAAATTTGCAACGGCCTTCATTCGCCTTGTTTACTAGTGCTTCACTGAATCCCCCCTCCCCCCTATATTGAAATCCTGGCTCCGCCACTGGATCTATCAGATTAATCCAAATTTTCAAAAAAATTCAGATTAAAGATTGCTTATAGCAGCAATCTTTGAGGCCATCCTAACCTCAGCTTCAGGAAGTTCCAATAATGCTAAGACACCAAATCAGCTGGCCAGGAAGCGTTCAGCAGAAACTGTGCGTAAGCACCATCCAATTCGATGGACTCTTCTCGAGAAGCATGGTCCTTCCAAAATTGAGAGGAACCTAAAATTGTTGCATTCTGCTTGGTTGGCATCTCTTTTTACGATTGGATTCCATGTCCATTATGCTAACTTGTTAACTTACTCGTTATGAGATTGCCATTTCCGTTTCTCCTAGTGAATTTAATGCTTTGCCGATACCCATTTTGTTTACGATTACACAATTTATTGCTGATTGAGCATTGGAGCACTGGACTAATGGCATGTTTGAAATCCATGCAATCTAGAGAAAGTTTGCCGCCACTATTATTGGAAACAAGTACGGGCCATCGTTTTGGGACCCATTTTATCATTTTGCAATAATACTCTCCGGCAAATGTATTGTGTACCCATTTCAATATGTCTTTCTTCTTTTCCTCTCTATAAATAGGGCTTCAAAGATGTCATAGTTTCATCACCCCTATCTGCTCCAAAATCATACATTTTCTCCTTCTGGCTACGTTGAAAGAGTGAGGGTGCTTAGAAAATGGGTGCAAAAAATGTTAAGGTTTTTATTTGGCTGGGACTTATTGTTGCCCTTCTTTTAATGTCTTCTGAGGTTTCCGCAGTTAAGGACTTGGCTGACAATACAAGTGAGTTTTAATTTTAATTTTGAATGTAAATATCGTTCATTGATCTTGTAAATCTAGAATTGTTTAATCTTGTGATTGTTTTCTTATATATACTAATACATTTGTGTATGTTGGTTTTTATTTTGAAATAGAGGTGGAAACAGCCGAGAAAAATGGAGCAAAAGACCATGAATATGGGGTGTCTCTTGCTGGCATCAAATGTGGTAAAAAGAAATGTTGTCTCTTCCTGTCAGATGGGAAAACTTCTTATTGCACAGAATGTTGCAAGTAAATTTGTTGCTCAAACCAAAGACTCAGATTGTTAGTTGAATCTTCCTTCTACTGCTACTACCGGTTCTGTAGACAATAATAAGCCTTAGAACTGGCTAATGAATATGTATTACTGTGATTAAGTATAATTAAGTATAAACATCTACAAGTACTAAGGTTTATCCATGATATTCAATTTGATAGATGAATTTGGTTGAGTATCCATCTTATGGCTATTGGAGTCTCGGCCTTATCTTTTGCCTTATCTGTGATTTTATTTGCATTATTGTTGTACGCAAAGGTGGCGCCTACAAATTATGTGGTTCTGGTTTCACAGTAGACAGATTTTTTTAGTGGATTCGAGTACGGGATCTGTGTGTGAATCGCAGCATCGCTGTAACTTCGAATATCAACAAGAACACCTAAAAAGATTTAAAAAAAAATAAAAAAATCTATGTTTTGAGCGCTAAGACAACTAACAAGCATTGTTAATTTCCTCAAAGCGTTGTGGCTCAGGTGTAAATCTGCAGGCTACCATAACAGAACCGTAGCAAATGGACATATTGACATCCAATTCTTGATTACGCGTGCAATCCACTAACCTGATACATAAAAAGGAGAAACAAAAAGAAGTTTATTTTCAAAGGTAATCCATATATTCCACATAGACAACAACCTATGACAAGAACATGATACATATACTGATTGTGGTTAACATTTAAACATTCATAACAAGGATCATTGCCAAACTCTCTTGTGTTAACTTGGAAAATTAACTTATACAGTAACCACAGAACACCAATGCATGACATTATGGACATTCTACACTAACTGTCTTCAAGCTTAAGTAGTCGAAGCTAAATTTGGAAGTAATTCCACACATCAATAGCATGCTTTTGAACATGTCTACAGTTCAGATTGCCTTTATTTGGATTGCTTGTAGGCTTGTAGCATGTAATATTAACCTTGCTAGGCAAGACCTAAAGGCTAGCTAGTTGACTTATTACCTTAAAACTCATTTTAAAACTATCATATTCTATATTAACCTTTCCTATTAGCTTACTAGAAGCCCTGCAAGTATCAGGAAAATGTTAAGTTAAAGGAATCTTGCAAGAAACCCCAACTCGAAAATCAACCAAAAACAACAAATAGTATCAGGTAAGAAATGCATTTTCACTTGCGCTACTGAAAAGGAAAATATTGAAGAATAATGTGACTGATATCGCAAACAACTCAAGTCAGATTAACAGCACGTATACATCTAAAACGGCACCAACTTCCAATGATTCACTAGTCAGACAACCCGAGATTCACTGTTCCTTTTGATCTTCACACATTAAAACTAATGACACCAAAGAACATACACGAACAGTTAAGATAAAACATCTGAGACTGGGGTCGTATAATTCCGGAACAAAAAGAAGAAAAACATAATCTGATTACCAAGTTACAAAGACAATTAAGCACAGATATATGGGGGTTTCACTTTTCATATTACTTAAGATCACACAACTAGCAAAAACTCCTATTTCAAAAATCATGATTATGAACAGTAAACGATAAATTGATCAGAGTTAAGAATACCTTATAGTTATCGTAGAACAGCATCCATTCTTTCGAACATCATCAATTTCCCTTACGCATCTCATCATCGATTCGTTTTTCTTCGCTATCTTCGAACTTATTTTTCTTCTTATCCATTTCATCAAGCATCATCTTCCGAACTAACCTCTCCATTTCCTTGGTACTCTCATGAGTCCTAGTTTCCGCAATAGTAAGTTTGTTTTTTGAATACTTGTTCCAATTTACTTTGCACAAATCCTCCAAACTCGATGATCTGAACAATTCGTCCAATTCAGCGATAGTCATATCCTCCTTCAAATCCACCCCCTTCAAAAGGAAATGAAACCTTCAATCAATCAAATTATAAACACGAAAAACAAAAACTAAGATGAGACTTAAGATTGTTTTGAAGTAAGAAACTCAGACCTTGTCGAGTTTTTCTCTGCGGTAAGCTTCTGGATCAAAAATGTAACGACGAACCCTTTGTGCCCCTTCAATGAAACCTAATGAAGATGTCTTCGAAGAAGCAGATGGAGATATCTTGGTCAAAATTACTCTCATCGCCATTTTATTTTCTTCTTAACTATCTTTCCCCGATTCTAATACTGACGTAGAGAAATCTGAAACCCTAGAACATCTTGGTTTATGTTGGACTTATCACAAATGCTATGTCCAGGGATCATGTTAAAATGCATTGACATAAGTTTTGGCCTGACCTCTTTAAGCTGGACCATTTTGAGTTCTTGATGAGAAAGCCCAAGGGAGAGTTGACTCGTAGAGGTAGAGCTATCGTGTGAAATATCCGAACGCATGCATGTACATGCAAAAATATCAAGCAAGATGGCCTGAGAGGGAGGGATCTTGTACATTCAACGGCTAGCAATCCCCGTTACAGAAGCCTTACAGATTTGAAGTCGAGTTTGGAGAAATTTAGCCACCTCTATTATAGAAACAAGTACGAGGGCATTGTTTTGGGACCCCATTTGATCATTTTGTAATCACAAAATTGGTTAAAAAGACCAAAATCAAAATTTGATGGGTGAAAAGGATAATCGCTAGATATCTTGTTTAAATGGACAAAAATTTAAAAATAGGCGGATGTAACCGGTTTCATCCTCGGCCCATTTTCAAATATTTTTTCTTATTTTTATTTTACACAGGATGCATCCAGGTTTCATCCTTGCTATTTTTTAAGTTTAAGCCGGATTTAATCCAGGTTTCATCCTCGCTTTTTTTTTTTTGTCCATTTCACCCATAAAATTTTTTACTCGTCCATTTGAACCGTGTTTTAAATTTTTTTGGACAAATAACCCATTTTCCGTTTTGTAATTGGCCTTCAATTAGATTTAAAATTGTCATAGTTTCATCACCAAATCAATACTCCTATCTTATTTCTTCTACTAGCTAAGTTGAAAGAGTGAGAGTGCTTACAAAATGGGTGCAAAAAACGTTAAGGTTTTCATTTGGCTGGGTCTTGTTGTTGCCCCTCTTCTAATGTCTTCTGAGGTTTCAGCTGTTAAGGACTTGGCTGAGAAATCACGGGAGTTCTATAAAATAAAGTTAAATGCAAAAATTCTAGAAAATGAGCACCTAAAAGATTAAGAACAACACGAGAACTATATAAATCACAGTCGGTATGTTTTGAGCGCTAAAACAACCAACAAGCAAGCTTTAATTTATTGTTGATTTCCTCAAAGCGTGGTGGTACTGGTGGACTTGTGACTCGGGTGCAAATCTACCGGCTACCATAACAGGACCGTAGTGAATAGACCTTTTGACATCAAACTCTTGAGACTTGACTACGTGCAACCCATTAACCTAATGGCAACAAAAAAGATGTTAATTTTCAATCAACTACCATCCATATTCCACAAATTAAGACAACAATCAAGGACAAGAATATGATACATATACTGATTGTGGTTAACATTAAAACATGCATAGCAGGGATACATGCCAAAGGCATAAGGATAATGATAAGACCACGTTTTATGGAATATGTCAACGGTGTTGACCCGATGCGTCACTCAGGCATATTTGACATATATGATCCTTTATACGGGTCAAGTCTCTCAAGATTGTGGAAACCACCCTGGCTAGTAAGTGAAGGGCGCAGCGAGCACACAAGTCCAATGGAGGCACAAGGCATTGGATAAGCATGGCTTATTTATTATTAGAGATAATATATTTATCTAGGTATTTTATTATATTTTAAGTATTTAATTATTTTATTTAGAGTTTATATTTGATTGGAATAGTATTTTAGGAGTAGTATTGTTTTCTTATTTTCCAAGTAATGTAGCCTATAAATAGGCCTTATCAGTTGATTAATCATAAGAAGAAAATTATTAAGCAAATTGCTACCCTTTGGTTTATTGATTTCTTCGAATCATGACCTTTTGAGCTTGAGCTGCTGGCCGTTGAATAAGAAACAAATCGTTTCTTATCAGATAACCATGTCTTGAATTAACTTGCAAGAATTAAAACCTCTATAGTACTTATACAGTAACCACGGAACACCGGTGCATGACATTATGCACATTCTACACTAAGTAGTAGATGCTAAATTTGGAAGTAGTTCCACACATCAATGGCATGCTTTTGAACATGTCTACAGTTGGGAGTGCGTTAATTTGGATAGCTTGTAGCATGTAACATTAACCTTGCTAGGCAGGACCAGGGCTGATTGACTTTTTACCTTAGAACTCATTTTAAAGCTACCAAATTCTATATTTCTGTCCTAGCTTATTGCACAGAATGCACCTATTTCCTATAAGCTTACTAGAAGCCCTGTAAATATTAGCATAACTTTTTCTCTTTAGTCTTCATTAAGAAAATGTTAAGTTAAAGGAATCTTGCATAAAATTCAAATTCAAAAACCAACCAAAAACATGTATCGGGTAAGAAATGCATTTTCACTTGCGCTGCTGATAAGGAAAATAATGAAAATAAGGTGAACAATAATATCTCAAACAACTCAAGTCAGATTAACAACATGCATACATCCACACGGCACCAACTTCCAATGATTCACTAGTCAGGCAACCCGAGATTCAGTGTTCCTTATGATCTTCACACATTAAAACTAATGATACCAAAGAGTACAAGGTAGAACATACATTTTATATTTCTTCAAGATGGAAACTTACTTACAACTGAGGGAGTGGGGGTCGTAAAATTTCAAAACATGGCCTGATTACCAAGTTACAAAGACAATTAAGCACGGGTAACTTGTGAATGCATATGGGGACTTCACTTTTCATATTGCTTTATATCACTCAACTTGCAAAAACTCTTATTTCAAAAATCATGATTGTGAACAGCAGTAAATAATAAGTTGATTAGAGTTAACAATACCTTATACTCCCTCCGTCCCACCATTAGATGACCTACTTGGTCTAAGATCTTGTCCCATCATTAGTTGACCTATTTCACTAATCAAGGGGATATCTCTAAAACTACCCTTTGATTGATTATCTTCCAGATCATAAGAAATATGTATAATTTAATATTCATGTTTATACTCGTTGCAGTAGGTGTTTTAAAATGATTTTCAACTGCATAAAAATTTACGCAAATTTATGGTATAGTTTGAGAGATAAATGATTTCTAAATTTTACAAATTATTATCCATAAGGGTATAGTAAGTAAAAAATACTTAAAAAAACTCATTTCATTCATTGCCTTAAGAATTGCGCAAACTTCAACTAGGTCATCTAATAGTGGGACTGAGGGAGTATATAGTTACAACAGCAACCTTATACCTCCTACGCATCTATCTCATCATCGATTCGTTTTTCTTCGCTATCCTCAAACTCCTTATTCATATCATCATGCATCATCTTCTCAACCGCCTCCATTTCCTTTGCATCCAGCTTAGCATCCATGCGTTCATCATCCCTATCCTCAAACTCCTTATCCATCATCTTCTGAATTACCCTCTCCGTTTCCCCAGTCCTAGTTAACTCAAAAGGAAGTACATTTCTCGAATATTTGTCCCAATTTACTTTGAGCAAATCCTCCCAACTCATGGCGGCGAACGTTTCTTTCAATTCATCGATCGTCATATCCTCCTTCAAATCCACCCCCTTCAAAAGGAGATGAAACATTCAATCAATCAAATTACAAACACAAACACAAAAACTAAAACTAAAATGAGATTTAAGATTTTAAAGTAAAAAATTCAGACCTTGATCTTTCCACTGCGGTAAGCATCTAAATCGAAAACGTAACGACGAATCCTTTGCGCCCCTTCAACGAAACCAAATGATGATGTTTTCAAAGAAGCAAAAGGAGATATCTTGGTCAAAACTACTCTCATCACCATTCTTATTTTCTTCTTAACTATCTTTCCACGATTCCTATGTAGAGAAAGCTGAAACCCTAAAACATCTTGAAAGAACGATGTTTATGTTGGACTTATCACTTATCACAAATGGTATGTCCAGTCCAGGGATCATGGCGAAATGAATAGACATATATTTCTCCTTCCTCAAATTTTTTTGGCATGAGCCGCATGACCTATGGCATACGGTAAAGCTGGACCACAATGACTTCTTTATGAGGAGGCGAGAAGCCCAAAACACATAAATGCATGATACATGCAAAAATATCAAGCAAGATGGTCTGAGAGCAATTTAAGCTTGCTTTTCTGTAGTTGTTTTTAGTTGTTATAGATTTCTAGAGAGTAATTAGAAAATGATTCTAGAGGTCTACTGACTACTGGTATGGAATTAGTTCGCTAAAATTGTCGCATTCTGCTATGTTGGTATCTCTTTTTACGATTGGATTCACTATCCATTATGCTAACTTATTTTCTACTTGTGATGAAGATTGCCGTTTTTCGTTTCTCCTAGTGGATTTAATGTTTTGCAGATGCCCATTTTGTTTTCGAGCACATATTATTGCTGATTGTTGAGGATTCGGAGCACTGGACTAATGATATATTCGAAATATTATTCTACGGGACTTTAGCGTGTTTGGATTACACTCAGAAGTAACTTTTCGATTTCTGGAAGTCGAAAAGTCAGAAATCAGTTTGGCAATGATTTTTCAGAGTGACTTCTAAAAGCTGAAAAGTCAATTTTTTGTGAAGCAAAATAGTTTTGCTTGTGACTTCTACTTCTTCATAAATAGAAGTCAGAAGAAAATTTGTATCCAAACGCGCTATCGGGATAACGAGCTTATCTTGTTATGAACTTATGAGTGCATACAAAGATATACTCTTTGATAGCAGCCAACAGTTGGCACTCTATCCAAAAGAAACAATTCAAAGGGATCTTTTACATTCAATGGCTAGCAATCCCCCTAGCAGCCGCCTAAGGGTGCGTTTGGCATGGAGGTGGTTGAGGGTGGAGTTCAGTCAACGGAAGGAGTCAAGGATGGAGTTGAATTTCAAGGGTGTTTGGCATGAGTGGAATTGGAACTCCGGGAGTTGAAACTCCTTCATTCAGTGGAAAATCAAATGACACCTCCCCCATGGAATTTGGAACTCCATTCTTCCAACTCCTCCCATTGACCATTTGACATTTTACTTTCTTTTTTTCTTTAAAAAATAATTAATTTCCTATACTTATAAATTTACTATGATAATTAAAATATAATATTATTTTATTTTATTTTAGAATTTATAATATTTTTTAATTAGTAATATTTAATATTTTAATAATATTTTGTTTTTCGCATATTCAAAAATGGAAAAATATTATATTTTCTTATTATTTAAATACATTAGCAGTGTTGATAAATTATTAAATTTGAAATTTAAAATTATAGTTTTATTTAAAATACCAAAAGTGACTATTATTTAATATTATATTTATTTAAATTAATAATTTAAATAGATTTTCAATTCGAATATAAAATTATTTCCACTAAAATTATATTTACATAAATAATTAATTATTATTGTTGATAAATTATTTTTTTCATTAAAAAATAGTAGTTTTATTTAGACAATTCCAAGACTAACTATTATTAACCTGGCTTGATTGGGGTATACCCAGATTAATTGGGGTATACCCAATAAGACAAAATAGGGTCATTTTGAAGTAAAAGTGGTCACCCCTTAACCATATATTTTCTAAATGGCTAATATACCCTTATTTAATTAACACTAAAAATCTGATTAGGTTAATTAATTGAGTTTAGATTAAAACTTTTCAAATAATGAATTTGAATAATGAAATTTTTGATTGAACTTTGGGAAGTTTTTGATGAAAAAACATTTGTTTTGAAAAAATCTTTTGGAACGGAAATGAAAGCACACTACCCAAACACTTCTAAAGAGGGGATTGTAAAGATGTTGTATGAAATAATACTCAAAATTAGATCAAAAATCAACACTTTCAAAGTTAAAGTATGAAAAGCTCGCAAGGTCGACGAATGAAGATCATGCCGACTTTATTTTTTAACACACATGAGATGACAGAAAAATTTATTAGTCGGCAAAAAACCCCGCTACTGTTGAGAAAATGTATTAGTCGACAAGGTATTCAAAAATACCCTCGCCTACATTAAAAAAATTAGTAGCTCGGCAAGGTCTTCAAAAAATACCTCATTACTGCTGAAAAATTTGTCACCAAGATCTTCAAAAAATACCCACCTACTGTTGAAAAATTTACAATCGCCATGGTCATTATGAAAAGCTCAAGAAGATATGCATGTTACGACCTTGCTGACAAAAAAATACTGTAAATCACATTTTTCGATTTTTAACCTAATATAACAATCAAATCACACAACACAATGATGGGTTTGAGTTTAAAAATCACTTATAGTCTTCTTTTCGCCAGTTAGAGTCAACAATTTTTTTGGAAAATCAAAGTTGAAGATTTTTATATGGCTTTGGTTGATGGAAGATGCAGATGAAGAAGAAGAAGAAGAGAAGATTAAGAATTGTTTAGTTTTTTAATTTTAGGGTTAATGAAATTAAGAAATGAGTTTATTTTTAAGATTTAATTAGTTCAAGGGTATTAAAGTAAAATCACTCTTTCATGATAATGCCGACTAGGTCCCCTTAAAATTGGGTATACCCCAATTAATCTGGTATACCCCAATCAAGCCAGGATTATTAATATTATATTTACTTAAAATAATAATTTAAATAACTTTTTCACTTCAAAAATCACATTTATTTTTTTATATAATAATATGATATTTAAAATAATATTATATTATTAATATTATGTTTAAAATTAATATTAATATTATATTACATTATTTTTTTATCATATATTAATATTTTATTACATTATTTTTTTATCATTTTTTTATTATATTAATACTATACTATATTATATTAATATACTAATATATTTAATTAATATTATATTATATTTATGTCATATTTAATTAATATTATATTTAAAATTAATTTAAATAATATTATATTTATATGAATAATATTATATTTATTTAATTACTAATATCACATTTATTAATTTACTAGCATTTTATGTAGTTATTTATTAAAATATATATTATTAATGAGAATTAAATTAAAAATTAATTAAATATAAATTTTTAAAGAAATTAAATGATTCAGGAATAATTTTACCAGCAAATAATATATTAATAAATAAATATTTTGAAGAAATAAACATCTGAAAAAAGAGACGTAATTAATAATTTCATCAATAATCATGCCAAACACATAAATTTAGAAGGATGAAATTCAATTTCTAGGTGGTTGGAACTCCCTAGAATTCAAACTCCTTCCATGCCAAACGCAACTAGATTTGAAATCAAGTTATACAGAAATTTAGCCACCTCTATTATAGAAACAAGTACAGGGCATGGTTTTGGGACCCCATTTTGTCATTTTGCAATAATACTCTAGGTAAACGTAATTGGCCTTCAATTAGTAGCGTCCTCACTTCAGCATGTCTTTCTACTTTTCCACTCTATAAATAGAGCTACAAAATTGTCATGGTTTCATCACCAAATCACCAATTCTCTACTCCAATCTCATACATTTTCTCCTACTAGCTAAGTTGAAAGAGTTAGAGTTAGAGTTAGAGTGCTTACAAAATGGGTGCAAAAAATGTTAAGGTTTTCATTTGTATGGGTCTTGTTGTTTCCCTTCTTCTAATGTCTTCTGAGGTTTCAGCTGTGAAGGACCTGGCTGAGAAATCACGTGAGTACTATATAAAAAAAATTAGATGCGAAAATCGTCCATTCATTACTCAGTCATTCATCATGTGCAATCTCAATCACTACACCAAATTCTGGGATTAGAAACAGAACCAGGTCGTTACTAAAACGGGTTGTAACGGCCCTCGCCTGTTGCAAAAGTGGGTGTTACATTTTTTTTGTAACGGCTTTGTAGCCGTTACGATTTTTTTTTTGTAACGCCCTCGTAATGTGGCATGATCCGTTACGAATTTGCCACGTGGTAACAAAAAGGCGTTACGAATTTTTTTGCAAATGGATCTATTGAATAAATAGAGTCGCTATTTAACTTTTTTGTAATAAAAAAAATTATCGCTACCAACCTTGACCTGGGTCAAAATTATTGACCTAAGAAATTTAGTCCGCCGAAATATGCCTAATTCAAAAATAATTTCTGCAAAAATCTTTCATTCGATTCAACCAAAATCACCACGCATTCAACAACAATAATTAGTCTTATTCTTTCAACAAGAACAACTTCAGAGAATTCCTATGTTTTGAGGGAATACAATGTACTGGAAACTTATGAGAATTCTAAGTTTTCAAAGGGGTTTAAAGCTCATACAATATCCGTTTAGGATAACACTAACAAATGCGTAACTCACATAACGAGTCTTTAGGTTCCTAACCTATTTCTCGCTTTTCTCATGTCGCAGACTAACATGCACAAAAACATGACTCACATAACAGCCTTCTCATGCCGCAGACATCGCATTTGAAGCGTAATTGGTGAAGCGAATGGAATCTAAAGCGACAAAGACTAGGCATCTTCAATCCATAGCCACCGTGCAATTGAAGTTAACAAAAATTATGAGTATCCGATACAAATGTATACGAGATACCACAAAGAAACATACTAAGATGATCATGAGACCCAATTTTTTGTGACTTGACATGCAATGTTCTATGTTGTAGTTCATAAATGGATGGGTGACCTAGTTTGTGTCAACTGAAACAAAATGTTCCTAAAGATGAGATTACCCCGTTGGGGATCTCCCTTTCGCATATTGCTTTTGTAGAAACTTATCATCATCGGCATCATCTACACATTTCCATAATAGTTCAATTACATCCATGTGACCAAGTCTCGACCACCGTCACTAAAAGTTTTTCTTCCTTGTAAACATATGTATGTCTTTATCTTCATCATCACAACACAAATTCAAAGAAATTCACATTTGTAGAGTCAAAATTTGTTGTAAAAGAAACTACCAACACAAGTGGTGCACACTACATATAAATGCTTGAAATGATATTTGAATACCGATGCTTGGCGGCTATAAATTTTCAAAGTGTAGATATTTGACTACCGAACATATGCATTTATTTGAATAACGAACCCATCCAAAGAAAGCAAGATAAAGAGGAATCAAAACCATTTATTGCATAAGAGAACCCATTTCCATTCATAATAACTTATATGGCTCTAATGTTCTAGGGTGACATAGGAAGATGGTTATAGCTAATATACCTCTGACCACTTAAGAATTCGGAGTGGAGTTGCGTCTCTCTCGTCCTGCACAGAAAAATCAAGAGATTATGTACTGCACAGGTAACTCAAGCATGCAGTTCTAGTTTCAGAAACACAACTAACGAAAAAGACATAGTAACATATTACTACAGGTCATTTCTAATTACTACGTGTCATTTCTTTCTTTTTTTTTTACTTTTTACAAAAATATATTACTCAAGAAGATACAACATGATAAGTTATACCTTCACAATTGACCCCATCACTGAAGAAAAACCCGATGGGCACTTGCAACCGTTAGAACTTTTCTCGCAAACCCATTGATAAACTATGTTAAACCAAGAAACGGCGGTGGTGGTGAAATAAAAATAGAAACCCCAAAGAAACTATGACAAATACAAAGTGGCTGAACCACTTACATCACACGCAGAGTATGTCTTTCGATCACGAGTCTGCTTCCAACAACCTGCGTTGTTTATTGCACAATGTTCATATCCTCGAAAGTTTACATTATAACCAATCGGTTTATATGGAGAAGAGGCCTAGAAATATGATTAGACAACGAAGTACATAGAAACAATCACTATCACGATTAGAATGTCTCTTTACCCGCACAATGGGTATAACGTCTCCTGAATACGCAACAATACCTTCAATGGTTTTCTCTGAACAACACGAGGAGTCCATTCGTCTTTCTGCTCATAATGCCCCAGCCTGAGCACCACGAACTCAAACAATTTCAGCTAAGAAATTTAGAAGAGACTATAAGTAAGAGATTATCCCTACCTTACAGTGCAGTATATGTGTTAGAATTTATACTTCACTGTAACATGGCCCATTGGACCATTGGTGTTCTATTGAGGCAATAAAATTGCATCCATGAAAGGCAACCAAAAACTATGAAGAAATACCAAAACTTACCACTATTTGTTCCCTCTCTGAGGTCACTTTTAGGTACACCACCTAATCTTGTTCTCTCGCATATGATAAGTTATCCGCCGTTTTTCAAGGATCTCGCTCTCTCTCCATTGCAGATCCACCGAACTTCTTCTTACCATGTCTCGCAGATTTACGCCTCTCTAACCGGTTTTTCTTGGCATTTTCGTTATCTGGTTCCACTGGTTCAATGCAGCGCTTCTTTCCTTTTTCTTCCTGAGTATCTACTGATTCTCGATGCTTAATTTGTTCAATAATTCTAGGACTTTGGCGAGGACCAAATGTTGTACTGCCACTAACTACCACATTATCTTGAGAAATAATGTGTTCTTTAAAATGTTCATTTTCTGCATAATAAATATAACATTTGTTTGCAGTATAAGAAAATAAGTCTTTCAATGTCTTTGAACAATTCATCCGTCCAACATGGAGAAAGTTTTAACTTACCATTACTTGATTCTGCATTATGCTCTCCATCCAAGTTAGACAATTGTAAGGTTGCTGCACATGTAAAACAATGCTATGATAAGTTTATGAGTTGCTAAATGGAGAAAGTTCTAATTATCTAAAGATGTAATTTGGGTACTCAGCTGCATATATACAGACAGAGAAAAAAATAGCTAATGAGTTTCATAACATTGAACAGCCAATAGGGATTTGTTCATTTGCTACTTCCAAGAAGCAACTATATATCTATTAGTTCAGAGCTATAAAGCAAATAACAATTATATATCTCATGCCCGACTCCACAGAATTTTTGGATGCTTGAAGCCCATTTATGTTTCATAAAACTTCGCACTCACAATATGCTTCCACTGCTCCCGCCTCTTAACTAATATGTGTACCACCATAACATTAACAAATTGTATCTGCATCTATGAAGACAATGATACTGGAAAAACCATTTAATTCTTGTATAAAGATTACATGCATCGGATCACTTACTTGTTGTGCGGTTCCCACTTCGGGGTCTTGCTTTCGAAATTGAGTGATGGTAGGGAGTTGTTCCCTTGATTCCGCTATTTGTCCGCATCCACCTCGCTTTTTCGATTGCGATATGCACTACGCTGTTTTTCTAAAAGCGCTTCTCGTTTGACTTCAAATCATTGAATCTTTTTTTAATTTGTAAAGAAGACTATTGTTGTAAGTGAGCATCTCTTTGTTGAGATCGCGCTTCTTTATCTTTCTCTAGCTCTTGAAGTCGAGCTAGCTCCAAAATCCTTGGACTTCGACGTGGATGAGAACCCGAAGCTATATCTTGCAACGAATCCATCTACAAATCAAAAGAAATAGAACCAAAATAAGTCATTGGTAAGCCTACGTATCAGTATCACCAAATAACCTAGAAATGCCAATAAACTAATAAATCCCGTAATAAAATTGAACTAAATCCCCTAATAAATCCCCTTATTTGATTATCAGTGTCACAATATACATCAAACAGTTTGCCTTCTAAAGAAGAAAAATCCCCTAATTAGCAAACATCAAACACGCATCTAAAGAAGAAAAAACAGGTAGATGTTCATAATATACATTAACAATCGAACTCAGCTATTCAGAGTTCTACCTAAAGTATGATATTTTAAAATCCAGAGTAGTTAATTCCAATCATCCAGTATCTATCCAAATCGGTGAAGTAGGTAGAATCAGAAGAAGAACACCAATTCAGGCCTGTTGAATGGGAAAAACCTAAAATACAAAGCAGATGAAAAAAGTGGGAATGTTATTTATGCCCCTACTATTCATGGGTCATGCACAAATACCCTTATGAGTCTTTACAAATACCCCTCATGGCATAATTGAAATTATGAACAAGAAAATAATTCACGTAATTCCTCTTTTAACCTTGACATCTTATACTCTTCAACTTCTTCTTCATTTTTCGCCCGAGAAAAACCAATTTCACTCTCACCATCTCCATCTCCGTCGTCACCACCATCTCTGTCGCCACCACAACTAACGCCACCATCGTCTTCATCGCCATTATCACCATCTCAGTGATATCACTTATCTCTTTTCTCTTTCTCTCCGGCAGTAACCTCCAACAACAACAACAACAACACCCCCATCGATCCATCTCCAATTCCACCACCACCTCAAAGTCCACCAATTCTATCACCAGATCCATCAATAATTCTCTCTTCTGTCACCTGTTTGTGAATCAAATCCCGGAATCCTAAAAATCATCAGAGCAGTGATCTTCTTCTTCGTTGAACATTCAAAGTGAGATCCCAAATTTAGGTTTTGATTTCTCGCATCGATCTCATTTTAAACTAAATTTCCGATAATAAATGGTTTCAATATCGATTTAGAGTGATCTAGATTCTTTTGGCTTCGTTTAACTTTTGAAATCGAGATTCAAAAGATAAATTTAGAGTCATCTTCGATTTGAACTGATTTCTAAACCAGATTCAAATTTGTTTCTTTCTTTGGGTTTCGATTTCGAGTTGTAGATTCAGATTTCCGAGTTGTCGATCCAGATTGTTCTTTTTATGTTTTCGATTTCTACTAATTTCTAAACCAGATCGATTTCGAGTTGCAGATTGATTTCGATGAGATCGATTCGAAGATTTATGATGATTTGAGGAATTGAAGATGTTGTTGTTTTCAATTGTTGTTGCGTAAGAGTTTGAATTTGTTACTACGAGAAGATGTTGTTGGTGATTCTATAATTGTGTTACTACAAAATAGTTGATAGTGGATGAACAATTGGTGGTAATGAGTGGTGAGGGTTTTAATCATTTTAGTGATGATTTGAGGTAGTTATGGATTGTATTGGTGTTGTGTAAAAGGAAGATGCTTGAATTGGTGGTAGCAGGTAATGTTGGCTAAATAGTGTCGTAATTGCATTTGTTGCGAAGTTCTGAAAGTCTTGATGTTCATGGATGTTGTTGGTTGGTCGTGACTCAAGAGGTTGCAATGTATGAAGTGATTGAATGCGGTTGGTTGGTGCTTGATGTCTTTGAAGTTGTGGTGTAGATGGTGAGATGATTATGGAGAACAAAACCTAGATGTATGTTAGGTTTTACAGAGTTATGCTCAAGGGAATGCACTTGTGTTCAAATGCGGCTTAGTTTGGTGGTCGTCTTGCTTGCAATTGCAAAGTCTTTGTGTGTTTGTGCGAGATGTTGCAGTCAACAAAGAAGCCTGGGACGGTGCAGTGGTAAGGTTCGAACAAGAAAGGAGGATAATTCTCGATGTGTTAGAGTTGAGATTCTTGAAGGTGCAGCTATAAATGAGAAGATGGGTTCAGCTTTATGTGGATGGAGAAAGAATAGTTGGTGGATTTGAGAAAGGCAATTGCAGAAATGGTTCTTTATGAGGAGTTTGTATTTTTGTGCTTCAAGTTGTTGCTTGGCCGAGAGCCGAAATGAAATGCAACGACAATGGCTCGAGGCAACCTTGTTGCAGTTATTCTGATGATGCTTTTAATGGGTGTGCAAGGTTATCTTACAAAGTACAAATTTCAGAGAATGGAATGTGGACCAAAGTCTTGTGACAGAAAGTGAGTGGTTCTTGCTGAAATTGATGTTGCATTGAAGTCTGCCTTACCGCAACCGAGTTGGCTAAATTTCAGTATACTCTCTCTTGATGCCATTATCGATTCGGTTAATTTATTTTGCTTGAATAGTGTGATATTGAATCTGTAGAAACATCGAAAATAGCTCCATTTTGATGGTGTGATATTCAACTTGACCAAGTTGCTTCTACTATTTGGAGACAACTTGTGCTAGTTGCTTCCAACTTTGCAGACAACTTGACCAAGTTGCTTTCACTTTTGGAGGCAACTTGTGCTAGTTGCTTCCAACTTTGAAGACAACTTGACCAAGTTGCTTTCACTTTTGGAGGCAACTTGAGCTAGTTGATTCCAGATTGGAGGCAACTTGAGCTAAGCAACTTGGTTATGTTTTTGAGCTAGTTGACGAATTTGTGGTGCAATGGTAACACAGGGTTGTGTTGATTTGATGATGATGGTTGTCTTCTGGTGCTCATGCTTTAAAGTCAAGAGAGTAGATGAATGCTTAGGAAGTTGAGAAGGAACTCAATATGAATCCAGGCATTGAAAGCAGAACAAGAAGTTGTTACTGCTTGTGTGTTACTGATGGTGTTTGAGTAGGGGCATGGAAGTGACTGCACCTATTGGCTCATGTTGCAAGTGTGCATAGACGGTTGTGGTCATGAAGCTTTTGCAGGTTGAGTTGCAGTAGCACAGATGGATGGTGTGGTGTTATATGGTGGTTGTTTGAATTGTCGGTTGAGCAACGATGGTGTGGCGAACTGTGGTGCAATGGTAGCACAACCGACTATATGTCAGATGATGTGTGTTCAATTCACACTAGGTTCACTTATTTGTGTATAATTTTTATTTTTTTTGGAGACAACTTGTGCTAGTTGCCTTTACTGTTGAAGACAACTTGAGCTAGTTGCCTCCGATATGGACACAACTTCAGCAAGTTGACTCCACATGGTGGTGGTGGTTGGCGGCGGCGATGGTGGGTGTCGGTTGTTGGCGGCGGCGGTGGTAGTGGACAGTGGTGGTGTTCGTTAGCGGCGGCGGTGGTTTGGTGGTGGTGGTGGAAAGTGGTGGCGGTGGTGGTGGTCGGTGGTGGTGGTGGTCGGTGGTGGTGGTCGGTGGTGGTGGTGGTCGGTGGTGGTGGTCAGTGGTGTTGGTCGTCGGTGGTGGTTGTTAGTTGTGGTGGTGGTCGGTGGTGGTGGTTGGTGGTGGTGGTGGTCGTCGGTGGTGGTGGTAGGCGGTGGACAGTGGTGGTGGTTGGCGGTGGACGGTGGTGTGGGCATTAAAAATATATATATATTTTTTTTTTTTTTTTTTGAATAGTGGTTGTGGTGGTTTTGTATATTCACTATATAAAAGAGGGTATTTTAGTAATGTATTAGGCTTAGGGGTATTTGTAAAGTTGATAAGGGTATATTTCAAGGGGCCTCATAGTAGGGGTATTTAGATAATGTTCCCATGAAAAAAAGGGGAAAAACCTAAAATACAAATTCCATATGAAACCCAAATTTCGGCATGATAAGTTAGAGAAAAACTTACCTTCTTCAACTTCTTCACAAAGTTGGGTGATTCGAGTGTGTCGATTGATGTGATTTTTTCCTCTTCAATCAACATTGAATTTGGATCAATGAGCGAGAACAAAAAATTTAGGGGTTTTGAATAATGAATTCAATTCCCCATATGTTGTTTCTCTAGATCAATCTAGGAATTTTCTCTATGTTCAATAAAGAGTGATTTTGAATCTCTGATGTTAACGGAGAAGAGAAGAATCGATTTATGCTGTTGTTGCGGGTTCGATAGAATTTTAGGAAGATGAAACTGAGAACACGTAATTGTCCTTCAGTTTGATGTAATTTACGAACAGCTTCAGACACAAACCCTAAAAACCCGCATTTATTGAAAACTTAGAAACCCTAAAAATCGAAAAACTTACCGAAAAGATCGATGAACACTTACACATATCGATGATTGAAGAGATTTACGTGAAAATTTCGTGAGATTTCTGTGATGATTTCATCAACTCATCTGTTGATAGGAAAAGAAGAGAGACAGGAGCAGCAAAAAAAAAGAAAAGATAAACGAAAATGAAGATTCGATCTGGTTTCACTATCGTATATCCTCAAAAGAACGCATGTGAATCGCACACGCATGGGAGGAAATATCCTCTGGTATAACTCATCGTGGGTGGAAACATAATTCCACGCATGTGAATCGCACACGCACATTCTAAAGGTGTTACCACCTTGGTGTGACCAAGCGTGTGGATCGGCACGCCTAAAAAAATTAAATTGGCTTAGCTCATTATTTAATTTTAAAAAATAGTAACGGCTTCTCGCACATTATTTAATTTTTTGTAACGGCTATTTATGTAACGGAAATTCGAAACTTAACCATAAGCCGTTACTTAATTGTCGTTACGAATCCGGGAATTTGGTGTAGTGAATGTGTGATTCAACTTATTCTAGAAAATCTTCTTATCTTTCTTTTGGAAAGGCTTAAAGCCCAAAAGGTTATGTTATGTTAGAGTTTCAACCTCTTCTAGACTTCTACGGTTCTTACTATAAGAAGTCTAAACTACTTACAAGCCCAGTTAACTAGGCAAAGAAAAAAGAAAGAACTCGGGTCATTGGTATCATTATCATCACCCAAGAGCTAACGACATTACCTACCACATTGACATCCATAGATTCCATAAAATCTTGATTTGAATTTGTTATAAAATTATTTAATCTTCTGATTATTTTCTCATTTGATATATTTGTGTACGTTGGTTTTTGTTTGTAATAGAGGTGGAGACAGCCGAGAAAAATGGAGTACAAGACCATGAATATTGGGTATCTCTTGTTGGTGTCAATTGTGGTAAAAAGAGTTGTTGTCTAGCCGGGTCAAATAGGTTCGGTGCTTATTGCATAACATGTTGCCAATGAATTCGTTGCTCTAAGACCCCAATCATAACCACCACAGAAATTTAGCCACCTCTATTATAGAAACAAGTACAGGACATGGTTTTGGGACCCCATTTTGTCATTTTGCAATAATACTCTAGGAAAACATAATTGGCCTTCAATTAGTAGTGTCCTCACTTCAGCATGTCTTTCTACTTTTCTACTCTATAAATAGAGCTATAAAATTGTCATAGTTTCATCACCAAATCACCAATTCTCTACTCCAATCTCATACATTTTCTCCTACTAGCTAAGTTGAAAGAGCTAGAGTTAGAGTGCTTACAAAATGGGTGCAAAAAATTTTAAGGTTTTCATTTGTCTGGGTTTTGTTGTTGCCCTTCTTCTAATGTCTTCCGAGGTTTCAGCTGTGAAGGACCTGGCTGAGAAATCACGTGAGTACTATATATAAAAAAAAATAGATGCGAAAATCTTCCATTCATTACTCAGTCATTCATCATGTGCAATCTCAATGTGTTATTCAACTTATTCTAGAAAATCTTCTTATCTTTCTTTTGGAAAGGCTTCAAGCCCAAAAGGTTATGTTATGTTAGAGTTTCAACCTCTTCTAGACTTCTACGGTTCATACTATAAGAACTCTAAACTACTTACAAGCCCAGTTAACTAGGCAAAGAAAAAAAAGAAAGAACTCGGGTCATTGGTATCATTATTATCACCCAAGAGCTAACGACATTACCTACCTGTTTGAGGGTGAAAATGGTTTCTGCTGATTTCGGTAATTTCGGATGTGTGGGTGAGAAACGAATTTAAACCCTAAACAACGATCGCAGCAAAGGAGTACTTTAGATTCGAGAGATCAATCTGTATAAATCAATCAAAACCAAGAAATGGCCGTTCCAGACTTGCTTCGGTCACAAAAAGGAGGAGAATGGGTTGGTTTTGGGGAGGGAAGCGAACAAAGTGTTGAGACCAGGTTGATTCTGGAAGAGTAATGGTTTCACGACTTGTATCAGAAAATAGGAAGCTAACAGATGGAAAGCTAGCAAATGTTTCTGAGTGTTGTATTGCTCTTGACTGAACTTGTTCCCTTTGTGGAAATAGGTAAGACCTATTTATACAAGTCGGAGTGAAACGTACTCTGGTCTCATTAAGGAATGGAATAATGGGTGAGTAAATGGGAGGAGGTGGTAACCGTTAACGCATGGAATTGATGTTCCATAAAAGAAAAGCGTTTCACCATTACTTCCCTATTTACTTAACCGCTTCATCCTTTTTACACTTTGTTATTATGGGCGTAGTGTACGCCGCACGCCGTTGTTTATGGGTAAAAATCGTTTCATGATTTCGGTAAATTCGGTAGGTGAGAAACCTGGTTCAAACCCTAAACAAATGTGCTGCACGTGAGCACTTTATAGATTCGAGAGATCAATACGTGACAAGTCCGGCCTAAACCAAGAAATGGCCGTTCCCGGACTTGCTTCGGTCTGAGAAGTGGAGGAGAAGGGTTGATTCGGGAGGGAAGCAAAGAAAGGTGTTGAGACCGGAATAGTGCCGGGAGAGTAGTGTCTCGACTTGTATCGAGAAAGTGAAAGCTTCAAGCTTGCAAGAGATGAAATCTTTTTGGAGAGCTTGCAAGTTGCCTTTTCGAGAGTGTTGTATTTTTTCCCGCCGAGACTTGTTGTCCGGTGGAAATAGGTAAGACCTATTTATACAAGTCGAGATTGAAACTTACCTGGCCTCATGAAGGAAGAGAGTAAAGGGTGAAATAATGGGAGGAGGTGGTAACCGCATGGTGTTTATGGGTGAAAACGTTTTCACCATTATTTCCTCATTTATTTGACCGCTTTATTCCTATTCACGCTTTCTTAATGTGAGCGTAGTGTACTGCTGCATCTTTGTGACCATAAACCAAAACCCTGGAAAGCATCCCCGTTTGTGTTGATGTCTCGAGTGTTGGTTGCACCTTGAGTACAAGTGGCGCGCTTTAGTGGCGCGTGTGGCATGTGCCAGTGGCATGTGCGGAATGCCTTTGTTGCGGGTTGCACCTTAAGTGCAAGTGGAAATTCCGGAGATGCTAGTGGCGTGTGTGGCATGTGCCAATGGCATGTGCGGAATGCCTTGGTGGTAGGTTGTACGTTGAGTGTAAGTGGCAATGCCAGAGCATGCTAGTGGCGTGTGTGGCAAGTGCCAATGGCGTGTGCGGAATGCCTTGGGGGTAGGTTGCACGGTTTTACAAGTTAGGCTACCCGGCGTGCGTGTTTTGCATGCGTCAATGGCACGCATGTCCATTAGGGCCATGTCTTGGCTAAGAAAAGCTACCAGCGATGCATGTTGGCATGTGCCAATGGCATGCGTGGCCAATTTGGGTCGCGCCCTGGTAGGAAAAGCTACCAGCGAGCATGTTGGCATGTGCCAATGGCATGCGTGGCCAATTTGGGTCGCGCCCTGGTAGGAGAAGCTACCAGCGAGCGTGTTGGCATGTGCCGATGGCATGCGTGGCCAATTTGGGTCGCGCCCTGGTAGGAAAAGCTACCAGCGAGCGTGTTGGCATGTGCCAATGGCATGCTCGGCCATTAGGGTCACGCCCTGGTCAGAAAAGCTACCAGCGAGCGTGTTGGCATGTGCCAATGGCATGCGTGGCAAATTTGGGTCGCGCCCTGTAGGAAAAGCTACCCGCGCGCGTGTTGGCATGTGCCAATGGCATGCGTGGCCAATTTGGGTCGCGCCCTGGTAGGAAAAGCTACCAGCGAGCGTGTTGGCATGTGCCAATGGCATGCGTGGCCAATTTGGGTCGCGCCCTGGTAGGAAAAGCTACCAGTGAGCGTGTTGGCATGTGCCAATGGCATGCGTGGCCAATTTGGCCTAGGTTGCATGATTTGCAAGCCTAGGCGTGGGCACCATTTTGGCATGGCGTGGCTAGGGCCAAGGTAAGGGTACTTGGCTTGGCGTGGCGTGACTAGCATAGCTAGGGCCAAGGCAAAGTACGTTTGGCATGGCGCAGCTAGCTCGGGCTAAGTGTGGCTGACATGATTTGCCATTGGCACGGAGGTGCGGCTAGCATGGTTGGCATGCTTTGGCGCGTTTGGTGTGGGCGGCATGATTTGCCATTGGCACGGAGGTGCGGGCTAGCATGGTTGGCATGCTTCGACGCGTTTGGTATGGTCGGCATGATTTGCCATTGGCATAGAGGTGCGGCTAGCATGGTTGGCATGCTTTGGCGGCGTTTAGTATGGGCTGGCATGATTTGCCATTGGCATCGAGGTGCGTGACTAACATGGTTGGCATACTTGGCTGCGTTTGGTATGGTCGGCATGATTTGCCATTGGCATAGAGGTGCTGCTAGCATGGTTGGCATGCGTTTGGCTTCGCGTTTTTGTATGGCTGGTATGATTTGCCATTGGCATAGAGGTGCGGCTAGCATGGTTGGCATGCTTCTGCGTTTGGTATGGTCGCATGCTTTGCCATTGGCATAGGGAGGTGCGGCTAGCTTAGGCTAGGTGTGGCTGGCATGATTTGCCATTGGCACAGAGGTGCGGCTAGCATGGTTGGCATGCTTTGGCGCGTTTGGTGTGACTAGCATAGCTAGGGCCAAGGCAGAGTGCGTTTGAATGGCGCAGACTAACTTGGGCTAGGTGTGGTGGCATGATTTGCCATTGGCACGGAGGGGAATTAGGGATTTGTTCGTTGTAACCCTAATTTGAAAAAATACCCCTATTAATTATTGACTACATGCATTAAATGTCCTAATAAATGTCACCTGGTGACATTAGGTTATTTGGGGTTTTACGATTTTACCCTTTGTTTAAAAACCACCATCAACATTAAGTCCCAACTTAGCTCGAGCAGGAGCTTTGTTGCGAGGTAAGCATAAGATGGTGACAAATTATCAACAAAGAAATCATAAAGAGAATTGAGGAGGCTTGTCGACCTTTTTATAAATAGATTTGGAATCCTTGCCTCTCGCGATTTTGCGCAAATCGGGAGGTCTGCACATTGGGAAGTTAGCGTCGTGAGAGACATGAAGTCAGGCGACATTGAGAAGTTGTTGCGAGTTGGAAACCGAGCGTGCTTAGGGCCGATGGGACCGGCGCAAAAAATGGGAAGCCGATCGTGCTAGCTGGCGTGACTTGAGTTTGGGAAACCGAGCGTGCTAGGCTGGCGGGGCCGCGCGCAAGGTGGGGAAGCTAAGCGTGCTAGGCGGGCGTGACTTGGGCGGCGTTGGGAAGTTGGGCGCAATTGGTGGGACCGGTGCAACTTGGGCGACGTTGGGAAGTTGGCGCAATTGGTGGACCGATAGACACATTTTTTGTGTCCTAATTTGTCCTCGGTGTTGGTATTGTTGGAACTCGATTCTTGTACTAATATTGTGTTTTTATGTATTTTTAGGTATTTTTGGAAATAAATATTTTAGGAGAATTAAGCTCGAAAAGTTGCTCTAACACCCCTGAGGACATTTGATATTCGGACTCCCACATTGGATAAGGGGTAACCCAATTACTAAGGGGCACCCAATTGATATTCGCACCCCCAGTGTTGGATAAGGGGTGACCTTCTTCTTGGTTTGAAAATAAATTTTGGCGGGAAAAAAATATGTCACGCCTGGCAGACTTTGGTCGGATTTTTGAATGAGTTTTAGTGAGACTCAATGGCTGAGATTGATAGGGATACCCCAGTTAGAGCATAACAGGGTTGGTATGGGTCGATTAGTGACCTAAATGTGGCTAGATAACTCGCTAGAAGAAAGCGAGAAGCACGGGTTTGCATGGGTCGGCGTGGAGCTTTGAGACGTGCACTTGCTCGTGTTTGGAGTGTGTGTGTTGTCGCGCAGACCGAGTGTAGAAGGTATATTAGGAAGAAATAACAACAAGAGTGCGTCTTTGCTACAAAAAATGGAAAGAATATAGCCCGAGTATAATATCTTTTCTGCCGAGTGATGGGAAGATATCTTGGATTAATGAGGAGTGATTCTTGGTCCAAAAGTGTATAAATAGGTTGCTGGGGTCGAAGGCAAAGGAGACGGGTAGTTTGGGAGGTTTTAGAACGCGAGAAGAGCAAAAAAATCAAAGTTGCAGAGACGGCCATTTTCTCAGCCGGGGCGCATCTCTCGAAGAACACGAAGAGCGGACTCTTGAAGGCGATCGTTCTTCAACAGTGAAAAGACACATAACCAAGCGTCGTAATACGGAGGGAGGCGGACTTAAAATCCGTAACGATTTTCAACCCTCTTTGTAACAGTGTTTGCAACATTTATAATCGTTGCAAACACGCGATTTTCATCTTATTCTCCATTCCATCTTTGTAAACACCCTTTGAGCAATAATAATGAATTTTGAGCGTTTTCCAACATGATGAGCTAGAACCCATCACTGGGACGACGGAGGAAGACGAACTTCATACATGGGTAATTTTAATTAATTCTTTTTATGACTTTTGCACCGATTAAAAATTGAATTATGATTTGATTAAATTAGTTATTATTTTATTAGATGGGTCATGCTTGCTTAAATGTTTGATGTCCCATGCTTACGATTTATAACTAATATTTTGAGAATCAACTTTGGAAAAAAGAGTCCATGTTTTTATTTGTTGAGCTATAATTGTTAAAAGAATTAATATTTGAACCTTTTGTTATGAGTTTGGCGGAATCCTGTATCCCAAAGAACTCTCTCCGTCTTGTGACATAAATTGTATATATTCTGTATTTTTATTATTTTTCTTTATTAAATCCTAAGATCGATTTCATCAAGTCCGAGTGAACGACAACCCTACTACCACTTTCTACAACATTATTGAGTCACATCAATTTTTGGCGCCGCCGACTCGGACTTGTGTATAGATTTGTTTTTAGGTTTTATTTTTTTTTATTATTTTTGTTCTTTTTTACGCGTTTTGGTATTTCTGTTTGCTTTCAGATTTGGAGTGGAGCGAAAGAAAAAGAGAAAGTGCTAAAAAGAAAAGCAAAGCCAAAATAGGAAAGAAAAGAGAGATCCGAACTGAGTGAAGAAGAAAATTTTGTATATAGTGTAATTAATTTTATTTATTTATTTTTAGAAACGTAATTAGGTAATTATATTTGTAATTTTTATTTTTATTTTTTTTGGACTTCTTAATTTTGGACTTTATTATATTTGGACTTTTGGACATTTTTTTTAACCCTAAGGAAGGGTTATTTAAATATAAACTGCACAGGGAAGGACGACGATTACGATATCGTCTCGGCCCCTCGGGTTCGTACACGACATAGGAGTCGTGGCCCGAGTCGACTTCGACGGTAACGGGAGGTAAGAATTCTAAACACCCGCGAATCTCCGTCGGCGGGTTTCTTGGATGATTTCGTGTGAATATATGTCGAGGAACTGAATCTGGCTGCTTTAATTTCCTAGTAAAGGGCAAGGACTGACCATACAAGATAAGGGTTCGGATTTCATCACCGTTCTCTTCTTGCCCGCCTTAGGAAAACGAAACCAAACACGAACCTAAGCCTAAAATTTTGACTAGAACGAGACCTATAGGGTAACGAGCTTAATAGGAAAGTCGTTCGAAAAATATTGGTTACTCTTTTGAGCATACTTGAAGTTCATGATGATTTACTGTGAGTTGAATGCGTGGCTGCGCCGCCTTGTAATGCGGTGAGGCCTTGGGTATCAAAGCTCCACGCGGCTTCCCTCGCCTCTATTCAACTTACTTAAACTCGGATTGATTCCGAGGGGTTTGCTCGGTTATAACAATTCCCTTTCGAAGGTTTAGAAGTTTGTCTAGAAAACAATCTAAGTGGAGCCATCATGCTTTTTGTTTGCTAGAAATCGGTAGGTTTGTTGTGGTTGAGTCAGCCTTGTTTGTGCTTGTGTAGAATTCCCTTGCGTTAGGATGTCAAGCTGGTATTACAATAGCCATCACAATGAATATGAATATCCAATGAACAATATGGACATCACTCTTTTTATGACCATAGTGTGAATAGTGGTTAGGAACGCCAAACTTTTGAAGGTTATGGGTCATACCATGGTGATCCCAATTACTATCCACACGCCACCCGGTCGTCTATAGCAAAATTCCTCTCTAATAGAGTCAACACGTAAGTTAGGCGAGACGACACGTAAGTTTGCGAGAAATGAATAACTTAGTTATGGATGAAAGCAATGCAACGAGTGAAATTTCTTTCCTAGATTCAACAAGGAAGTCATGTGAGTCGAGTCACGATACATTAAAGAAGTCATGTGAGTCGAGTCACGATACCATAATGAAGTCATATGAGTCGATTCGAAAGCTTTTGTTTGAGGCCCCGAACGGAAGGCGCTTTCGAGATAATCTTAGTGTTTCCAATAGTACCCTTGAAAATAAGGATAATTTTTATTCACATAATCAAGATGACGAGTTAGAATTGGTAACACTACTTGTTTAGATGAGGTTCAACCATTTTCATGTTATTATAATGATGATTATGATGAGGATAGTGTTGATGAAGAATTTGAGATAAATAGGCATAGTAATCGAAATTGTTACAATTGAGCTTAATAATGATAATATTTCTAGTTCAAATCCAAATAATTTTAATAATTATTCACCTATTCAAAAGGATGATGATTTGACTAGAGACACCCCCATTTTAGACGATGTAGTATTTCCCTTTGATTACGAAGACAATGATGGTTTAGAGGAACGAGTACATTTTGAGTCTAGCGATTTAGAAACAATAGACTTAGAAAAAGAAAATGAACTCGTAGAGATGAGTGAGGATGTACGACTTAGAAGAATCAATTGACCATTTTCGGGAATCAGATGACCTTGAAATTAGGGAAGTTGTGACTAGTCTTTCTAGAGACACTGAAAACTCTAAGTTTGGGGGTGATTATCATTCTCCATGTGCCTTAACTCTTAGAAAGGTCCCTAACTTGGGACCTGACATATGTGCCTCAACCATTTTAAAAGATTATCTTCATACACTTTTTCCTGAACCTAGTTGTGTCCATAAAGAAGTTCAGTTGTTAGAAACCCATCCTCTGGTTGATGTGGTTAACCCAGGCTATGATACCACGATTGACTTTGTTATCCCACCAAAAACTTTCCTTTCAATTGTGGGAACATATGAGTTACAAATGTGTCAGTTATTAAGTTTTGAGACTAAACCTAATTACTTTAGGAGATTAGGTCGACACATTTGCTTAAGGAAGACCACCAATCTTATTGTGGTCACTGTGAAAGTCAAACCCGATTGACTTAGAGGATCCTCAATTATTCAGTTATTATTATGTGCTTCTAAATTTTTATTTGAGTTTTCCAGACTCTAGAACCTGAACATTCGGATCTAACTTATGAGGAAACGCAACCCATGAAAACTTTTTATCTAGACCCTTTTATAGAGCCTGAACCCGAACCACAACTAGATGTAGTTGTCTTAAATAAAAAAATAGATAAGGGTGTATTGGATATCTTCCTGGTTTGTTGCAGTCTCCTCTTCTTGTGGTTAGCACTTTTTGATCCAAATGACCATGATTATTCCTATTTGCTATATGATTCTTCGAGGTGACTAATCCTTTCCAATGTCCAGGTCAAGACTTTAAACTTAGCACTTCTTGGGAGGTAACCCATGCTCATGCAACACGGTAATATCTTTCCTTATCTCTTTTCTTCAAGTGGTAACGGTTTCTCATTGTTCATGCTTTTAATTTTATCTTTAGAACATTGAGGACAATGTTAGATTTAAGTTTGGGGGTATGGGAGAAACTTTTTTTAGTTGCAATAAATTAACTCCAGAGCCTAGAAATTTATGCTTATTAAGGATGGCACTAACCAATCTAAGTGGATGGAAGCATTTTGGTTGTAGGAGTTGAGGAACCAATCTGATTAGATGGCAACATCTAAAGAGTCTATTCATAAAGCACAGAGCTCAGGTGTTAGAAATAACATGATAGTTTCACCATATCTCGTTGAGTCCTTTTCACTTCTATTTTTTTTATTTTTTTATTTTGTTCTTTTTAAACTATGTTTCTCTAAGTGATTAGGTGGGGCCCACGAATCAAGTTGTTACCAATGCTAGGGTGAATTAGAGTGATTGAGGCAGACTTAAAATCCGTAACAGTTTCAACCCTCTTTGTAACAGTGTTTGCAACATTTATAATCGTTGCAAACACGCGATTTTCATCTTATTCTCCATTCCATCTTTGTAAACACCCTTTGAGCAATAATAATGAATTTTGAGCGTTTCCAACATGATGAGCTAGAACCCATCACGGGACGACGGAGGAAGACGAACTTCATACATGGGTAATTTTAATTAATTCTTTTTATGACTTTTTATTTGATTAAAAATTGAATTATGATTTGATTAAATTAGTTATTATTTTATTAGATGGGTCATGCTTGCTTAAATGTTTGATGTCCCATGCTTACGATTTATAACTAATATTTTGAGAATCAACTTTGGCAAAAATAAGAGTCCATGTTTTTATTTGTTGAGCTATAATTGTTAAAAGAATTAATATTTGAACCTTTTGTTATGAGTTTGGCGGAATCCTCAATCCCATTAACTCTCTCCGTCTTGTGACATAAATTGTATATATTCGTATTTTTATTATTTTCTTTATTAAATCCTAAGATCGATTTCATCAAGTCCGAGTGAACGACAACCCTACTACCACTTTCTACAACATTATTGAGTCACATCAATTTTTGGCGCGCCAAAACGCGACTTGTGTATAGATTTGTTTTTAGGTTTTTTTTTTTTTTTTTTTTGTTCTTTTTACGCGTTTTGGTATTTGTTTGCTTTCGTAGATTTGGAGTGGAGCGAAAGAAAAAGAGAAAGTGCTAAAAAGAAAAGCAAAGCCAAAATAGGAAAGAAAAAAGAGATCCGGTGAGTGAAAAGAAAATTTTGTATATAGTGTAATTAATTTTATTTATTTATTTTTAGAAACCGTAATTAGGTAATTATCTTTGTAATTTTTATTTTTATTTTTTGGACTTCTTAATTTTGGACTTTATTATTTTTGGACTTTTGGACATTTTTTTTAACCCTAAGGAAGGGTTATTTAAATATAAAGCACGGGGGAAGGACGGCGATTACTATATCGTCTCGGCCCCTCGGGTTCGTACACGACATAGGAGTCGTGGCCCGAGTCGACTTCAACGGTTCATCCCCCGTCTGGACCGGGAGGTAAGAATTCTAAACACCCGCGAATCTCCTGTCAGCGGGCTTAATGGATGATTTCGTGTGAATATATGTCGAGGAACGAATCGCTGCTTTAATTTCCTAGTAAAGGCAAGGATGACCATACAAGATAAGGGTTCGGATTTCATCACCGTTCTCTTCTTGTCCGCCTTAGGAAAACGAAACCAAACGCGAACCCTAAGCCTAAAATTTTGACTAGAACGAGACCTATGGGGTAACGAGCTTAATAGGAAAGTCGTTCGAAAAATATTGGTTACTCTTTTGAGCATACTTGAAGTTCATGATGATTTACGTGAGTTGAATGCGTGGCTACCGCCTTGTAATGCGGTGAGGCCTTGGGTATCAAAGCTCCACGAAACTTCCCTCGCCTCTATTCAACTTACTTAAACTCGGATTGATTCGGAGGGGTTTGCTCAGTTTGTAAGAATTCCCTTTCGAAGGTTTAGAAGCTGGTCAGAAAACAATCTAAGTGGAGCCATCATGCTTTTTGTTTGCTAGAAATCGCAGGTTTGTTGTGGTTGAGTCAGCCTTGTTTGTGCTTGTGTAGAATTCCCTTGCGGTTAGGATGTCAAACCGGTATTACAATAGCCATCATCATGATGAATATGAATATCCAACCGAACAATATGGACATCACTCTTTTTATGACCATAGTGTGAATAGTGGTTAAGGAACCCAAACTTTTGAAGGTTATGGGTCATACCATGGTGATCCCAATTACTATCCACACGCCACCCGGCCGTACGAGCAAAATTCCTCTCTAATAGAGTCAACACGTAAGTTAGGCGAGATGACACGTAAGTTTGCGAAATGAATAACTTAGTTATGGATGAAAGCAATGCAACGAGTGAAATTTCTTTCCTAGATTCAACAAGGAAGTCATGTGAGTCGAGTCACGATACATTAAAGAAGTCATGTGAGTCGAGTCACGATACCATAATGAAGTCATATGAGTCGATTCGAAAGCTTTTGTTTGAGGCCAGAACAGGCTCAAGCGAGATAATCTTAGTGTTTCCAATAGTACCCTTGAAAATAAGGATAATTTTTATTCACATAATCAAGATGACGAGGTTAGAATTGGTAACACTACTTGTTTAGATGAGGTTCAACCATTTTCATGTTATTATAATGATGATTATGCAGGAGTACTACACCCAAGCACAAGCAAGGCTGACTCAACCACCTTAAACCTACTGATTTCTAGCAAACAAAGCATGATAATACACCAGATTGTTTTCTAGATAACCTAAACCTTCGAAGAAGTCATTTACAATCTGAGCAAACTCAGAATCAATCGAGTTTAAGTAAGTTGAATAGAGGCGAGAAGCTCGTGGAACTGCAAAGGTTTCCACCGCGATACAGACGGCGCGTCACGCATTCAACTACAGAAATCATCATGAAATAAAAAACAACCAATATTTTTCGAACGACTTCTATTAAACTCGTTACCTCTTAGGTCATTAATCAAAATTTTTAAGATTCGTGTTTGTTTCGTTTTCTAAAGGCGAGAACAGAGAGGACGGTGATGAATCAGACCTAGGAAATTAAAAACAGCCAGATTCATTTCTCGACCTCTCACACGAAATCATCCGGTTCGCCATGACCGTCCGCGGGGTGTTAGGAATTCTTTCCAGGAACGAAGGAGCCAATCGCTCGAACCCACGACTCTATGTCGTGAATACGGAAAGCCGAGACGATACAATCGTCGTCCTTCCCCTGTGCGGATTTACATATTTAAATAATCACTTAGGTTAAAAAAAATGTCCAAGAAATCCAAAGTATAACAAGTCCAAAATTAAATTTAAAAAAAATAAAAATAAAAATTACAAGATATTACCCAATTTTGGTTTCTAAAAAATAAATAAATAAAATTATTACACCATATACAAAAATTTTCTTCTTCCTCAAATTCGGATCTCTGCTTCTATTTTTTTATTTCTTTTGCTTCTTTTTCTTTCGCTCCTCCAAATCTAGTATTTGAAAACATACAAAAAAATTTAAAAAAAAAAAAAAAACCTAAAACAATCTACAATGTGACTCAATAATGTTATGGAAAGTGTGTAGGAATTCCGTCATTCACTCAAAATCATTTATCTTGCGAATTTAACAAAGAAAATAATAAAATGCAGTATCTGATTTATGTCTAGGCGAGGAGAGAAAGTGCGGGATTCGGGGTTAAAAATTCCATAACAAAAAGGTTCAAATATTAATTCTTTAACAATTATAACCGACAAGTAAAACATGGATACTATTTTGCCAAAGTTGATTCTCAAAACTATTAGTTATAAATAAAAACAAGAAAATGGGACATCAAATTATTTAAGCAAGCATATTATCTAATAATAACTAATTTAATCAAATCATAATTCAATTTTTAATGCGATCTTGAAAAAATCGGATAAAAATTAATTAAAAATACCCATGTATGAAGTTAAGTCTTTCCTCAAGTAGTCCGTGGAGTTCTAGCGATAAGAAGCGCTCTACTTCGTTATTAGCTAACTCAAGTGTTTACAAAAAGATGGAGATGAACAAACGATTATAGATGTTGCAAATATACAAGGAGTTAGCTTGTTACCGTCTGCCTCAATCACTCTGAATTCACCCTAACGTGTGTGGCCGTGAATACTCGCCTAAGGAGAAACATAGTTAAAGCCCGAAATAAAGGAAAAAATAAGAGTGAAAAGAACTCAGATTATGGTGAAACTATATTGGCTCTAACGCACGAATATGTCTTTTATGAAATAGGCTCTTTGGAATGTTGCCATGCGTTCGGACAGTTCTGACTCTACTGACAAAACTCTTTCCATCCAGCTAGATTTCCCAGATACGAATTTATTTATTGCAACTAAAAAGTTTCTCCCCCAAACTAAATCTAACATTGTCCTCAAATATTTGTACAGAAATTAAAAATGATTAATGAGCCGTTACACTGAAGAAAAAAGAATAAGAAAAGATATTACCGTGTGCATGAAATGGATTACCTCCAACCTAGAGGAGGCGCAACAAATGCCGAGAAAATTATACTTATATTTTTTTATTTAAGTGGCATCTAGTGACAATTGAGTTCGAAATAAAGAGGTCTAGGTAAGTTTTCATGGGGTTCGTTTCCTCATAGAAGTTAGATCCAGTATTCACAATTCTAAGAGTCTGGAAAAACTCAAATAAAATTTGAAGCATAATAATAACAGTGAGATCTAAATGTCGATTATTATTTCGTGGTGAGTCTTCATAACAAATGTATTATTTCAATCTCCCAAAGTAATTAGGTTTAGTCTCAAAACAATAGCCCCATTTTACATTTGTAACTCATATGTTCCCCACAATTGAGAAAGTTTTGTTGGGATAACAAAGTCCGTGATGTATCTGCTGGGTTAACTTCACATCCGACCGAGAATGGGACTGCTAATTCTATGGATTTGAAACTAGATTGAGAAAAAGTGTATGAGATAATCTTTTAAAATAGTTGAGCATATGTCGGGTCCCAAGTTGGGACACTTCTAGAGTTAAGGCACATGGAAGAATGACTAAACCCCGAACCCAAGAGTTTCGATATTACCTAGAAAGCGAGTCACAACTTCCTAATTTCAAGGTCATCAATTCTGAAATGTGGGAGTCAAATTACATCTCACTCATCTCCTCGAGTTCGACTAAATTATTGTATTTCTAATCAGCTAGACTGAAAGTGTACTCGATTATACAAACACATCATTTATATTACGTAATCAAAGAAATACGTAAATGAGTGTCTGAAATCATCATCATAAGTGAATGAGTATTAAAATTATTTAGTTTTGGAGCTAAATATTATCATTATTAAACTCAATTGTAACTGAGATTTCACATTCTCCATACTATTTATCTCAAATTCTTCATCAACCATCATAATCATCATTATAATAACATGAAAATGTGAACCTCATCTAGAAACAAGTGTTGCATAATTCTAACATAAAATAAATCTTGTGTGAATAAAAATTATCCTTATTTTCAAGGAGTATGGAAACATGCCGGCGGTCGGTGCAGGCAAAGCTTCGAGATCGACTCATATGACTTCATTATGGCTAGCAATTGTTTCGACTCACATGACAATAATGGGTGACCTTTTCGACTCACATGACTTTCCTTGTTGAATCTAGGAAAGAAATTTCACTTTCGTTACGTGAACTTCATCCTTAACTAAGTTATTATAAGCTACGTGAAATAGATCTCATTTAGCCTACGTGTTGATATTAGGAGGAACTGCTGCGGCCGAGTGTGTGGATAGTAATTGGGATCGCCGTGAATGACCCATAACCTTCAAGGCGTTCCATGACCAGTATTCTGCTATGGTCATAAAAAGAGTGATGTCCATTGAATATTCATATTCATTAATGATAATAATGCTGGTTGGTATCAGCAAGGAATTCTACACAAGCTTCGCTAAAACGACTCAACCACAATCTTGATTTAGCTAAGAAGCAAAGCATGATAGGTACTGGACCGGCTTCGGCTGCCGAAGGAGTGGGCGGCAAACCCCTACTATCAAGTCGAGTTTAAGTAAGTTGAATAGAGAAGCGCGTGGAAATGATACGAAATATTACGTTACAAGCGTATGATTTTGCGAAAATCATCATGAACCAGTATGCTGAAAGTAATAATATTTTGAGCGACTTTCCCTATTAAACTTCGTTACTAAATTCTGGATTCCCTGGTAAAATTTTAGGCTTAGGTGTTTGAACAAGTTTTCTAAAGCGACAAGAAGAGCGACGATAAATCGAACCCTACCATCTTAATGAGTGGGTCCTTACTAGGGAAATTAAAGTAGCGGTCGTTCACCGACATATATTCACCGCGAAATATCATCGATAAACCACGGCGGGAGATACCGAAAGCGTGTTGTTTAGGAAATTCTTACCTCGCGTTCGAACGAGCGTGGAAGCGTCGAAAGTACGACACCTCCTATATTAAGTGTAAAGCCCGAGGAAGCGAGGCGATCATAGAAAATCGTCCTTATCTTTAAAATAACCCTTCCTTAGGAATTAAAAAAAATGTCAAAAATCCAAATATAGTAAAGTCAAAATTAGAAGTCCAAAAAAATAAAAATAAAAATTACAAAGATAATTACAATTACGATTTCTAAAAATAAATAAATAAATTAATTACACCTATATACAAAATTTTCTTCTTCCTTCGGTTCCGGATCTCTCTTTTCTTTTCTATTTTATTTGCTTACTCTCTTACACTCTTTAAACCACATATCAAAATATAAGCGTAAAAAAGAACAAAAAATAATAAAAAAAAAATAAAACCTAAAAACAAATCTATACACAAGTCAGCGTGCGTGGCGCAAAACTGATAATGACTGATAATATTGTAAGAAATTATTGAAAATCAAATTTATCGTTCCGCCGAGTGAAAATCGATCTTAAATTTAATAAAGAAAAAATAATAAAAATGCGAGATATATCTGTTATATGCATGAGGCGAGGGGGAGAGGTGCGGGAATTGAGATGTAAACTCTAACAAAAAGGTTGAAATATTAATTCTTTAACAATTATAGCTGATAAATAAAACATGGACTCAACATTTTTCAAAGTTGATTACTCAAATTATTGAAGTTATAAATATAAGCATGGGACGTCAAACATTTAACAAGCATATTTAGCTCTAACTAACTAATTTAATCAATCATAATTCAATTTTTATCGGTCACAAAAATCATAAAAAGAAATTATTAAAATTACCCATGTATGAAAGTTAAAATAACTCTCGTCAAAGTCCCTAATTGCTCATCATGTTGAAGCTTTGAGCTCAAAGCCGTATTGTATCGAAGTGTTTACAAAGATGAAATGAATAAGATTAGCTCAGCGTGTTTGCAGCGATTATAGATGTTGCAAACAATATTGAAAATTTAGCTGTGCAATTTTAGAATACGCCTCCCTCGTGTTGCGGCGGCGTTTATGTGTCTGCGACTAGCTGCGGAAGAGTATTGCCTTTCAGAATTAAAACAACTGTATTCTTCGAGAGATATGCGGCGGCCCGAAAATGGCGTCTCCTACGGCTTTGATTTTTATATTGCAGCGTTCACCTCCCAAGCACTTGGACCAAGAGTCACTCTCGCGATAATCAAGATAATCTTCCACATCACTTCGGCGGCATATATGCTTCGGGCTATATTCTTCCGTTTTGTAACGACCGCTCTTGACTACTGTACAGCCACGCTAGATGCGGCGGCAACATACACTCAATTGCGGCGGTCATCTCCAAGCTGTAGCGACCCATGCAAACGTCTTCTCACATAACTACAGCGAGTTATCACAGCTGCATTTAGACTAATCGATACCAACTACTGTTAATGCTTTTCTAGCGGTGTCACTATCGATATGACAATGCCGTACAAACTTTTCGTCAAATAAGATTAAATACGCGGCGTGTTTGTATTTTTCGCTGAAAAATACCGGGCCAGAGGAGGTTGCCCCTCCAGCGGTGAGTGGGAGTATCAATTGGGTGCCTAATAATTGGGTTACTTACTATCCCGATGTGGGAGTGAGTATCCAGGCAACCTAGGATTCTCTAAAATTATTTCCAAAAATACCTAAAAATATAAAAACACAATATTAATAGAAGAGGCTCGGTTGACCTTTTGTGAAGGGACAGTCGGTACAAAGAATGTGTGTCTATCGTCCCCGCCGTGACTCCCAAAGCGTGAAATTGTCGTCCAATGATCGCCAGCAACAGTAGTCAGCGCCCATTGCTGCGCTTAGCGTATAGCGTCATGCCCAAGCCGGTTTCCCAACTCAAAGCGCCCGACCCAGCGTCGACTTTCCCATTTTCTTGTTGCGTCCCCGCGGCTACGCGACCATGGCTAGTACTGTAATGTCAGCTGAACCCCATTAATCTCGGCAGCAATGCCGACCTCCACGACTCGCGCACAAATACCCGGCAAGGATTCCAAATCTATTTATAAAGATTCAGACAAACCGATTCTTCTTTATGATTGTGATGATAATTTGTCACCGTCTTATCATCAGCACTACCATGACAAACTCTGTTGGCTAGCGAGGATAATGTTGATGGTGGACACAAACAAGATAAAATAAATAAAAACCCCCAAATAACCTAATAATCACCGTGTGCGTTTATTAGGACATTTAATGCATGTAATCCAATAGTGTATTTTTCAAATTAAGAATTCTGGCAACAATCCATTAATTCCCCTCCCGTGCGGATAGCCATCATGCCGTCACACCTAATAACTAAACAGCGCCGATACAGCGCTAAACTGCTATAAGCAGTAAAACCAACTTATCTTAGCCCACACACCCTGCCCGATGGCGCAAATTTCGGCCACACTGCAAAAATTGCGCCTTTTTCTATGCGATAAGCCGCTATGCGGTATACAAAGCGATGTAACAACCATGCTAACGCACCTGTAATGGCAAATCACTGACTCATACAAAGCTGTAGCCGTATACCAACCCGTGCGCGCACCCATGGCAAATCATGCAGTATACAACTTAGCCGAAAATACCAACCATGTTCGCGCTGTCTTGCGATGTAATCATGCGACCATCGCAGCTTGTCAAACCATGCCAACTCATCATCGCCTTCAAATCATGCCATCATACCAACGCTGTCGAAGTATGCCAACTCATGCTAATGCCAACCTCGCAAATGTCAAATCGCCGATGCAGCAGCGCCAAACAGCTCTGAACCATCTTCAGCGCCTCACCGACCACACTTAACGGCTAAGCTGCGCCCGTATAGCGTCACTGCCTTGGCCGCAGGTATGCTGAAATCTCATCGCCCGCATGACAAATTGCCCCACGCTTGGCCCTAATACGCCGTATAAATAATTGCTGCGCCTGACACCGTCATGCAACCGGAGTGACCATACTGTGGCACATGCTGATACGCTACATTTGTAGCGCCCTCTGGCGACCTGGCAAGCATGCCGTGGCTTTATCTTACATTGCCATTTATTTGGTAGCTTCTGCGGCGGCGACTTCTGTACGCGTACCATTGGCGCATGCCAGCAACCGGTAACAACCACCTACGGTAGCGACCCAAATTGGCCGCGCTGTACATGCCAACTGCGCCATTGTGCCTGCCAGGAAGCGTAGCTAATGGCGGCATACCATTGGCACATGCCTGCATTTGGCAACTTTCTACGGCAGCGACGAGATGGCGCATCTTGCGATCGGCAATCTGCATTTTGCCTTCTTCACCTCTCTACCGGCGCGGCAGTAATACTTAACCACGGCAGCGCGACAATTAACCCGCGCATGACATCATCGGCTATTTCTAACAGGTATAGCCGCAATGGGCTATGCGTGCCATTGGCAGCATCATGCACGCGTATTCGCTAACTACAAGCGTCTATTTAAGGCCAAGCGCCGATGGCGCGCGCGCCACTGCCGGCTGCAGCGTTCTTTCTGGCAACGTGCAACGGCGAGAAATTCGCTACGTCATATGGCACATGCCACACGCGTCTGCAATTTCCCTTGCATAAGGTGCAACGCTCGCGTCGCTTTATGCGCCGCGGCGCTGCTGGCGCCCGCCCACTCAGGTGCAACCCCGGCTCGGGCACGTGCGTAACGAGGATCTTACAGAATTTTGGTTTGTGTCTGGCGTACCTCGGCTCCGCGTTAAGAAAGCGTGAATAGAATAAAAATTTGAGTCAAATAAATGAAATAATGAGTAGCGTTCACCCATAAACCATGCGGTTACCACCGCTGTTATTTACCCTCTTGGCTCATGGGCGGTAAAGTTGTCTAAAACTAGGTCTTACTGTTACCGGTGGCAAATTCGGGAAAAAATGCGACACTCTGCGAGGAAAAGTACAACTACAAGCTCTCCAAAAAATTTCATCTGCTTCTGGCTTTCAACTTTTCAACACGATACAAATGCGAGACAGCTACTTCTCGCAATTGTGCAGTGCGACACCTTTATGGCCCCCGCTCGATCTTATTACTCTCCAACTGTGGCAGCGTAGGCGAGACTATGCAATTGATACCGAGATCTATAAAGTGTTTCCGCGTCTGTATTTGCTAGAGGTTTGAACGGTTTCATCCTGTAAATTTCTCAGCGAGTATTTTTACCCATAAACGGCGTCGCGGCATTCACATGCATTACATAATAACAAAGTGTAAAAGGATGAAACGGTAAGTAAATAGGGGAGTAATGGTGAAGCGCACACATGGGGCATTCCGATTGCATCTTGACCACCTCTCCCCACTGTATTATTCAATTCCTTAATGAGCCAGTGCGTTATTTCAGACACTAATGAATTAACAACATATTCGCATGAAAGGTAAATTGTCAAAACTGATACAACACTTCGAAACATTTGCTAGCTTCGATCACTGTTAGCTTCTATTTTACGATGCAGAGTAGATGAAGTAATTCTTGCTAGGAAGTCAACATTTGTTCCTTCACTCACAAGAACTGACCATTCTCTCATGACCGTGACCGTTTGCGGTTTTGCGACAGTTTATGCGGGTGTCTACGAATCTAAAAATCTTTAAAAACTGCGTTACGTGTAAAATTTCGTTCTTGGCCGCAGCGCATCAGAATTGCGAAAATAAATATTTTCACCCTCAAGTGTCGTTAATGGAGTGATGTACCAATGACAATTATTTTTCTTTTCTGTGCTGGGCT